>JAJMGE010000004.1:0-449984 GCA_030568475.1 Suhomyces choctaworum | reverse complement strand
GTTGAACTTCATTGAGTTCAGAGAGGGCAGACCAAACATTTACGAGTACGTGAGCAAGGAAATTTCGCAGTCAAATGGTCCTATTGCATTCGCCACATGTGCTCATGGTCACATGGTGGATGAAGCCAGAAAGTCCGTGGTTGAACACCTCGGAAGCTCCAACTACAGAGTAGAGCATTTCGAGCAGTTACAGACATGGTAGGCCTATTTTAGCGACGTTATAGAGCTAGTTTAATGCAAGTATAGAAAATTCTGTGGGGTGAGGGTGGCTGCATAGTCGGGGCGGTACCAATTGCGCGAGTGTGCATTATACATAAGTACGAAGTCCTTGCGTAAAAAAAGTTGGTAGTTTCCGATGTGGCACCGAAAATTGCAAATTATTAGTAGCGTGCATGCTTCTTGGCAGGATGTCATCGCTACTGACGATCGTGCCTCCACGCTCAAATGATACTCAGTAGATGTAACTTACAGCAATAGCAACTACCACAAGCCATACTTCAGGGTGCCTCTTGCAAAGGCTTCCGGTCCGGTCTCGAAAGCGGGATAATTATTCCTGCGCCAGTTTGCAGTAAATGCAACCTGCATAGTCCCTGGTGCGCCCTACGCATTAGGCACTCAACACACCCAAAGCTGTGAATACCGCATTTCGTGGCGCAGACACTACTCCTGGGATCACAGAAAATGGGCACGGATATCCATCACGATGCCCCAGAAACACGGGTGTCTCAGACAGACACTTTCTTGATCAGTAGATAAGTACCGCCAGTTCCTCCTTGCGCGCTTTACTCTCTAACCATCCTCTCTCCCGGGCCTGCGTGCATGCGCTCCCACGATCTCCGTTGCAATGAACTCCCTGATCTGGTTTCTCCCGCTACGCGGTTCCCACGCGACTTTGCACAAAAACAATTTACAAACGCGGGAGATTGTTATGATCCTCCTATCTTGATTCGCATTGATGTTTACGCGCAAACGCTAGAATGCTTTTGTTAGACTATAACCCAGGAACCCTGCTTCTTGACTTGGATCACTTTTATAGCTGGCAAATCCCAACCAACCCCACCAGACCCCACTGCAGCAGCAAACCGGGGAACCACATAACACTCTCTCTTGGTTGAAGAGATGTTCTTGGGGGCGTAAGGATAGCTCAAGGGCTTTGAGTATGTAATCAATGGCGAATTTTTGGCAATACTAGTCAATTGTGCACCAGTGATATCTACCAATGGTCTCATTCTGACCTTTGGATCTTTACCCTCATGCTTCTTTGCGCCAACATTCAACGACTGATACACCAAATATGATGCTGGAAGTACTCCAGAGTGGTTGATTACAGATCCCGGGTGAATATATACCGGCTCACCAGCTTTAAAATTGGATAATGGATCAAAAGGTGTATATGGGATGTTAATGATGGATGTCTTTTTAGGAACTTCCACGTCTTTAGAGACCAAATCCATTCTGATTGCAATCTGGTCAATGAAACCAGAAGCTATCATCTGTTTAATTGCCGATATTTGTTGCTTTGTGGGAATTCCAAGCCTCATGCTGTCTTCATGAGAAAGCGCTATAGAATCGGGATTTGTGTTACTTCTGACAATGTAGTCTACCTGCTTCCTTAACTTTGCTATCTCCTCCATGACCTTTGCTCTTAAAAAGTGAGAATTAAGAAAGCTTTGCTTATCTTTTTCTGCAACGTGATCGTAAGCACAAACCGCAGAGAGAAGCTTGAGCACATCGCTGGATTTGTCCAACCTGGAGAAAAGAGCCCTAGATTGGTTATACTTTGATCTTAGCTTCTTTCTCGCTTCCACATCGATGTCCTCTTCATCTTCCAAATCTTCTGCTTCGTCGATTTCAGTGCTGCTTGCTTTTGGAGGAGTATTAATACCAAGCTCACTTTCTCCAATGAAAGGCTCTCCAACTGACAACGCTGAGACAATGCTGATAATGTATGGGAGACACCCATGTTGGTTTCCAATAATCAAGATCTTCGAGAATCGAGGGCTCAATGGAAACAAGGACATGGTCTTTCCTAGTTCAGTCACTTTTTGCTTCTCAGAATCTAAAGCGCCCAAAATTGTCAAGAGCTTCTCTGCTTTGAAAAGAGCATGTCTATCTGGAGGCGTTGGAAATGGAAAATTGGCGACTTGATCTATACCCATGCTTTTCATTGATAATACCACACTTTCGAAAGGCATCCGCAAGATTTCAGGCTTGCTGAACTGGGCAAAATATTCCTCATAAATAGCTGATGAGTAGAGTCTATAACAGTGCCCGGGTCCAGTTCTTCCGGCTCTACCAGCTCTTTGATCAGCAGAGGCCTTCGAAACCCAATCAATTTCAAAAGACTGAACTCCAGTTTCTTCATTGTACTTTCTTTCTTTTGATCTACCACAATCAACGACATACCTGATTCCAGGAATAGTCAATGATGTTTCAGCGACGTTAGTCGCTACTATGCAAATTCTGCTTCCGGCAGGTGGGTTTTGGAATACCTTCATCTGTTGCTTGGTAGGCAATAACGAGTAAAGAGGTAAGACGTACAAGGGATCATTTTCTGTTTGGTGCGCCTCGAGTGATTCTTCAAACCCTTCCTCATCTGAATCTGAGGCCGACCCATAATCATCCACACCTTCTAATTCGTCCTGTTCAACACTGAAATCAACATCTTCTGCTTCAGGGTCAGCATTCTTGTTAAGACGTACAACAACATCATCATTTTCTTCATAAATCGGGTTCTTCTTTTTAGTCTGGAAAGGAAATTCTTTTCTTAATTTTTTAACTGTAGAAGTAATTTCGTTCTGTCCAGTCAAAAATATCAAGATTCCTCCGGGAGGTAGCTTCTTATGAATTTTACATGCTTTCTTAAATGCTTCTTGAACGTAGTCGAAATTGGTCTTTCGGTTGAAATGCACGCTAACCGGGTATTGACGAGCGTCAACCTTGATAATTGGAGGAGGTATCTTAAACAATAGCTTGTTTTCTGAAAAGTCTGATACCCTTAATGTTGCGGACATAATAATTAATTTTAGAGGTTTGTACCTTTCAGGGTTTTCTGTGTGGTAGTTTCTTCTCAATTTCATTACTCTACTCAACATTCCTATGAGAATATCGGTGTTGATATTTCTCTCATGGGCCTCATCAATTACAACAGCGGAGTATTTTGTAAGGAGAAAATCCGTCATCATCTCACGTAAAAGAACACCGTCTGTCATGAATTTCAATGCTGTACCATCTTCTTTGCCTTCATTCTTGATAGTTGTGTCGAATCTGATTTGATAACCAACTCTGTGGCTATGGTCGCCCAATTCCCGACCAACACGTTCAGCCATCGAAACGGCGGCCACCCTTCTAGGTTGTGTGACACCTATCATTCCCGGATATAACTCATGCTTTAAATTTCCGAATCCGGCCTCATACAAGAACTGGGGAACTTGCGTAGTTTTGCCTGACCCCGTTTCACCACAAAGAACAACACAATCATGATGATTTATTGCTTCCATTATTCTATGTTCTTCCCCGAAAACCGGTAACTGCACTCTCAGCTTCTGAATTTCATCTGACCGATTGACATCCACGAAAAAGGCCCCTCGCTCCAAATCCTTATTGATCGGGATATATCCTTCCTCGTCTGATGAGTGGTCAAAATCTTCTTCGTGAGTGGTAGGTTTAGAATATTTCTTTAACACGTCTTTGCTGAGACTGGGCATGCCACCTTCGTTATTACGGCCCTCTAGTTGGCGAACTTGACTTTCTGCCCATTCCTTGAAGGACTCGGCAATTTTGGAATGTTTGGGTTTATTCTGCAACAATTTAGGTAGATCTTCTTCTTCGGACTCTTCTGAAGACTCTTCTTCAGATTCCTCTTCAGAAACTTCCTCCAGCTCCTTATCATCGGGTTCCTTATCTGAATCCTCGACATTCGCATTATTGTCATTCGTGTTTTCTGTATGCATATGCGAATCAACATCCCTGGTATCTTCTTCTTCCGGGTCCGTGTGTTTATTCTCGTTCAGGTCTTCTTCATTTTCACTTGCCGATCCTTCCTCTTCTTCTTCACTATTCTCGCTATCAGATGACAAGAAATCATTATCTTCATCTATTTTTGCCTTTTTCTTCATTTCATTCTCCAACTTTAGTCTCCATGTATACTTCTTTGTGGAAGCAGACTTTTCAATCTTTGGGAGGTTTGCAAATCCAAATCCTAGACCACTTCCCCCAAATTTTGCAGGTCTGTTATCGATAAAACTGCTGCTCTCGGGCTTCTTGCTATCTTCATCTTCAGACAGATCATCATCACTACTTGGAAATTGAGGTGGAACCTGTTCCTCATCTTTCCATTCCTTAACCTCGCGCTCCTCATAGAGAATTTCTTTAGTTCTGTCGTCACCCCTGCCTTGTCTTTCGAGTTCCAAAGCTTCTATCATTTCCTCTTTCCTGGTTTGCTTTCCTTTACCCAATAATTTGGAAGCGGTGAAGAAAGAAGTATCAACTTTTGTCTTTGCCAATTTCTCTAATAAGCTCTTTTTCTCTTCTCTCTTGATTTGATGTTCGATATACTTGTCCAAGCGCTTTTTCTTTGCTCTGGACATTTTTGTATCTTTAGCATTCTCTGAGTATAAAGACTCCTCTAGTTGTCTTTTCTTGTCTTGCTTTTCTGCTTCGGTCATTGGTTTAAGTACCTCCTCATTGGAATCGGTGGTATTGAAGATGCTGGTGGTGTCTATTTCATCTTCTTTTTCTTGGTGCCTATTAAATTGCTTATTTCTAGACTTCTTTAGGGCAGCCTGCTTCGCAAGCATTCCAGCGCGCGCCTTTTCATTGAACCTTTTTCTATATTTTCCCATTTATTCGATTCTAGTTGCAATGAGTCCTGTCCGATGCCAGTGATTTTTTTGTGACGATGAGATACGTGTTCCTGCATATATTCGCAAATCTCGGTTCCTGGTGCAGGTGAGTACTCCAGATTTACGAACTAGATTTGCATACGCCACCCCTCCCATCCACTCTCATCTAAAGCAACGCTAAAATGAGTCTGCTGGAACTCTATAAGAAGTGTACGTTGAAAAAGGGACAAAATATGAAACCCATGCATATACTAACCGATAGTGATCCATTGCACGTTAACCTTAAACTCCACCACCCTTTTCACCTACGAAAGTCATGAGCTAGTCCATCTTCTTGACAATGTTAACTGCTCAGAAATAATATCACAGGAGTTGGGATTGATAAACTCTTCCAAGACACTAGTGGGTTCAATACCTGTTACTTCAACTGCACGAGTGACCAATACTCGGATCTTGCTCTACTTCATGAAGAAGGTATTCTCGAATGCTGACGGTAGTAGTGATTTGATAACTGTCATCGCTATCGCTCACAATAATGTGTCCAAGACGTTGGTGTTGTCAATCTTGAAGAAAATTACGGACAAATATATCGATTTCAAAAAGGAACTGGGGCACAGTGGGGATTCTAGTCAACAGGAGCAGGCAAAAGCACGTTTGGGAGAATTTAAGTTGTACATGAAGCAAATTATCAAATTTGAAGAAATGAACTTCAGCTCAAACCTGTCGCCATACAAATATGGCTCTACCGACGACGGTGACGATAGTGAACAAATCAACCCCAACCAATTGTTGCTTGCCAACGAAGAAGTGGACGAGATCAGACAGTTGATGTTGGACAACATCAATAAGCTCTTTAGTAGAGGAGACAAGATCAATCGTTTGGTCGATCAGACAGACCGCCTCACCACATCGTCGCTGGTGTTTCAAAAGAAAGCCCAACAGATCAAGCGCAATATGTGGATCAGTAGGACCAAGTTCTACTTGTTGGTGGGAGCTGGGGTCCTTGTTATTGCATACGTGTTGTTGGGGTCTCTGTGTGGCTTTCCACTATTTGATCATTGCATTGGAAATTAAATATTACATTTTAAGCATCGCTCGTCCTTTCATCATCTCTTGATTGCATTAACATTTACTGCTACGATTTATTCGTTGACATATA
Organism: Suhomyces choctaworum; assembly: GCA_030568475.1. NCBI lineage: Eukaryota > Fungi > Ascomycota > Pichiomycetes > Serinales > Debaryomycetaceae > Suhomyces > Suhomyces choctaworum. Next base: position 443,981 of record JAJMGE010000004.1, on the reverse strand, counting down.
TATTACAGTAGCACGTCCCTTTTCTGTCGTAACATTCTTATTCTTCGTCGCTGCTGTCCCTTTCAGCACCTTCTTCCTCTATTGCGATTCCACCTAGTTCTTGTTCATCCTGAGTTGTGGCTGCTATTGGGTTGGCCTCTATGAGCTCCAGCTGCTCTGCTGTGTCTTCTTCCTCCAACTCCTGCTCTTCCGTTTCATCAGCCGCCTCGTCCTCATCAACTTCAATTTCTTCGCCATCATCTTCCTTCGTCCGCACTATGGCATTTTCGTCGTTGTCTTTAGCTCTCTTTGCTGCTGGGACATCCGTATTTCCCGACGCTTTCAACTCCGTTTTGAGTTTCTTCCGTAATATGTTTGCGCTTTCATAGGAACTCAACTTTTGTTTGACTTCGGGTAAGAATCCCGAAAATTCGGCGCTCTCCAACGCCTGGAAAACATCTTGAGTGTTCACAGTCTTTCTTCCTGCTTCTTTCGCTATATTTCTTGCAAAGAACATAATATGGGAGACAAAAACTGTGGCCGACCGTTGCACAGCTAGTAAGGAATCCTTGGCTATGATCATATTGGAGCCTGACTCATCGTCGCTAATGATGCTTTTGGCTAACTTTTGCACCGTACTTTTGGGAAATAAGATGTCGTCAATTGATACGAGCTCCACTTCCTTGTTTGGCTGAGGATACTGCCCGTCTGCATTCTTTCTCCAGCCTTTGGGTGGCATTCTTGATAAAGAAAATGGTTATTAGTACGCGTCTTTTTGAGACGGAGATTTGGTCCAGGAATCTCAATGTCCTGGTGACAAAACTCGTAATAGAAACACTTCTGAGCTCTTTTCAGAGCTTCGCCGAGTTTCAGTCTACGTAGAGTAAAGTTGTCTTAGATATGATGCTTTTATGGATAATCTAACCCTGACGTAAACTATTCTGGTGCCAATCAGTTGTCCCACACGTGATGGTTCTTCATCAGAACGAGTATTGATTCCTCGCTAAATTTATTGCCCGCAACCGTATGTCTAATGGCACCACAAACAATGAAACATTATACGGGGTATTGAACTCGCGAAACATAAAACGTGTTCGTTTCGGACGCTATGAGTTTGATACTTGGTACGGAAATGCCGCTTATTTCAATCCCATAGACATTTATCACCAAGAGTTGGGTTACACTTTTTCAAATAAGGTGACTCATGATAATGGCCCGAAGATAAAGAAAAAAGCTCAAAAACAAGTTTCTTCTGGTGAATTCTGGCTTGAAAAGCTATATGTTTGTGAATTCTGTTTCAAATATACTGCAACAGACTCTGAAATACAAATTCACACAGCTGCATGTTTATACCGTAGGTCGAAACCGACCATAGGAAAGTTGCTATACCGCGATGATCAAACTACATATTATATCCGAGGAGTAAGAGGCTTTCAGTATCCTCTTTTCTGTCAGAATATGTGTCTTTTCGGCAAACTCTTTTTGGACGACAAGTCTGTCTACTACAACATAGACAATTTTGATTTTTACGTGGTATACGGACCAGACGATGGTAAAATTCTTCCCATGGGATTTTTTTCCAAAGAGGTCTTGTCCTATGACAACAACAATAATCTCGCATGTATCTGCATTTTCCCGCCATTTCAACGCCGAGGTTTGGGTTCCTTGCTCATCGAGTTTCTGTACGCATTGGCCAGAGTCACTCCAGGACAACTTAAGAGCGGACCTGAATTTCCTCTATCGCCTTATGGGAAGGTGAGCTACTTGAAGTTCTGGTCTAAGCGACTCTCTAGTGTTATTTTTGACAATGTGAAGAACGCCGCCACATTTACCATTTCCGACTTATCGGACATCACCGGTTACCGGAATGAAGATATCCTCTTCACTTTAGAGTTTATGAAGCTTCTCAAGCTGGGTGGTGACGGTAAGGTAAGCCTCATGTTGGGCAACTTTGAAAAATGGTGCACTGAAAACAACATTGACCCATCACAGCAAAAGAATATGTTGAATCCAGAATACTCGCTCTTATAGAAAATATGACGGTTTGCAAGATGTACAATAGATACTTGTCATAGGCTCCGGTGAACTGAAAAGTCCCTGGTTATGCATTAATATACAAAATTCCGACAATTACTTGTACTATCGCAATTGCAGAAAGGCATCGAGGAGAACTGAAGACTGACTTTCGCTGTGTCTGCTCTTTTCGAACACATTCCAAAATCGCAAAGTCTCATCTCCAGCCCCAGTGACAATGGTTTCACCGTTGGGCGAGATGGAGAGATACAACACTCTATATGTATGGCCCGTGAGCTGGGCTATCTGCTGCATCGAAGGATATTTCCAAACAATGATTTGGTTCCTTGAATATCCGTGTGTTGAAACCAACTCATTAGAGTTCTTGGACCAGATCAAGTTGCAAACTTGGGAACCTGTATTTACGTCGTGCACAAGGTTCCCCGTGAGCGTGTTCCAAGTCTTGATTGTCTTGTCTGCCGTACCTCCACCTGATGCCAATATTCCTCGTTGGTGAGGAGACCAAGTTATTGCCTTCACTGCTGCTATGTGGTCGTTGAACTGATGCAAAGGCTTTGGATTGAGACCATCCCACACTATCAACTTATTGTCATTGCCGCCGCTAGCCAACTTATTCTCTTCCACGTTCCATTTCAATCCACATACCTCCTGTTTGTGTGTCTCGAACTTGTTCACATAGTGGCTTTCAATTCTGACATCACGATTCAAGATGGAGCGATCGCGGGATCCACTGGAGAGTATGTGCTCATTCCAAGCTAAGGAACTAACTCGAAGGCTGTGTCCCGACATAGTCCGAACACATTTGATTTTTGTAGCGTCCCATATCTCCACTAGACCTTTGGAAGTTCCGATGGCAAGGTGTGTTCCGGAGCCAATCCAGTTCAAGCTTGTGACCTTATCCTTGTTGCTCAAGTTACAGAGCCGGTCAACTGACTGTGTAGCACCATCCCACAAGTAAACACTGTCGCCCAATCCGACTGCCAAGATATCCTGCTGGCCCCAATCCACCAAATTAAGATAAAAGTCGTCTGAAAGCTCTGGCGCATCCAACACTCTATAGGGAACTTTCAGAATATTACGAGGCTTCTTCTGTGGAGATAACAAGAGCTTCTGCGACTCCTGCCGTACCGGTGATAATGAGTAGAGCTCGTTCTGGAGGTCTCGCGATATGGGTCTTGTCTTCTGAGGAGACTGATACGTGAATAAGTTGGGTTTTCTTCGTGGTGTACTGGTGACACTTGAGTCGTATTCATGAGGTGTAGCTCCGGCAGCATTTGCGCCGGGATTACCGCCAGCGACATCGGCAATGCTCGCTGTATGTGATAACGAAGGCGTTCCTGCCACCGACGTCGTTGATCTCGGAGGACTACCGGACAAATTCGTTCCATTCGGCAAAGATCCTCTTCCGGGCTGTAAGTTACCAGCACTAATTGGCCTTCCAGGGGTCTTCGCAACGGGGCTCTGATTCGATGCATTGTGGGCAGTTAGATTTGTCGCTGCCATGGGCACGTTGTCACCAAACAACTCGGCCTTGAGCACCGTAGAAAACGTTCTGTTCGCCTCCTCTTCCTTGCGGATATCTATCTCGTTGTCTGCGTTCTTGACATTTCTCAAATCTGGTAGCACCTCCTGGTTAGTCAAACTGAAGGCTGCTTGGAGATCTATGCCTGTTCTGTTGGGAATGTATCGGTCACTAAAGATTGACTTGTTGTTTCTTCGCCTTGGAGATGTAGAGGGAAGGCTGGGGCCATCTCCAAGTCTAGGGGGTTCTGCTCTTCTTGTGGAGCGAGATGGCGATCTCGGAGTCTCGAGAAGATCCCTGTTGTTATCACCCCGACGAAATCTGTTGATGTTGTTTAAGTCGAGGCGGTTTTCCTCTTCATTTCCAGCCATTATGGTGGAAATTAGATGTCTCTTGGTCAGTATATGATTAGGCAGTAAAGCTTCGAACTGAGGGGCTGTTTTTCCTGGCGTCTATATACACAAAATTGAAAGTCAGGATGTTCTGTATTAGTCTGACAAAGTCTGTTAGGAGCTCGATGTTCCCGCACTTCAATGGCCGTGATGAAAAATGTGAATGTGGTTGGTCGTCTCAAAACGTCTTACGGTTGATAAATTTCCCGTAAAGTGGCCGTGCGATCACGTGTTGTACCTCGTCTAGCAGAACAGGGTGTTTGGTCAACAAACGAGCCCTAGGGTTGTTAGATGGTTACTGGATAACGCTAGGGCCTAAGGTAAGGTTTAACCGCTCAAGGAGCTTCTTAATTTCCAATTTGGGCTTTTCTTAATTGTTTACTCGCCATCACTAAAAATCTAAGGCTGTTCTTTGCATGAACCCTTTTGGGAAGCCAGCCACACTCCAGAAAAACTGAATATGAAGAGGGTGTAGGACTTGGCGATTGTCTTGTGTGCAGTAAACACCTATGCTACAGCAGGTGCTTTAAACGCTGGACTGATAATTTTTTAATATTTTTGTAACTTTACTGAAAAAGACTTGATGGAAGAAACTAAAAAACCTTCATAGTAACACAGGAAACGAAAAGGAAAGACCAAAACATTTCACTGATGAGTTCGGATGAATTACTAATATTGGAGAGTACGTATGACATTCTCTGTGAAGCAGAGAATATATTTCAATCTATACAGAATCGAGAGTCATTGTGAATGCAAAATTCATTAGATTGAAATTGCACCCACATCGATATAGCATCTTGTAGGTGATTTCGGCTTTTTCAAAGCTGAACACAGTTTTCTTCCATTTTAAGTAAACAAAAGTGCATCTTGAGATTAGTGACAAGTAATACTTCTCGCGGTGAGGTTACTATTTAAAAGCGGTTTGGACTATACAAATGAAATGCTCAGTTACCCTCAAGAATACTACTGCATATACTCAAGACAGTAGTGCAACAATAAGCCTGACACAAAGGACCCCAGAATACATATATCATTTACCAACACACCCAGCGTAATGTTGAGTTATCAAGAGCCTCTTGAACCCTCGATGTGAAGCCATATCAGCCCCGAACTCTACCCGGACAAGTTTGCCAGAAGACAACCTACCCATCTTGCTTACATCAAATTCAGCCAATCAGGCGCGCACAATTGGTTATTAGTTCGCATACAACGCAAAAAAATTAACCCAATCGTAAACCCAAACCAGTCAACATAGTTCATCCCGTGGTTCAACATGCTTAGTTCGTTCAGATCCGTTGCTAAGCGCAGCATCCTCGGCAACAGAGCCTACTCCATGATCTCGGTGCACAGAGATTCAAAGGCCGACAACTTGGACCTTCCCTTTGAATTCAACTCGGAAAACCTGAAAAGAGCAGACGCCATCATAGCCAAATACCCACCACAATATAAGAAGGGAGCATGCATGCCGTTATTGGATTTGGGCCAGCGTCAGCTTGGATTCACCTCGATCTCCGTCATGAACTACGTCGCCAAGTTATTGGATATGCCACCCATGAGAGTTTACGAAGTCGCTACCTTCTATACCATGTTCAACAGAAAGCCAATGGGCAAATACAACATCCAAGTGTGTACCACCACTCCATGTCAGTTGTGTGGTTCCGACGGCATTATGCAAGCCATCCAAGACCACCTTCAGATTAAACCAGGACAGACCACCAAGGACAACTTATTCACCTTGCAAGAGGTGGAATGCTTGGGTGCATGTGTCAACGCTCCAATGTTGGCTATCAATGATGATTACCACGAAGACTTGACTCCTCAACAGACTGTGGATATCTTGAAGACCTTGCAGTCGGGCAAAGAGTTATCCCAAATCGGTCCTGTCAGCGGGAGGGACAGCTGCGAGCCTTTCTCCGGTCAAAAAGTGTTGTTGGGTAAGGAACCCACCGACATCAGAAAACTCACCAGATCCGATTTATAAACTGTATATTACTGCTCGGAGTGCATATTTGAAACATTAGAAACCTCGTAGAATTTTGCTGTGACGGGTGCCGGGCCCAATTGGAGAGAAGTAGAAGTTAGTCATAGGACCTTCACTCCAATTGTATCCACCACAGTAGTATTTGATGAAAACTGGATAATAATGCAGAAAGTCACGTGATCCGCTTCCGGAGTTACACAAAAACCCCGATTGCATCATCTAGGGTGATTGAGTCAGACCGGGGAACTAACACTACAAATTCAATCCCAACCCACACTTTTTTCCAGCAGGTTTTACCCATCACGAACATGTCTCCAAAGAGGTCCTACAGTCTTGAGACGGAGTTGGTCTTGTCGAAGTCCACTGACCAGTATAATGCTTCAGTTCCTCCCTTGTACCAATCGGCTACATTTAAGCAGCCCTCTCTATCTAACATGGGAGAGTATGATTACACCCGGTCAGGAAACCCAACAAGAACGTATTTGCAGAACCACTTGACCAGAATCATGAAGGCGAAGCATACGTTTGCCGTCACATCTGGCATGGGGTGCCTCGATGTGATCACTAGACTCTTGAAGCCTGGTGACGAAGTTATTGCTGGCGATGATTTGTACGGTGGCACCCATCGGTTGTTGACATATTTGCACAAGAAGGGAGACATCAAATTGGGACACTACGACACAACAGATACTGAGTTGATCAAGTCCAAGATCACTGAGAACACACGGATGATCTTCTTAGAGTCCCCCACCAACCCCTTGATTAAAGTGGTGGATGTGAGGACCATCGCCAACTATGCACACTCCGTGAATCCCAACATCACTGTGGTATTTGACAACACCATGATGTCTCCGGTGTTGATGACCCCATTAGACTTGGGGGTGGACATCCAGTACGAATCCGCCACCAAGTATCTCAACGGACACCATGACATTATGGCTGGAGTGATTGCCACCAGATCTGACTCGTTGGCAGAGCAGTTATATTACGTTATAAATTCCACTGGATGTGGGTTATCTCCCTTTGACTCATGGCTTTTATCCAGAGGCTTGAGAACGTTGTCTGTTAGAATGGAAAAGCAACAGCAGAACTGTCTTAGGGTTGCCGAGTTCCTCCAAAACATAGGGTTCAAGGTCAGATACCCAGGCTTAAAGTCTCATCCCCAGCATGAATTGCACAACTCCATGTGCAGAGGCTACGGAGGAGTGTTGAGCTTCGAAACAGGAAATATCAAGATTTCAGAGAAGATTGTGGAAAACACTGAGATCTTCGGCATCGCTGTCTCCTTTGGCTGTGTTAATTCGCTCATTTCCATGCCATGCAAAATGTCCCACGCTTCCATCGATGCCAAGACCAGAGAAGAAAGAGCTCTTCCGGAAGACTTGATCAGATTGTGCATTGGTATAGAAAACTGCGACGACTTGATTGACGACTTGCATAAAGCATTGTTGAAGAGTGGAGCGGTGAAGGTGAACGACAGAGATGAACTTTTTAATGCTGTCAGCCTCCAGGCAAAATTGTAATTTAGTACTTAGACAAATACACCCACTTTGATATGGAATTTCTGTAAGTTGGTATGTGCTTCGGTTATCTACGAGCACCATCTAAAGGCAAGCACTGCACATAAGCAGTGCATCATACGCGTGTATTTTGGTGGCGCGTTCCGATTTTGAAGTCAGTCTACTTAATACCATTGATTTCAAAGGAACGTACAGTCAATAGTTGCCAATCTAACAGAAAGAGAATGCCAGCTCAACTTTCCACAGGAGCCTTAAGGGACATCTTTTCGATCTCGAAACAGGCCCATGTTCAGGCCCCCATTACGGTCCAAGTCACCGCGACAAAACCCGTGTTCTTGGACAAGGAATTGAAGAAGTACAGAGTGATGATGACCGATGGTGTTTATATCGCTCATGGCTTGATTGATGAACAGTGTATGCCTTACGTTAGCAACAATAACTTCTCCAGATACTGTATTATTCAAATTAAGCAGTACAGCGTCTTTTCCACTCAAAAGCACTTGGTATTGATCAAAGACGTGGAACTCGTCGATTCTGAGGGAGAAAAGGTCCAGCAGAAGGATTTTATCAACGTCGATACCTACTTTGCTGAACACCCTGAAGATGACTATTTAGGGTTGAGTAAGAAGTCTGAATCCCCTGCTCCAGGCTCCTTTGAGCAACCTCCCCAACAACAAAAGCAACAACCCGCCTATCCACCAGGATCAGGTTCTGTTGGCGCTAAGCCACCGGGTAGGGTTGCTCCTATCGAATCTTTATCTCCATATCAAAATCAATGGACGATCAAGGCCCGTGTTTCGTACAAGGGAGACCTCAGAACTTGGTCGAACGCGAAAGGTGAAGGTAAGTTGTTCAGTGTCAACTTTTTGGATGAGTCTGACGAGATCAAGGCTACTGCCTTCAATGATGTCGCTGACAAACTTTACAAAGTGTTGGAAGAAGGTAAGGTCTATTACATTAGCAAAGCCCGTGTTCAAACCGCAAAGAAGCAATTCAACAACTTGTCACACCCATATGAATTGGCATTCGAAAGAGACACTGAAGTTACAGAATGCTTTGATACCGCTAATGTACCTACGCTAAACTTTAATTTCGTTAAATTGAATGAAATCCAAAATCTCGAAACTAACGCGATCATTGACGTTATTGGTGCTTTGAAGACTGTAAACCCATCCTTCCAAATCACGGCCAAGTCTACTGGCAAGGCTTTTGATAGAAGAAATGTCACTATTGTCGATGACACAGGGTTTGCAATTGACGTGGGATTATGGAATAATACTGCAATTGACTTCAGTATCCCTGAAGGATCGGTGGTAGCCTTTAAGGGCTGCAAAATCCAGGAATTTAATGGAAAGTCCTTGACTTTGACCAAAGCGGGTACAATGATTGCAAATCCAGAAACTCCAGAATCTTATCAATTGAAGGGATGGTACGACCATCAAGGTATTAACGAGAATTTCAAGAGCTTAAAGGTCGAAAATGGTACTAAGCAAGTCAGCAACCGCAAAACAATAGCTGAGGCGGAAGAAGAAAATTTGGGTAAATCAGACAGACCTGACTACTTTTCCATTAAAGCGACAATTGGATTCACTAAGGTCGACAACTTCTGCTATCCAGCTTGTTCCAATGTTCTTCAAAATCAAAGTGCCCCTGCGTCTGGGCAACCAAACACTTGTAACAGAAAGTTGATTGAATTGAACGATGGTAACTGGAAATGTGAGAGGTGTGACTTGACTTACAACGAACCTACTTATCGCTACATTTTCAATTGTTCTGTAATGGATAACACAGGCCAATTATGGATAACCTTATTTGATCAAGAAGCCAGAAAATTGTTTGGGGTGGATGCAGGTGAATTGAAGAAATTTCAACAAGATGAATCAGACGGCTTAGGTAAACAGTTTTCGGATATCACATCAAGCATTTTGTTCAGGGAATATTCATTCAGAGTTAGGGCGAGACAAGACAACTATAATGATAGTGTAAGGATAAGATATCAGGCTGTTGGTATTGACGAAATCGATTATAACCTAGAGGCCGATGCTTTGAGTAAAGAGTTGGACGCGTTGTTAAGTTGATTCATTACGAATTTTGTATAGTTTTTCATGATTTGTTGTGCTGTATTGTATGTTCTATTTATGAATTGTAGTCGATCATACCGTTATAATCAAGCCAAAACTTTTTCAACACGTCTGTTGCTTGCCTTTGACCTCGTGTCATCATTAGCTTAGCAATAAACTCCTCGGCTGAAGCTTGACTTAACTTTTTATTGGAGATCACAAAAGCTTTCATGACTTCCACAAGACATTTCTTGAAAATAAGAGAATACCTACCCACGAGCGATCTAAATATTTGGTAGAAATGATCCAAATTCGATCTTGGACTATTCAAGAAGGTTGTTACTAATCTTTCTGTTAGAAAGTAGATTAGGTGATGACCCTCCATTGTTGATGTTACTAACAAATCACGTACGTGTTGTTGATCAGACTCGTTTCCTTTCTTAAGATTAAGAAAATTGATCCAGAATTTCGCAACTGATTTTATCAAAAACGTTTCTTGTCCCTGAAGGCCCAAGAGTGCAAATTTCAATACCTCGAATTCAAAAAATGGCAAATGTACAATTAACAGGGGGCTCTTTTCTAATATTGTTGAGAAAAGATCAATGGCCGATTTCATGAGGTCGATGTCCTCCACAAATATCAGAATTTTTTCCACAAACAAACTTTGTAATACATGTTCAATCGTGGAGACGGAAAGGTTTTTGGAATTTGTTATGATAATTGTTTCCAAAAGCTTATAGATATATGATATCGACGATAGATTGCAATTGTTGCTTTTAGCAATCAAAAACTTGAATATTGCATCTAAACCAAATTCAAAAGGACCATTAATGGGCTCGCCCAAGCCACTCTTCAATATTATGCAACATTTTTCAGTCACCCATGTATTGTTGATCAATGGTTTAAATGATAAGGCGAATTGATCAATCATTGAGATAATCAAGGGCTTAACTTGGAGAGGGTCTTCATGCCAATACGAATCAACTGCTTCTGATTGCTGGACAGTGTAAAAATCATCCAAATCTTCGGGAAGCTGCGAGGCCCTACCCACTTCACTAACACAGGATAGCAAGCTGATTAAATAATCCTCAAGCTGTTCTGCCGATGCAATCAGTGATAATATCTCAGAGTTATTGTTCATCGTCTCTATCGAAACATCACTTATTCGAGATAACAATTCAAAAATTAAATTGCCAAATTTTGAGGGATCCTTCATGGATTGTGCAATAGACACATATGAATTGACCATTCTTTCCCGTATCAAGTTGTCCACTTCGATGTTCTTAATCATCTCGAATAATATATCCTTTATGTTAGGTAAGAATAATATTAGATTTTGCTTAGAGCCTTGACAAATCTTGAGAACTGTCTTTGAAGCAATTAATGATATATTACCTGATTCTGATTGCTGACCTAGAATGATAGAGAACAAAAAGTTAAATGTTGTTGGTAGGTATGTTGCTCCGCTAGAAGATTTGAAAAAGAATGGCACCGAAGATAGAAAATTTAACAAAGTCATCCCAATTTGCTTTTCAGACTTCGAATAGTTTTCGCAGACTTCGATCAACTTGTTAGAAAACATTTGCTCTATAAAAGGTACCAATTGATCAGTTATGTCATCGTCATAAAATGTTAGGTCATCAGTTATCTTGTATAAGAAGAAAAGTGATACCTCAATGTCAAGCATCAGTTCTGAGTTTGGAGAATCAGAAAGCTTCGACATTATTGTCTGACATAAGTAAGAATACAATGATGTATGCAACAAGGAATACAAAAAATTGAATAAATCAGACACTTGAAGTCTGTATTGGAAGAACTCAGAGGTAGCATCCGGAAATGTTCGACATTTCTTCAAGTAGATGTAACTGATTCTCGTCAATATTTCATTTTGTCTCGATAAATATGTTTCATAACCACCCTTTAAGATTTCGTGGATAGCAGCAGAGTCATCAATGTAAGTATTTACAAGTTCCTCCCAAAATGATAGGAAGTGTTCACTAATATTTTCATCTGCTGTTGCATTTCCTGGAATTGCAGTCAAGTTCAAGGCGATTTCTATGATTCTATAAGTTGCATCATCTGTGGCGTTTCTCGATAGTTTAATGATGATCATGTTCAAGTAGGCAATCATCAAATTGATAAAATTTTCGATTTCCGAAACATGTGAGTCGTATTCATCTCTGTCAAGAATGTAGTTCTTAACAAAGGCTAGACCAAAATTGCTTTCATCAAACAAAATGGAATGTATCAATGCTTTTGCATCCGCTAAAATCCGAGGATTTGTTTCAATAATTTCCGTGAGTATACTAAATATTTTGTTCACGATTTCAAATTGTTCGTCATCAATTTGTTGGTTGCAATTCAAATGTGACACAAGGACCAGAATTAACAATTTAACATCATCTGAGGTATAGCGTTGACTGGAGTTAGATTCCGCACTACTGATGTAGACAATCCATGCGTTTATGCTGTTAAGAATGGTAAGTCGCACAACGTTGGTCGGAGAGGACTGTAAAATGAGTTGGAGTAGGTCGTTAAACTTTGGAAATATGGACCTGTACACTATTTCGTGAATTTCCTGTATTTGTTCATCTCGTTTGGTTAAATCTTCGATGAGAATGGAGTTCATAAATAATGCAAGCAGGAAGGAAATTTCCCCCTGATAAGAAAGCTGTGAATTGTCCAACTTATTGAGGAGTTGATCTATAGGGCTTGTGAAGAATTTCTTGTAGTGATTCAAGAACAACAATGACACATTACTGCAAAGTTTCTTGATTATGAATGAATTTATGTCAAACTCGTGACGATTTAGAGATAGCACCAAAATATGATCTATAAGCACAGAACTGAGATTATTTATTTCGTCACCATCAACGTCGAAAGAAGGTCCCAAATGTGTGTTGATGAATACGGTGTAAGTTAGAGCCCCGAAGTATTTGCTGCTCTGGGACGGCAGCTGGAGAAGTGATCGTGCAAGTTCAATCCCACTGGGAGATTTCTGGATTATTTGGAGCCTATCTTGAATTTGCCTGATTTCATTAGAATCGCTGCTTGAGTAAAGTCGCTCAATACTCTAAATGTTAGTAAGAGGAACTCGCCAATCCTCGTTCACGGAGGTCCTGTACGTACCCCTATCACCTGCTCTAGATCCCAGCCATGCATCATGGTGACATCGATGAACTAGACATGCGATCTGCTTTTACTCAAGCAAGCGTAACATTGAGAACGCCCCATGTACAGTGTCAACTGTGAAGAGCAAGCACGGCAAAGTTCACCTACACGAACACAAAGATCAAATATCGCAGTCGCTGCTAATTGCCATTCTGATCCAGCTTGGATCAGCATATCCTACTCATCCTTTCGGCCGATAGGGAATTTTCTCAACGGATTTGGTGCCCCTCGACGAATGGACCATCTCGCTTTCACTTGCGCGCATTGCGCTTCACCGGTCACCTATGCGGCACATCACCAGCAAAAAAGCGTTGCACGTGATGTCAGGCATCCTGCATGAGCCGTATGGCGTTACTAAGTATACCCAAATCCAATCGCGGAAAAGCGTTTACACATCCACTACTACAGTTAACCAAAGCTCACGAACATCAAGCCGCCATGTCTCGTGTGTCCAGAGGTCAGTGCCTCAACTGTACTTGCTCTCCCGGGTTGATGTCCCGGAACAACCGTCGGTCGACACTCTTTGCTCAAAAAATTAATATCAAGAGAACCAATAGTGGAATGGGCATGTCTAGAAACGGCTCAAGAAAGGCCTCGGTGTTTACCGTTGACGCCACCCTGTTGTGTGCGCAAGAAAAGAAAGAAATCAATACGTCGAACAGATTGCAAGCCCTAAGAGAAAAGATGGCGGATTACAACTTGGGGGTGTACATTATCCCATCAGAGGACCAGCACCAATCGGAATATGTGTCCGCAGCTGACCAGAGAAGAAGCTTCATCAGTGGTTTCCTGGGAAGTGCTGGTGTTGCGATCGTCACTAGAGATTTGACAAGTATGAATGAAGTTCCCGATGGTTTGGCAGCTCTCTCCACGGACGGCCGTTATTTCAGTCAGGCAACCAACGAATTGGATTTCAACTGGGTTTTATTGAAGCAAGGTGCACTGGACCAGCCCTCGTGGGAGGAATGGGCAGTTAACCAAGCTGTTCAATTGAGCTTGGATAGTGGAGTCAAAGTAAATATTGGGGTTGATCCAAGACTTATTTCCTACAAGCAATACCAGAAGTTTTCGGATTTGATCACTTTGACATTACTGAAGAGTGATGCAAACAAAAAAGCCGAAGTTGAGTTTGTTGCCGTTGGAGATAACTTAGTAGATCTGATTTGGGAAAAGTTTGAAGTGCTTCCAGTACCCACAACAGATAAGCCCATCTTTAAGTTGGATATTAAGTACACGGGCTCTTCCATTTCTGAAAAGCTTGAGAAGATCAAGAGCTTAGCATTTAATGCAAAAACGGAAGGTTTGGTTATCACTGCCTTGGATGAGGTTGCGTGGTTGTTGAATTTACGTGGACAAGACATCGAATATAATCCAGTATTCTACTCGTTTTTGATAATAACCAAAAATGACGGGGTAAAGCTATTTATTGGTTCCGATCGTCTTAGCGATGAAATACTTCAAGAGTTAAAGGAAAACAACGTCTCTGTTGAAACGTATGATGCATTTTACACCACCTTATTTTCCATATCGAAAGACTTCAATCTTGCAAACAAACATTTCTTAATACCAACCAATACAAATTGGGAAGTGGTGCGCAATTTGAAATGCACTTTTAGTGATGCATTGTCACCCGTGGAAGACGAGAAAGCAGTCAAAAATAAAGCAGAACTCGAGGGTGCCAAGATCGCTCACTTTAAAGATGGAAGAGCTTTGGTCAAGTTTTTTGCTTGGTTGGAGGAACAGTTGATTCACAACCAGGAATTGATAGATGAATGTGCTGCTGATGACAAGTTGACAGAATTTAGAAAGCAAGAAGAAAACTTCATGGGATTATCTTTCTCAACTATTAGTGCAACCGGTGCTAATGGTGCAATTATACACTATGCTCCTGTGCAAGGAAGTTGCAGTACTATCAACCCCAACAAGATGTATTTGAACGATTCAGGTTCGCAATTTTTAGAAGGAACCACAGACACCACGAGAACAGTCCATTTTGGGAACCCAACATATAACGAAGTGAAACAATATACTCTTGTTTTGAAGGGAAATATTGCATTGTCCACATTGAAATTCCCTGAATTGACAACTGGTAACTTGATTGACTCTATCGCGAGACAATATTTGTGGAAATTTGGCTTGAACTATGGTCATGGTACGTCTCACGGAGTTGGTGCATTCTTGAACGTTCATGAAGGGCCTATAGGAATCGGTCCCAGACCAAACGCTGCTGTTAATCCTTTGAAACCAGGTCATCTTATTTCCAATGAGCCCGGATACTATGAAGAAGGGGAATATGGAATCCGTATCGAAAATGTTATGTATGCCAAAGACTCAGGATTGATTTACGGAGGAAAAAAATTCTTTGAATTTGAGACTGTTACAAGAGTTCCCTTTTGCAAAAAATTGATTGATGTTCGCATGTTGGGAGAAGAAGAAATTGCTTGGATAAATAGCTATCATCGTACCATATGGAAGGAGTTCAGTGACACTTTCGACCCAAAGAGCTACACTTACAAGTGGTTAAGAAGAGAGACGAGTCCATTGGTTCCTAGAAAATGATACACGTACCATGACAAATGCCTGATAAATGTTTAATATATACTATACCAGAGTCTTTGTTGCTGTAAGTCTAATCCTCGAAAAGTATTTGAATTTCTTCAATTCTGCGCTTTCTTCTTTCCTCTTCTTCAGCGCCAACCGCTTCACCGATTTGTTTTTTGCGTTCCTGGATTTTCAACATTTTTGTTTCTATGCTATTTTCCACTATGAATCTTATGACCTTCACAGATTCATTTTGTCCAATTCTGTGAATTCTATCTATTGCTTGATCTTCAACACTAGGGGACCACCATGGATCCATCAAAAATGCTCTTGATGCCGACGTGAGGTTTAATCCGACCCCTCCTGCCTTCAAAGATAAGAGCAAGATCGTGATCTTATTATTTGATTTTTCATTGTCATTAAATTTTTCAAGTACACGTTGACGCTCTGTCATGTGTAACCGTCCATCAAATTTATACACTGTAAAGTCATCAGCACCGTGCAATTTTAGCTCATTTTCAATGATGTCTAAATATGATGAGAATTGAGAAAAGACAATCACCCGTTCTCCTGGATTTTGCAACTTTAACAATCGCAAGTGATTCATTAAGGATTCTATCTTCGAGGAAGTTCTATCCGGGTCATACAAGTATAATTGAAATTTGTAGCTGGCGCTAGGGTCCCCAACATCCATGTTTGTGTAGAAACGAATTTCTTTATTGGACGTTTCCTTGGATCTGATCTTGAAAAGTTTATACTTCGATATGATTTCGCGGCAGTTTGGACAAAAGCTTTCTTTATTTTGCTGACTTTGGAACTCGATGTGCTCAATAATGCATGTCAAGCAAAAAGAGTGACCACATGGTGTTATCGTCATTTCACCGAAACCAATAGCGGATTGTGTACAGATGGAACATTCTGAGTTTTCAAGGTTGACCTTAGGATATAATGGATACATCGCTTGATGAATTTCTGTCTCAGTTTGGAATCCTCGATTCACATTGTGAGTCGACATAAATTCCTTAATTTCTTCTTTAATGCCCTCATTTGCTTCTGAATCATCCTCCATTTCATGAGATGTGCCAACAAGATCAGTGTGGCAACAAATTTGCCTTAATCTTAAAATGTGAGTTAAAATTTGAGTGTACTGCTTCAATAATTGCCCTGACTTGACCCCCTCTTTAAAGGAACGGTTCGCTCTTGCCTTGAAAAGATTGTATAGTTGCTCTTCTTTGCTATTGAACTTAATGTGCTCGATGATTACTTCCTTCGGAGGCAATTCTACCATGGGCTTACCATCCCTTTGTTTCATATTCTTTGTTCGTCTTAGGAAAATGGGTTCCAAAATTGATTTGATAACATCCAAAGTTTGAGAAATCTTTTTCTGTTCAAACGGAAGGGTGACAAAAGTTTTCCAGTAAGAAAAATTGCTCCACGGATCCAATTCCAAAAATTTTACCAACGAATATAAATCATCAAGACGATTAATGATTGGCGTTCCTGTCAATGCCCATTTTCGTTGCAGAGAAAGCTCATAAATCGACTTAGCACTCTTAGTACTTCTGTTCCTTATGTTATGTGCCTCGTCCAATATGATTCTGAAGTAGCTAACAGAATAGAGACCTGTTAAAGGAAGATCTTTATCCATGTTGCGATGTTTGGAAATTCTTGTGAACTCATTTACAATGGTACCATATGTTGTGAGCATTACAACTGGCACTTTTTTTGAACCAGAACAAAGCCGAGTCTTCAAGTTATTTTCTGTGGCCTCACCATAATATATGTAGCAGTAATGGTCTTCATTATTGTTTGCTTTCTCAAATTCCAGTTTCCATTGTGATAAAAGAGACATGGGAACAACTATGAGCGTTGTACGGGATGCATACGGACGCTTAAAATGTAACGGTTCTGGATTAGAATCGTAGGGCATGCTGCAAATCAATGCTAATGCAGATATTGTTTTTCCGAGACCCATTTCATCAGCCAAAATTCCACCCTTGAGAGTTGTCATTATGAGCGGTTTTTCAATAGACATTTCTCCGTTGTACATATTTGCGTAGAAGTACTTGGAGGAGGTTCCAGAAGATTGTGAGGAAGATTCTTGCGAAATTTCTTGGGATGAAGATGATGAAGTATCTTTGGGCCATTTGTATCTTCTCCACAATGGGTTCATCATACCTTCTTCTCGTTCTCTAATGTTTTCACGAGATTGAGTTGATAGAGCATTTATATCACCATCAGCTCCTGATGCTAGTAAGTCCAAAAGGTCTATCTCCTTCTCTCTAGTGAGCATCCATGACAAACCATGCATTTGATACTGTCTGAGATCTAGCTTGAAATTTGCCTTTGGAGGTTTAGTTGTGTAGGGAAGACTATTGAGCAAGCTTGACTGGTTGTTAGCCTGATAGAATTGCTTTAATTGATCAAGATTGACATGGTCCACTGGTTTGACTTCGGGTGCGTCTTCATCTAAATCACTATCAGTGTCAAGGCTTATTGGATCGGTTTCCTTGTTGATACTCACTTCTGACTCTTCCTTAGAATCGGTACCAAAAGGCGTATCACTCATCGCTCTAGTTGGCTTGATACTAAGTGTTTCAAAAAGGCGAGAGAGCGCAAATTGTCTAAGACGAAGGACAGATTCATTCAGCGATTCCGTACTGAAGTTAAAGGTAGATTTTGTTGCTTCGCTTCTTTGACGCTTGAGTGATTTGAGGTCTTCGGGATCGTAATTAGAGTTAGTTAAAGTGAAAGCCTTATTTTTCAAGAATATATCTATCTGAATGAAAAACGAATCGCCCGTCGATAATCTTGTTTTGGTTGTCTCGATGACAGTAACATCAAATGCAGCAATCTCCAAATCAAATAGTGGAGAGAATATACGCGTTATATCTTCTGGGATTCTTGCTATTTCTCTACCCGGGTCAAGGTCGTTTTTTGGGCAGGTGCAGAGACGGATGATGGAGCTATTGCTCATGTTCGAGTTTTTTGGAATGAGCCGCTTCAACGTAAGCTTGTCGGCAAACTGTAACGGTTTCATCGTGGGACGAGTCGCCCATGCTTGCACTGGAAGTGATCCAATGAATCTTTGCCAAGAATTGCATTCCTCTTCTCTTTTTCGCCTGGTTGATTCTTGGTACATCCTCTGATACAAGTTATCAATCTGCGATGGCGGGGAGAGTGAGGAAACACCATTTTCCTGAGATACGGGTGGTTTTGGTTCTAGGCTGTCACCTAGGAGTTTAGTCATGTGTGCTGGATCTATTCCGTTGAGATATTCATTGATGGCAAGTCTCGCATAATCAGGTTGATTGAAATATTTCACAAATAAATATTTTAGGAACCGAGGAGCTATGGGACCGATGAAGTTGGTGAGTTGACTTTCGAAAAGATCATACTTTGCATCTTCGGGATCTGTTTGACTGGATGTCTTCTGTGATACTGTTGAAGCTGCTAGAGACAAGTCGCGATGACTCTGATGAGACAGATTGGCGTGCTCGTCGTCACTTTCCACCACGAATAACGATGGCTCTTCTGTAGCGCCCTTATCTGCCGAGGACTGAGTCGACACCATGGCATCGATGAAAAACCTTCGCTTCATCGCTGGCCCTATTCCAACAATTGAATCGATCTTAGAAGCAGTACGCGTTACACGTACACGTGATGCACTGACGATAAGGCCTTCGCCATGAGGTAAGCAAGCATATTTCAGGAACGGCTCACCGGTAAAACTGAGCAGTATATATCAGGATTCAATGCAGAAGCTATTCAGTGCAACAAAGGAAATGATTCTCTTTAAATTTTGACTTTGAAGCCTAACTGACCGTTTGGAGAGTTCGCTATGGAAACACTGAATAGAGTAAAGATTACAAATACCGGACATCGTTGACAATCACGCCGCCCATAGCCGGTATTGTCGTACTTTGGAGTTTTGAAAATGTCAAGAGCGTGGATGGGCGAGCTCAAAAAAAATGGCGTTGGCCCTCCCGGTGTCCTACGGGTCTGTGGAGAAACGTTAATTGCAGCTAACGCGGTCACTTTCCGAAGGGTCGGGTGAGAAAAACTTGGGAGGCTCGACCCCACAGCCACAACTATACGAGATGTTCTGGGTACTGGTCCCCATAGACAGCAAACACGTTTCCTGCAGTTTCCCCGGGATTCCCCTCCAGCTCCGCTATTGGACTCAAACCCCGCTACACCTTCTTGCCGCCTCTTCTAATGTGCTATATCGTTAACGGAAGGAATGTGCGACCTCAAGGCATTTTTTTCTCCGGGTATGTGCGCGGCATCAAAAATACCCTGTCAACCCTTGCGGAACCGTTCGAAGTTTGCATTGAATGGTGATCCGAGCCGGCTAACATTTACATGCTTTCCAGTATACATGGAGTCATAGTTTACATGAAGGTGTAAAGGCAAATCTAGAAGAGTCCTGGGCTATTATTTGGATCCCGAGCCTAGCTGCGTTGTGGCCTCACGATTCTGACGCAATGCGGCTCTGGCAGAGTAGTCATCATCCTAGGCCTCACGGCTAAATCGCTGTATAGGGAAGTTTTCGCAAGTGCGATTACTCACCTTCAGATAAGGCTCGCGAGTTATAAATTCAGCACCAAATCGTTTGTATTGATTTACCGTTCCGCTATGCCCCCTGTACAGGATTCAAGAGAAGCTAAGGATTTGATCCACTTGTTATCGGTGGAGGCCCGCTCCAGAAAGCCTTCCAAGCTCAAGACCGCCTTCAAGTATTACCATGATCCTGACGTCGCCTTTTTGGGAGGCGGGTTGCCCTTGCCAGATCTTTTCCCCTTCAACAAGGTGACCGCCGAAGTCCCCACCCCAGGGTTCCCTGGTGGTGTTGCAGCCAAGATCACCGATGAAAACAAAACCGTGGTGGAAATCTTCAAAGACAAGGCGGCAAATGACCCAAAATACAAAGACGTGGAGTTGGCTCGCTCCTTGCAGTACGGCACCAGTGAAGGTGCTGTAGAACTCATTCTGTTCTTGAAGGAGCACACCGATAAGATCCACCACATTCCTTACTCTAACTGGAATCTTATCCCGTCTATTGGTAACACTGAGTCTTGGGATTCAACCTTGAGAACTTTTTGTAACAGAGGTGATTCCATTTTGGTCGAGGGATATTCCTTCGCCTCTGCCCTAGAGACAGCTCATGCCCTTGGTGTCAACACAATCCCCATTCCTTTGGACCACGAAGGTATCATTCCCGAAAAGCTCGACGAGGTCTTGGATGCCTGGGTGGGCCCCAAACCAAAATTGTTGTACACCATTTGTACGGGACAGAACCCAACCGGCTCATGCTTGAGTGCTGACAGAAGAAGACAGATTTATGAACTTGCCTGCAAGCACGACTTTATTATTGTTGAAGATGAGCCTTACTATTTCTTGCAAATGGACACCTATACCCCCAACAAAGCACAGAGGGAAGCAAATAAGGTCCACTCTCATGATGAGTTCATTAAGGCTTTAGTTCCTTCATTTATCTCGTTAGATTTCGAGGGAAGAGTCGTCAGATTGGACTCTTTCTCTAAGGTTCTTGCTCCAGGTACCAGGATTGGTTGGATTGTGGGACAGGATGCACTTCTTGAAAGATACGAGAGACTACACGAAGTCTCCATTCAGTTTCCTGCTGGATTTGCTCAGTCCCTCATTAACGGAATGTTGCAAAGATGGGGACAAGAGGGATACTTGGACTGGCTCATTGCATTGAGAGCTGAGTATACCCACAGAAGAGATGTTGCAATTGACACCTTGGCCGAGTTTTTCCCTGCAGAAGTAGTTACATTCCACCCACCCGTGGCAGGCATGTTTTTCACCTTTAACATTGATGCTACCAAACACCCCAAATACAAAGAGCTCGGAAGTGACCCAGCCAAGATTGAGACTTTGCTCTACGAACAAACTATCAAGCAAGGTGCGTTGATGATTCCTGGCTCTTGGTTCAAGAGTGAAGGGCAATCCGACCCTCCTCAGAAGCATTCGGCGGAAGAGAAAAGATCTGATTTCTTTTTCCGGGGTACCTATGCAGCTATCTCCTTAGACGAGTTGAAGAGAGGTATTGAAAACTTCTCGAAGGGTATCAAAGTCGAATTTGGCCTTTGATCTTCTCTGAAAGAACGCTGAAATATGTAGTATGCAATATATTTAATATAATAATTATAGACTTATGCTTCGTATTATAGGGAGCTATTATTTCATTGCCCTAAAAAAAAATACTGCGACGAACCTACTCGCGGCCTGGGCCCGTTTGTTTGAACCGAACAGGTCAACTCAAGTTCACCGTTCTAGCCACAACTCATGCACATTCTAAAACTACCGTGGTTCGGACATCGATGTATGTCAATTGCAGGTCTCTTGCACTTCGTGTTACTAACCTTTAGCTGAAAACAAGAAAATTGAATGCTACTCGGTATCAATCAACGCTGATGGAACCAGATTGGCATCAGGTGGATTAGACGGGAATGTCAAGATTTGGGACACCAAGACTGTGCAACAGTTCAATGTTCTTAGCACAAAGGATGGGCAAAGCAATCAGAAGAAGAAGAAAGTAGAGAAGTCTTTAGAAGAGTTGGCCCTCCCAGATGAATCGCTCCGCAGGCCGCTCTGTTCTATGAGCAGGCACAATGGAGTAGTTACTTCCGTCAAGTTCTCTCCCGATGGAAGATTCCTTGCCTCTGGATCGGATGACAAGATCTGCTTGATCTGGGAGAAAGATGAAGAGTTTAGAGGCCAAAAGCAGTTCGGTGAAGCAGAAGCCGACTTGGAGCACTGGACAGTACGAAAGCGGTTGGTGGCCCACGAGAATGACATTCAAGATATCTGTTGGTCTCCTGATGGAATGCTTTTAGTTACTGTTGGGCTCGACAGGCTGATTATCATTTGGAATGGTTTAACATTCGAGAGGATCAAAAGATACGATATCCACCAGTCCATGGTGAAGGGTGTCGTCTTCGACCCAGCAAATAAGTTCTTTGCCACTGCATCGGACGACAGAACGGTCAGAATATTTCGCTACTACAAAAAGCTAAGTGAAACCACCACGTACGAATTTCAAATGGAGCACATCGTTGTCGACCCCTTCAAAAAGTCACCTTTGACATCATATTTCAGAAGAATGAGTTGGTCTCCCGATGGGCAGCATATAACTGTCCCTAATGCTACTAATGGACCCGTCTCGTCTGTCTCAGTGATCAATAGAGGTAACTGGGGAACAGATATTTCATTGATTGGACATGAGGCTCCTTGTGAAGTTTGCTCATTCTCTCCCAAACTCTATGAATTGGGTAGTGAAAACGCAAGAAAATCAAAAGACAAAAAACATTTTACCACAGTTTTGGCTACAGGAGGTCAGGATAGGACATTGGCTGTGTGGTGCACAGCAAGTAGCAGGCCATTGATAGTGGCCAAGGACATTGTTGATAACTCAATCACCGATATGTGTTGGTCTCCAGATGGGCAAACTCTTTTCTTTTGCTGTTTGGACGGATCAATTACCTGTGTCCAATTTGAACCGAAGGAATTAGGAGAAGTGGTGAGTGAGGACATTATCGTTACTCAATTACATAAGTATGGCGCTGATAGGGAAGCAGCAACATTCCCTGAAAGTGTGGAACAATTGATATTGGAAGAAAAATCGGGTTTGGAAGATAACTTCGTATCAAAGCAAATAGCAAAGGCGGATCCAATCAGTGAAAAGAAGATTAATGAGATGGAATCTAAAATGAACCAAAAACTACCAAAGGGCGAAGAAACTACCCTAGAATTACCTCCCAAGGTCAATAACTTGACACCCAATCAACTTACAAAAATGACACAAAGTGTGACTATTAAGAATGGGAAAAAGAGAGTGACCCCATTATTGGTGCAGGCATCGACCAAGAAGGACACTATTCTGACATCGTCTATAAGTTCCAAATTCAAAAAGGTGAAAATAAGTAATAAATTATCACAACCCTCTTACTTAATTCCACGCTTGGGTGTCCATACATCTGTACACGGGATCAAACTCAAAAACACCCATGGTCAAAGTGCGGCAAGGGAAGACCACAATATGGAGCAAGACAATGATAATGAGGATATGGGGATCGATGATGCCAATACAGCAACAGTGAATCAAGGTGCAATTTCTGAGATTGCGATGAAGCGACAACGAAATAAGTTGAAACGATTGATTATGGAGTCAAAATATCCTTCAAGTTTTAAGCATATTTCGAGCCTTCCTGAATCTTTATTCAATAACCAGTCAATTTTGAATAACGAAATTTGTCAACTAGTGAAAGATCTATCAAATAATTCCAAAGACTTGCAACCGGAAATCACTAATCTGACTTCCATTGATGTTGACGAAGATTTGCTATTCTCTGTTGTAATCCAAGGAGTGGAGCATACTCCCGCCAAAGACGATAACAAAGAAAAAAATAGGAACAAATTGATAACTACTATTGAGGTACGTAATGGTCAAGGGTGGTCTGTCCAAGATGACGATTTCAACAGTAACAGATCATTCGATTTCAATGACCCCACTCGGGTAATAGTCTCCAATAGTGACAAGGAAATTAGAAGAGATTACGTCCTATTTTTTCCATACAGGGTTCAACACTCGCTACCTTTAGTTATCCAAAATGAGTTGAAATATTTTGTTTTGGTATCATTTGGAGGAACAGTTCAGATCATTTGTGCCGAATCTGGAACTTACCTATGCCCAAGTTTCCAACTCGGGGAAAATGTCCTTTTCATAAGACAAAAAGACAACTATCTTATGGTCCTTACAAGCTCCGGTTTGATATACAGTTGGAATTTAGGAGTGGGCAAGTATGGAATACAAGGGATTCTCAGAGGTGTATCAATAGCACCGGTTTTAAGCAACATGGAATTCATCTCTTCCATAGACTCTGAGAACACTTCTTCCGATTCTAGAAGAGCAATGGCGGTAATACTACCCAACTTGAAGGCAATTGATGTGAACCCCAAGGATGGAACACCATTAGTTGTTACTGATAGCAATGGGGATATTCATGGGTACTCCTTAGACTTGGAGGTATGGATGAAGATTACAGATTCTTGGTACTTTCTTTCACTAGAAAAAAATGATACTCAAAATACCAACCTTTCTTCGTCAGTTGAACAATTGATACACAAGACACAATCTCAATTCGAAGAAAACGTCAAAAGAGCACGGGTGAATTCTTACAACTTTTTGGACGAAAAGAATGAACTACGCCAAGTTATGAGAATCAGGTTCAAAGAAATGATTGAAATGCATACATGATACAGAAGAATAAAGAATATTATACATTTATCTATCTTTCAATGTTCTGTAATTGGCACTATCTTCTCTTCAGTGGCGATGTGAACATCGGTCTTTTTAGGTTTAATAGGCTTGTGTACCTTCTTTTGAAAGGGAAACGACACTAATAATATCATTGATGACAACACGTTGTTCACAGAGAACATCCATATTGTTAAACCCACACCTCCGAGTTGAACAAAAGGTAACGCCAAAACCCATTCCACGTAATATGGGAGCACTCCGTTTGGAAAGTAGAAAAGGATAGACTTTCTGTAGAATATCCTAAACACCCAGATTGGCAAAGTGGTCAGGAGCAAGATCAAAACTCCCACGAACTTGGTAACTAATGCTTTGCTTTTGGAGATTTCGTCATCCAACAGTTTGATCTCAGCCGCCAATTTGTCGGACTGACGATTCAATTTCGTCCATTTTGCATATTGGTCTTGTGCACTAATTGATTTCTTTTCACGGTTCACTGAAGCTAGCTGTGCTGTCTTGACGTTGTACTCAGTGAAGTGTCCCATACCAACCTTAGAGCCGTAAATAAGGTATTTTTGCCAGGCAAAGTCCTCCAAGGCTGACTTACCCACTCCATTTACTATCTGCTTGCAAGCGAGTATGACAAACACCAGTAATAATATAGTGTATGGATCCAAGTCAAGCATTGTTCCACTCTTGTCTCGTAGTTTCTGTAATCTTTCTGTCTGCTCGAAAGCGAGCGTCTCACTATGTAGGAAGAAACTTTTTGACCAACAATCAATTATATTAGGGCGAGTGAGGCATTCACCACAACAACCGCATAGGCTATATTAATCATTTGTCGGGAGGGCTTCATTGTTACAGACATCTTCGTGGTATATTATACGAGACCTGCCATAGCTTACATCAGGTGAGACGCATTCTTTCATCAAGCATAGGGGTCATCGGAGACGAGAGTTGGCAAGTCAAAAATCAATAATATTGCAGGTGGTTTCGAAGCAATAAGATATCAATCTAATCCCTATAAAGTGACCAAGGTCTCTATAATATCACGTAGCGACCTCTCCTATCCAAGAATTCATACAAAATAATGCCAAGTGACCAAGAGGAAGACTATATACCATGGATTCAGCAGTTTTGCGAAGCATTTGCCCATGATTACTTCGTACCGGTGGCACAAGAGTTTATTGAAGACGACTTCAACTTGACAGGACTATCACTGCAAGTGCCATATTATAGAGAAGCATTGTACACCATTCTAGACTATCAGGTGGATACGGCAGAGGATAATGAAGCCAACATAAGTAATGGTGGGAACCGGGTAAACCGAGGGGTGCAGAACAAAACTAAATCCGAGTTACCTAACAAAGCATTGTTGTCACATTCCGCAGATCTCTTGTATGGGCTCATTCATGCCAGATATATCACATCCAAGCCAGGGTTGACTGCGATGGCCACTAAATTCGAGAGAAATGAGTTTGGCTCATGCCCAAGGTATTATTGTGATGGCATGCACCTCATTCCTGTGGGCTGCACAGACATACCTGGCCAAGAAACTGTGCGGTTATATTGCCCTTGCTGTAACGACATCTACTTGCCATCAAGCTCTAGATACTTAAACATTGATGGAGCATTCTTTGGTACCACTTTCCCTGGTTTACTCGTTAAAATGTTTCCCGAAATTGAGAACCAATGCCGAATAAGAATAAATAAGTTCAACCAAAATGACTTTGGCTTGAAACTCTTTGGCTTCAAGGTTAACGAACTAAGCAGCAGTGGTCCCAGAATGAAGTGGCTAAGAATGCATCCGAAAACTGAAGAGGAAAAATTAGAATATGACAGTTGTGAGTTTCAAGTACCTCAGGATAGCTCTGATATGCAAGAAAGTGATGAGGAGGAAGGCGAGATTATCGAGGATGATGACAAGACCATGGCTAGTGATTAGGATTGCATGCTTCGCCCCACAATATACCTAATATATTATTTTAGTTTAATGATGCTATTTAATCCATAATGGACCTACTCATAAGTTGTAGCAAACCGCTGTTTTTTTTTCATCACACTCGTTAATGCGTCAAATGCACAGGCTTTCCTGGTTCCCACTCCTTAATGGCGTTTTCTATATTGATCCAATATTTCAAACGTATTGCCTCCATCATCAAGTCGTCCCAACTCAGTGGTGGCCATTGTTTTTTAAGCAATTGATCAATAGCTTCTTCGCTTTGCAGGATTCTTTCTTCATTTTCTCTTGACAATTCTTCTAAATCGCTCTCCAACTCAGCCATTTCCAATGATTCATGTGCTTCAAGGACCATCAATAGCATATCCTTATACTGCAACGATAATTCTGGAGATTCCGACTGGAATTTTGCAATCAAATGCTTTGCCACTTCATCCTGGGTAATATCAACATGTTCTGGATGATTCAATTGGATCAAATGAGCTATTCTGGAGTAGGGGTTTCTCAATGTAGTATAACCTTTGTTAATGATAGCAGAAAATGAGGTGTCACCAGTGGTCCCATTGGGTTTGAGGGCTGCAGAGCCAATCAAGATGTCGGGATGGTTCTCGCTCTGTAGTACTCTGTATTCCCTTCTCAATCCCTTTGGGCTTACAATGAACGAATCCTTCGGTGGTCCATTGGAGGGAAATGTCTTTGGGAATAGCTGGAAATAGGAGTTGACGGTGGTCTTTTGATCTGAATAATGGCGCACAAATGGAAGAACATTGTGCCTTATCCATGCCACTCTGGGTCTGGCAAGCATGCTAGCTGAAGTGTGCCGGTGGAACCGGTGTTTGAAGGTATAAGCAAGAATGATGTTGCTGCGACATCTGTGATCTCACGACATGCGAGCGACATTTGCAGTCATCAAATCTTTAATGGGGTATTACAAATTGATGGCAACATGTTTAAGAAACGATCTGTAAAGGGAGAAGCGGTCACACCGAAGAGGAGGTTATTGTCATATTCGGATGATGAGGATACGGTTATACCATCATTTGTGGGGGAGACGAGTAAGCCACAGTTCAAGAAAAGAATAAAGACTTCTAGCACAGTCAAGAACAAAGAGGTCATCCATGGCGAGGAAGATAACAAGAAGGAGGAAACGCAATCACATGAGTATGACGGTACCTCTGAAGACAATACAAATGCTGCTCCCAAGAATGGTTCAGTAAAGCCAGTTCCTGCTAACATCAAGACCATTACGCTTACTGATTTCCAGCCTGATGTCTGTAAAGATTTTCTCCAGACAGGCTATTGTGGGTATGGTGATACATGTAAGTTCCTCCACATAAGGGATGAGCTGAGGCAGAGCAAGCTTGTTGACAAGGAATGGCAAGAGGTTGCAAACA
This sequence comes from Suhomyces choctaworum, assembly GCA_030568475.1. Taxonomy (NCBI): domain Eukaryota; kingdom Fungi; phylum Ascomycota; class Pichiomycetes; order Serinales; family Debaryomycetaceae; genus Suhomyces; species Suhomyces choctaworum. Next base: position 416,144 of record JAJMGE010000004.1, on the reverse strand, counting down.
ACACGAAGGCTGCGTCCGAACCTATGCCCTTTAAATGTGTATTATGCAAGAAAGACTATAATAATCCTGTTAAAACACTGTGTGGACATATATTTTGCAAGAGCTGTTTTCTTGACCGATATAAGAAGAAACTGACGTGCTACATTTGCTCCAAAGAGACGAATGGGATCATAACTCCGGTGCTGAAAAAAGAGCTGGCCAAGCTAATGGCTGCGTAAATAGTTGGGGTAATTGCCATCACTGTATATTAGATGTACTATAGAGAATAGCATATTTGTCGAATCCAGTTACCCACAATGCATGCTCGATGTGACACGTAAGTACTCCAGTACCAGTTACTGTGCTGCAACTGTCAACGTTGATCAGGGCGTGACTGATGATGTTTTGTGGTCCTACGTGTACGCGCTTTTTTGTATAACAGAGACAACCGACTACTCCGTAAGCAACGAACGTTATGTCCCAGCTAGAAGAACAGCTACAAAACATTCCTGGCTATGACATAGTCATGGACTACTTTAATGAATATGCTGGAGAACATTTCAATGGACAGGATCCATTCGAAGACAAGGAAGGGAACAAAGTCCGCTTACCCGATACTGCAACCAAAGAGGAGCGCAAGCTATGGAAAAAGATCCAGTCGAAAGCATGGAAACACGACAAGTGCTTCATAGGATCATGTGGAGTAGGGCTAGATTGCGGATTGGGCTACGCTCCTATTGTGGTTTTACTCCCGGTGGTGGGGCCAATATTCATGTATGCTGTCCACTCTAGACTCCTAGCTATTGCACAAGAAAAGTTGGTAATCCCCAACAAGGTAGTCGCCAAAATACACTCCATGATCGTACTTGATTTGCTATTGACGTTGCCCCCTTTGATTGGATCATTTTTCAGCTGGATGAATGGGTGTTCCACCAAATGTGCGGGCATCCTCTATGCATATTTACTTGCTACTATCAAACAAAGAGAGCAAAACAGAGTCCCCACCTACATGGGTACTGGGCCTGTACGAGACGAGCCTCAGATGGTTTCTCCGCCTTCTCTTCCACAGCAAAGACAACAACAGTATTCAAAGCCTTCAAAATCGCGTAAAAGCAAGCAGCGAGGTGGAATTGAGGTAGGACAGCAGCAGTCCGGGTTTGTGTAATTTCTGAGTCACTACTGGATGTCTTAATCAGTCATGACACTATTGTAGATTGTGCTATTATATTAGCCATGCAATTGAGTTCCGGTCCTTTATCACGTGCTTTAGGTAGCAGTTGCCCCCGTGAGAGCGAATTCAATCTGACACGGTAGCACGTGCATCACTATGTTATTATCAACTAGTTTGTTCGACTGAAGGCAAATCCTACACAACATGTACGAAAGACCTGATGATATCGCTGAGAGCAGAGTGTGGATCGATGGGTGTTTTGACTTTACTCATCACGGTAAGTTTCTCGAATCGCAGTGTTGGAAACCCATACTAACTTTTAGGCCATGCTGGAGCCATGTTACAAGCTAGACAACTTGGTAAAGAATTGTATGTCGGGGTTCATTCAGACGAAGAGATCTTGAAGAATAAAGGACCTGTGGTTATGAAGCTCGATGAGCGGCTAACTGCTGTGGAAGCTTGCAAATGGTCCACTGAAGCCGTGGCAGATGCCCCGTATGTCACCCTGCCCGATTTCATCACTGAACGGGGATGCAAGTACGTGGTTCATGGAGATGATATCACCACCGATGCCAATGGAGAGGACTGCTACCAGGTAGTCAAGGATATGGGAATTTTTGTGGTGGTGAAGAGAACTCCCAATATTTCGACCACAGATTTGGTTGGAAGAATGCTCTTGATGAGCAAACACCATCATTTTCTCCCAATTACTACCACAGATTTCAAGAGTCACGCTTTGTTTGAGGGTGATAATCTCGATCGGTTCAAGAAGTATGCTACTGATGAAACTGGATTAAGGCCCGGATCCGGCGTGTATTTGAACATTGATTCGGCTGCTCAAATTGAGGAAATTGTTGCCCCCTCTGATACCACTAGGAAAAGCTATTCCAAGGTGTACTACATCGATGGAGGATTTGACCTCTTCCATCCAGGCCACATTGAGGCGTTGAAATTAGTAAGGAAGGATGCAGACAAGGAAGGTGCTAGCATTGTTCTCGGAATTCACGATGATGCCACCGTCAATAAGCACAAAGGGTTGAACTACCCAATCATGAATTTGTTCGAAAGATCCTTATGTGTATTGCAGTGTCGCTACGTTGATGGGTTGATTTTGGGTGCTCCATACACCCCCACCAATGAATTCTTGGATAAAGTCCCCGGCAAGGTTATGAAGGTGTTCCATGGACCAACTCCAATTCGCGATGAGGGAGTGTATGACGAATCTAAAAGGAGTGGCTTCTACCAAGAGCTTGGTCCACACAAGTACGATGATATGAATACAGAGTTCATCGTCAACCGGGTTTTGACCAACAAAAAAGCTTACGAAGAGAGACAGAAAAGGAAGGGCTGGAAGTCTGAAGTCGAATTGAAGTTGAGAGAAGCGGAGAAGTCGAAGGAGACAAGTACGGCTTCCCGGTGAACTCTTTTGTCTTTACACTTATAGAATGCAATAAAATAGAAATGTATATTTTTTGTAGTGTATTCGTAGAAGGCGTAATGATTAGTCGTCGATTTTCGTAAGTTTCTTTAGGATAAAATGGCTTTTTCTTTTGCAAACTCTTAGTTTGCGGACATCTTATGGTCCAATTGTTCGTTCAAACGTTGAAGCTTTTCTTCGTTCTCAGAATGGTTCGAGTTTCTTCTTCCTGAAGAATTGAAAAAGTTGAACTCACTTTCGTCCACCTCATCGCCCGGCTGTCCCCAGTTGTTCTTTCCAGCGCCAGCCTTCTTCATCTTGGTGGGATCAGAGTTGAAATGGCCATGGTGAGTGAACCACTTAGGTTCGCCTCTTTTCTCGTGGACAGTCCATTTGTTGGTTCTGGTCATAATGTATTGGTAGTAGGTAGCAGTTGGTAGTAGTTACGAAAGTATTTCAATTCTAGTGATGAATACAGCGGGTAAGGGGTGGTATTTATACCTCGAGGTTTTTCGCAGTCGCACATAGTGTGGGGTGGACGGGATCACTCAATCCCCGCTCTCATGCGACTTTCCATAGTGCGGATGACTCCATCGAATTCGATGGAAATTGTTCACTAGGACATACTCAAGGTACACCAATGGAGGACAGCGCTCGCAAGAGAGCTTCAATGGCCTGTCAAGGATGTGCCCTGTGCTTCTCTGACGTATTAAAAGTCCCAAGAACCATACAGCAGTACCAGTTATATAATTGAGTGCAGTGCCGGCTCCCCAACAAAACGCCACTATGACTCTTACAAAAATGCTGGCCAACTATGACACGACCTTCGGTAGGTACTGTTGACACTTTTCCATCCTTGCAAATGCATTGGAGGTTGTGGTCCCACCCCCGCGTGACCTGTAACTCAACTTGACTCAGTGAGGCGATGACGTAATCGGCCGAGTTTCTGTGCACTGGTTGCAAATTTTGTTTTTGCAGCTTCGTTTGTAGATACACAGACACACACTATAAAAGCAGCCAGCCAGTGCAGGTTTTTCTATTCTAGTTCCAAATCACCCTCTTCTAACTATGGTATCAATTCACACTGTGTCCCTTTTATGTATTGCCAGTCAACTAGTGGCAGCTGATAGAGCGCCAAGTATACAAGCCAACCCAAAAAACGTCGTGGCCTTCGCTGACTTTCCAGCTGGCTCCAACCGAAACTTGAAGGGTAATGTTGTTTTCAGTGCCAAGGAGGGCGCTGGAGTAGATGTTCATGTCGATGTGACTGGTTTGCCTGACGAGGGCGCGCCTTTCCACTATCACATCCATGAGCTTGCCGTACCAGAAGATGGCAATTGTGACGTTGTCGGTTCCAAATTCGATCCTTACAAGGGAGCTTCTATTTGTGGAGTTGATACTGGCAACAGCCAATGCCAGGTGGGAGACTTATCCGGAAAGCATGGGGATGTTCTTGAGAATGCTTTTCAAACCAAATACTCCGACCCCTATTTGTCATTGAACAGAAAGTCACGGTCTTATGTTGTTGGCAGGTCTATTGTGTTCCATTTAGCCAATCTGACTAGAGTTGCTTGCGCAAATATCAAGCTCGCTACTCCTGCTGATATTAATAGATTGATCTACGAGTATGACAATTCTGACGCTGAAAACCTCAAGGAGCTCCAGAAGCCATTACCAAGTGATTATTATTTTGATGAAGACGCTGCTGCTGCTGCAGAGCACTTAAAAGTCGTCAAGAAAATTGGAAATTATACTGATGACGAGGAACCTAACGCTGAACCACCCACAAACACCTCTCGTCCACACAACAACAGCACTGGGATCAGCTACTCCAGTGACTCCGAAAACGGCTCTTCCTTGAAAACACTAGGTGCCGCTGCTGCTCTCGCTGGTCTCATTGGATTACTTTTATAAGTCTATAATATTTTGCTAGCACTTAAGTATGCCTACTCTAAATCTATACTAGTATGATTGATTCCTGTACCCTATCCAACCCGAATACCCTAATGAAATCGATAATCGTGCGCTTATCTTTGCCATTCAATTCTCCAAACGTACTTTTTATCCAGGTGTCCGAGCTCATCTTATAGATTTGCACGCTCATGCTATTGTTGATAATTCCCTTATCCAAGCACTCTTTTATCTGATAAAGCGGAATCACCCCAGGAATCACATTTGGGATAGCATGTGTGCCTGTATCTAAAGCAATACCATAGATATCTTCTAATAGTTTATTCGAAGTTACTGCTGATTCCAACATTTCCTTATTTCCATAGATGTCTTCTGCGACGTTGACTAACTCCTCTCCTTGAAATTGGGAGTTTTTCATTGCTATCGGATACCCATCATTTTCCAATTTTATTTCTGCTGTGTGTCCCTCGCCTTTTCCAATTACAAAAAGCCGACCATCCGCCATGAATGGTTTTACCAAGTCGAATGGAAAGTAAACCTCGTTGCATGCATCGAGTATTTCCCCTCCAAATTTCAGCTTGTATTTCATCTTAGTACAGTCGTCAATATAATAACCCAAATAGTAGAATTCATATTTTAGCTTCTTGCATAATAAAATCTCTCGTAGTCCTGAGATTGTTCCTAGCGAAAGATGGGCATATTCAGGGTCCCACACGAAATAAATAGATGAAATTCCGGAGGGTAAAATATCCAATACTGAAAATGCGATCAATTTGTCATCAAGGTAATAGCACTCATGAGTGGGTCCAATCCGTTGGGAAGAAGATTCTCCATTGGGCTTGTACCATTCGTTGATGGTTCGAAACTGCGAGGGGGTTCCATTGTTTTCCGCTTCTGAGAATGGGTTATTACATAAGAATCTTTTGAATGAAGAGGCTGACAAGCTCAGGGGATCGTCATTGTGGATCTCAACTTGGTACTTTTTGTATAACTGAAACTTTTCTGTGGAATACACTGATGGTTCGAATACACTACGGAATCGGACCGATGCCTGTTGAGCCTGGCCTAATATATTCAAATCAAACTTGTCCTGATTCTTGTGTTTTAACTGGCTCTTGTCCAACTCAGGGGCAATTTCTCGTACGAATCGGTTTACCATTTTCCTGTGCTGTTTGCCTATAGTCAAGCAATCCATATTAGTGCGAATTGTGTATAATCGACAACATCCATTCAACAAGTCGGGCTTGTACAAAAACGTTCCTGACCTTCTGAATCCCTGATTTATCATTTCGTCATAAGTCTGACATGACATGTACTCAACGGAGGACCCCAAGATAATGGATTCTGACGGAGTATTCTTATCGCCACTTGCTAAAGCCCTGTGATCATCCTTGTTCCCATGACAATAGCCGCAGTTCCTTTCACTTAGGTAGTGCACCTTTGTTAGCACCGTCCGTGGCACCGAAAAAGTATCCATTGTGGTAGCAGCACTGCTGGCGCTTGTACGATCCCTTCTTTCTCCAGGTTTGATCCACCACTCCGGCATCTGAACTGTCAGCACGTGACCGTGAAGGGTTATTTTCCAGCTGCCCTATATTCAAATTTATAATCAGACTACGCCGCTACAGCTATAGTCCACGACATTATGAGCTTGGCGTCCAAATTCCTGCCCGTTAAGGACAAGAAGCCAGTTCATACAAGGGAGGTGAAGGATGAGCCCACAGATATAAAGTTGACTCCGAATGAACCGGAAGATCCCAACCATGCCATCTTGTCAGATCCAGAAGATTACTTGGAGGAGAATGAATCACTCGATATGGACTTGAGCAGCGGCAGTCAGAAAATCTGGCTTGTGAAATTGCCTAGATACTTGGCAGACAAGTGGTCGAATCCCTCCAATCTCGGGGGTAAGCAACTTGCCACTGTCAAGATCAAGAAGAACACTAGCGGAGGTAAACTTCAGGTTAAGCTCGTGTTAGACAAAAGTCAGGAGAACGCGTCCAATATTCCTGAGGAGTACGATATCTCAATGTTGAATACTCAAGTCAGGAACTCATATGTATTCAGCGAAGAAAACTTGAAGAAATTCAAACAGGAGTTAACAGAGGTAGGACAGATGCCAGATCTCCCGGAACTCAAGTCATTAGACAACAAGAACGAATTCGTCCCACCACAACCTGCAGTGAATGACTATGGATATTTCAGGGTACAGAAGAACGATAACACTGAAAAGGCTATCCCATTCGTGAAAACTATTCCCAAGAAGACTTCGCTTGCGGGCAGAATATGCCATGACTGCCAGATTGTACCATCAAAGAGCGACAAGAGGTATAGCGAGGTATTATCCAAGAGGAAGATGATAAGCAGAGGACCTGAAAGACCAAAGGTGACATTCTTGAACGAAATCCCAGGTGTGTTGCAATCTAATGCTGGACCTTCCATTAGGGGTAACAACTCGTCCATTTTCTTGAAATCCAGCAGCAATAAAAGAAATATCGAAGGAAGGGCCATCAGAATGCCAAAGAAGGACTTATTGGATCTATTATTTAGACTCTTTGAGGAATACGAATATTGGTCTATGAAAGGTCTCAAGGAAAGGACGAGGCAACCAGAATCCTATTTAAAGGAATCCTTGGAGTCGATTGCAAACTTGATAAAGAAGGGCCCCTATACCTCCAAATACAACTTGAAGCCCGAATATAGACGCTTGAGAGATGCGGAAAGAGCTCTCAGATTAGGACTCGATGCTAATGCTGATGATAACGAAAACAAAGATGACGACGAAGATGACGAAGACATGGAAGATGTTGTTTAGCGTTTACAAAGACTTCATCTATTATACTGTTTAAGACCCACTAGATCTTATAATATATTAAATATACAATAGATTGGAAGGGAAACTATCTAGTCACAAATGAAACGTATGATATCCAAATAGTTTACTTACAAGCTTTCGATCTTCAAGGTTGGAGGCAAAGATTGTTGCAACTTCTTGGCCTTGGATGGGTCGTTGACAACCAAGGTGTATTGGTATCTGGCACCTCTGACCTTGAACTTGGTCTGCTTGAACTTCTTACCGTTGGCATTGATCTTCTTGTTGACCTTGACGACAGCGGTCTTGATGTCCTTTCTTCTAGCCAATTCGACGAATTCCTTGATGTCCTTGATTTCACGCTACTTAGTTAGTACTTTGAGTAAAGATATTAACAGGAGCAATCCAAGAGTTTAGTTATATCTGCATTATTGCATCTTCTGGGTTTGGCACTGGTGTTATACCTTTATCATCTCATTCTAGTATAGCCTCTTTGTAGTAACTCATGCATTATTCAAAATTTCCACACTCCAATTGAAGATTCATTTCGCTTAGCACTGCTGGCACAGCTCCTGTAGAGACTCGTATTCCGGTGGAACGACAACTATACATACAGCCATCTTTATTTGTATATGTTGTAACTAAAAAGTTCTCAAACTATAGCGATGGAATTTTTTTCACCTCTGGGAGAGGCAGTGGTGCGTAGCGCCAGTGCTCGTCAAATTACGTAATCATAGGGCTGTAGCCCTGTTCACGTGATTGTTCAAGATCTACAAGTTAAGACTAGCATACGAATTCGAAAAGAATTGAAAGATAAACAAGGGCCATGGTGCTAGTATCTATACATCTATTTACTGTCCCATGTCCGCTCTTGAAAAGTAATTAATCTTTTGACGCTGGTTATCCATCTGCGCGTCTTGTCGTCAATCATTATATTTGCATTGGCATTAGCTATCTTCAGATCGGCACTTCTGGCATGTATTCCAACATCCCGTACACCGATCGGCCATGCCACATTACCAATGCTAAGTTTCATGTAGCTTTCGTTTGCGCTTCTGAAATCATTTTGCTGAAGGTAGAACACTATTGTGGCAAGAGATGTGAGCATATCGAAGGAAAGCTTATGGACGCGAAGCTTGTATAACAACTTGACTATTCCTATCTTGGATTCCTTTAGAAGTGGATCTTCGCCGCGCTCATGCTCTTCCCATTCCTTTATCACATCTTTTATATATACTCGTAGTTGAAGATACAACTCGTCTTCGTATTTTTTCACATTGAGTATTGATTCCATGCTCACAAGTTTCCTGTCTGTATTCTGATATAGCTGTTGTTCCTTCTCAATATGATCCCTGTATTTATGCATTCTATTTTTGTTCTTAGTCAATATTTGCAACTTCTTGACCAGCGTCGCCTTGTCAGAGTCATCGTAAGTCTCGTTGAATTCCGCCAACTTCTGTCGCAACTGTTCATCCGTAATAGACTCCTCTAGCTCGTTTTCATCCTGTTGATGCGGCTGCTCTGTGGTGTTATCTGTCTCTGGTACTGGCTCTGAATCGGGTGATATGTTTGTGGGTGCTGCTAATCTATCATCTTGAGTTGTGTCTTTGCTGTTATCTTTCGCAAATAGCTTCGACCGCTTCTTACTTCTTCCATCACTAGAAGCCAGTCTCTTCTTATTGATTTCTTGGGATAATAGTGATGAAAAGTCCATTCCTGTCGTAACACTCTTCTCTGGTTTGCTCACCTTGGATTTTATTATGTAATCAATCTGGGGAATGGAACTATGATTTCAAGAAAACGTGGAAAGACAAGATGCAAAATGATAGGGATGTCTCTATAGAACAGAAATACCAGCAGTTTTGTATCGATCAGAGTTGTTCACCTCTTCCTGTTGTTTTCAAGGAAGCTGTAGGAGTCTACTTTTAAAGTAAACAAAATCACCTTAGGTTATATCTCTAATTCTTCAACTGGATAGCGTCAATATTGCTCTAGCCATCATTTTGCCTATGAGACGTTCTAACCCAGTACAGTTGTCAGAGGCGGACCAATAACCCGCTGCATCTGTTGGGGTGAATGTGATAATGAATCTGCGACTGCACAAGACATTGGAATATCCACGGTAAAATTCGCACCGCTTAGCTACTATCACACAATAAAGTGTACACTTGGTCCGTCAACAATAATTGAGTTTCCAAGAGGCATTGACTCAACACACTCACCTACTGTATTTGTCAAAGACTAAAATAGTCTACACTCTGATGCATTGATTTGAAATAAAACGAATAGAACTATGTCCAATAAGCAAAATAAGGAAACAGAAGGTACAGCAACTACGAAAGGGGATTCGCTTGGCGAAGATATCGAACATCACATTGTGCATGATGATCCCGAAGAAGACGAAACTGAATTGAGAGCCAAATTCACCTCCAAGAATCCATTCAAGCCTGAACAGGAATATACCAAACCGCAAACGTCGCCACTATTATCCGCTACACCCCCTACAGTAGCCAAAGCATTAATTAAAGCATATCCCTACATTTTGATAGTGAATAAACTCTTGTCAATTGCCACCTGGACGAATGATGACTACTGGATCAATATCATAATTGTGAGTTTGTTTGCATTGGTGGTCTTATACTTTAAAAACTTGGTGGTGTGGTTTGGCCATATCATTATTGTGGGAGTGATCACCTTATACGCAATTTTAAACAATAAAATAGTGGAGGAAACCAAGTTACACCCCACCCTAGATGATGTGGTGCAGGCTTTGACAGCAACGTGTATCAAGGCAGATATGCTTTTGAATCCGATAACCTCTTTATCCTTGAGTGCTTCAGATATCAAGCGGTTGCTATTCACAACATTGTTCTTGACACCTTTATACTTGATTCTCACACTTCTAATTATCAAGCCCAATATCATTCTTTTGATAACAGGTCTCTATGTCTTGACCTACCACTCGACATACTCTAGAGTTACTAGGAGAATCCTTTGGAAGATCAAACTTGTGAGGGTCATCTGCTTTTACTTGACAGGGTTGGATTTCCTGCAAGCGAAGAACCATTCATTGTTTGCTGCTGCATTCGCAAAAGTACAGAAAAATGCTGGGTTCGATTCGGCCAGTGCTAATAAGCCTGTAAGATTTACCTATGTCATATATGAAAATCAAAGAAGATGGTTAGGTGTTGGATGGACTTCGAATTTGTTGTCTTATGAGAGAACTCCATGGACCGATGAATTTTTAAACGAGAGCTCTTCAATTGAAACTTTCCGCCTTCCAAATACTACTGATGACTTAACATTGAACAATCCTCTCGAGTCTACTAGTAAGATGAACGGAGCTAGTTGGAAATGGGTTGACAAAACGTGGCGCTTGGACATTACCAATGACGGTGCAATCACCATACCCAACAATAAGAGATCGAAGACCACTGCCAATCCAACCTCAGATGAAGGGTGGGTGTATTATGACAACACATGGAAGAAACCATCAACAGAGGACACGTACTCCAAATATACTAGAAGAAGAAGATGGATCAGAACTGCTGAACTAATTTTCAGCAATCCTTCGGAATCTGCTACAGAGGTGGAAGAAGAGAAGCTTGAAGAAAGTCAACCTGCTTCTGGCTCCTCCAAGAGAGCTGAAGACTCCAATACCGCGAGGAAGAGAAAGAGTTTAAGATTTGCCGAACCAGAAGAAGAGGCAGATACCAGTTTTGACCAAGCTACATCTGAGCAAAAACCAAAAGAGCAAGAAACTAGAAGTGTCGAGGCTAAGAATATTTAGTGAGCTAGATAAAGATGGTTCAAGATTTTTCGAAATTGAATATTTTCACTCTGGAAATCCCCCTTATTAAAATTGTAGAAGTACGTGTCATACATAAACTGCTGGTTGTGGGGCAATGATAAAAGTGGACTTGTTCTCGGAATGCTCCGATATGCGTTGTCTTTTTCAAAGCCCGTGTTTCCGGCGATCGCCATCATTCTGACGCAATGTCTTGTATATTAATTGTTGTCTGATGCTGGAAAAGGGACGTGGAAATCGCGATAACAAAAAATCGTCGGGAATCTCCGAGATCAGTCACGTGCGTTTCCTCACTGATAAGGAACCCCGACGGGCCCAAACCCCGTTTGGGCATCCACTATAAATTGACGAAGAATCCTCTCCTCCCTTCAACATTTCATCTCACATATACTCGAAAGACAAAGATGGCATTTCAAGGGGAATTGGTCGCTTCCGCATACGGTAAGGGTAACGTCAAGTTCCTAAAGGTCAAGAAGAATCCTTCCAATCCCGCTGAGCAGGAGATCTTGGAGGCTAACGTTCAGGTATTGTTGAACGGCACATTCGATGCCTCCTACACCAAAGCTGATAACTCGTCGATTGTTCCAACTGACACCGTCAAGAATACAATTTTGATTGAGGCAAAGAACACTGAGGTGTGGCCTATCGAGAGATTTGCTGCCCACTTGGCAAAGCATTTCACTGATAAATACCAACAAGTGCATGGTGTTGATATCAGCATTGTCCAAAGCAAATGGACCAAGTTTGCTCTCAGTGATGGTAAGGTACATGAACACTCATTTAGACATGATGGTCCCGAGACCAGAAGAACTGCATTGACTTACAACAAGTTCAGCAAGAAATTAACCCTCAACTCTTCCATCAAGGATTTGAAGGTGTTAAAGTCTACTGGTTCCATGTTCTACGGGTACAATGTCTGTGACTACACTACGTTGAAGCCAACTAGAGACAGAATCCTCTCCACTGATGTTGATGCCCTGTGGGAGTTCGATCCTAAATACGTCGGTACCTTGGAGGACGTTTTGAGATATGCAGACCAGGGATTGTTTGACCGGGGTTATGATGTCGCGAGACAATCATTCTTGGACTTATTTGCCTTGGAAAACTCCCCTTCAGTTCAGTCAACCATGTACAACACATCGGAGAAGATCTTGGAGCAAGTTGATGAAATCAAGACTGTGTCTTTCAAGTTGCCTAACATTCACTATGTGTTGTTCAACTTAGAATGGAAGGGTATCAAGAATAACACCGACTTATTTTACCCATCTTCCGATCCAAATGGCCAGATCCACTCAACTGTTGGTAGAAAATCTTCTCTCAAGCTTTAGAGTTGTTTCTCTTGATAAGACTGCTATTGCTATTGACTTTTATGAATAAATTGCAAAATCCTAGAATATTGTAGAGGTAGAAATCTGATTGTATATGTTTAGAGCCAATCTTTGAAAATTCATAACTATTCTGGTAACTAGCAACAAAGAACGTATAGAATAGTGTTTCCCCAATCATTGCCACTAACACCTTTATTTAAGGAACCGCATAATATATTATCACATCATGGCAAATAATCTGCTACATGCAGTCTTGAAAATTTAGATGCGAAGAGCTTCTGTGCATCACAGGGCTAAACATGTCTGGACGAGGTACATTTGCAGCTGTGGTGGTCACAGCCGTCCTCACAGCTTCCTTAGTTGAAGCTTATCACCGCATCTATTCCTATTCCAAAGACCAAACCGATTCGGTTAAAATTAAGCCAAAGAGAGAACATTCTGAAGACTTGATCCGTGAACAATTAGCACGTAACTATGCTTTCTTATCAGAGGAGGGAATGCAGAAAGTACGTGACCAGAGGATAGTGATTGTCGGTGCTGGAGGAGTTGGCTCTTGGGTTGCTACCATGCTTGCTAGATCAGGTGTCCAACACCTCAGAATCATCGATTTTGACCAGGTCTCTTTAAGTTCGTTGAACAGACATGCTGTAGCGAATTTGAAAGACGTGGGCATACCTAAGGTAGAGTGCTTGAAGAGCCACTTACTGCAGATTGCTCCATGGATTGAGATTCAGACAAGAAACCAGCTTTGGAACCTACAGAGTGCGCAAGACTTGATCTTCGGGGACGATTTCAACCCCACCTATATCGTGGATTGCATTGATAACATTGACACCAAGGTGGACTTGTTGGCGTTTTGTCACGAAAAGAAGCTTAAGGTGATTTCTTCAGGGGGTGCAGCCTGCAAGTCAGACCCAACTAGAGTCAACATCAGTGACATCTCCAAAACAGAGGAAGACGCACTTTCGAGACAAGTGAGAATCAGATTAAAGAAGAGGGGCATAATTTCCGACATACCAGTTGTATTCTCGGCTGAAAAGCCAGACCCACGCAAGGCACAGTTATTGCCTCTTCTTGACGAGGAAATTGAAAAGGGTGAGGTGGATCAGCTTGCAGCATTACAGAACTTTAGAGTACGCATTTTACCTGTATTAGGTACAATGCCAGGAATGTTTGGTCTTTCATTAGCGACACATATTTTGACTACAATTGCCGGCTACCCTACTGAACCCATCGAAGGCAAGAACAGATACAAAGTGTACGACAGTATTCTACAAAGTTTAGCGGGGCAACAGTCGAGGATTGGAAAGCTTGACCAACGTGTTCCAATTTCGTTACACGATGTCAGCTACATATTGGAGGAAGTGTTCCGTGGAAAATCCCCCATTTCAGAATATTCATCAAGACTCACATTATCCAGATGGGACCCAAATAAAGAGCTCTCCTTTCAAAACGTGGTAGTCTTAACCAAAGACGAACAAAAGCTCCACGAAGAAAAGGTTTTGATCGGAGGACAGCGTTTGGACGACGTCTATTCCACGGAGATTTTAAAAAAAGTAGAGCACAGATTTGAGCAAGAGCGTTATTACTCTCAGTTCCGTTAGTAAATCCTGTTAAGAATGGCAACATGTAGTTGGAGCATTGCGGATGATATTCTCCGTTTAGAGCGTATTACGTAATCTCGGGACGGGATCGAAATTTTGTTATCACGTATAGCCCTAAGCCGACAAGAACCTTCATGTTCAGGTTTAATCCTTTAAAGTCCCAGCGCCTTTGGGCCCAGGGCCCCTCGAGGGTGATAATGAGGAATTTCGAATGGAGAAACCAGTTTTTAAAAAGGTTTCAATCCATCAAGTCTAACGGATCCACCACAACGCCACCACCTCCATCGGGGAAGAAACCCTCCGGATTGAAGGAACTCGTTAAGGAATATGGTTATTCGGCTCTTGGTGTGTATTTGGCATTATCGGCACTTGATTTGCCATTGTGCTATATCTTGGTACATTCAATGGGTCAAGAGGAAATCGAATATTATGAAAATAAAGCGAAGCAACAGTTTGGGTATGGTGTGAGTGACGATGAGTTGAAAAAGACCCAGGAAATAAAGCGAATTGAGGGAAAAGTTGACGAGTCTGAATCTCCAACTCGCGACTCCGAGGGTGGTATTCTTCTGACCATCAAATCTCAATTCAGTTGGACCGAATTCGCAATTGCATACGGAATCCACAAATCCTTGATTATATTTAGACTTCCTGTGTGTGCAGCCATTACTCCAGGAGTGGTCAAGATGTTAAGAAGATGGGGCTTTAAAATTGGTAGTGATAAGCTTTCTACGAGTGCTTCAATCGCCAAGGATACAATCAAAGATCTCACCGCATCTAGTCCTAAGTTTGGTACTAAGCCCAACACCAGAAAAAAATGGTTTAGTTGGTTCTTTTGAACTGGCTTTAATTTACCTCTTGTAATTAGCGTTTTAACAATAAGTATATGTATGTAAGTCTAGTTCGCTATATATATGCACTTATAAATAAATATTGAACTGTTGTGAATATGTCACAGTCATAACAATTTTGTAATCATAAATCGTGATACTCAGATTCCGAGGGCCAACTTCGCCCTTTCATACACGTAAAATGAACAGGCACCCATAGGAATAACCTTCATGTAACCAATGGTAAGTCCAACAAAAAATCCTCGAAACCCGCTTTCTTTGAAGATCAATTTGAAGGTGTTCTTGAAAGACAAAAATTGGCCATTATTAACTGCACCACCGACTTGCATCCTTCTTCTAATCACTTCAAATGGATATGCAGCTGTCTGTGAGAACATTCCAGCAAAGCCACCTGCAACTAACTGTGCATATGCCCGGAGAGGGTCTCTTGAATCTCTTGAGTTAACCTGCTCCTTGGACTTAACTACCTTCTTCTTTGGATCAGTCGATATGTTAGCTCTGGGTTGTACAGTGTATTTTGCTAGGTATTTGGACCTGAAGATATCGTGAATTGTATCGTGTGTGTAAAACGATACTCCCGCGTATGGAATCATGCCTAGAATCGTTGGAGCAAAGCCTCGATAGAAGTTCGATATCGATATCATGGATGGTGGTAATATTTGCCTCAGGTACTTAAGCCACGAAGGATCATTCACCTTATGAGGGGGTGTTTCTTTCATAATTTTAGTAATCGTTGATATCAATCTGCCACGCTGTTGATGGCCATGTTCAGGGGTTGAATGTTTCGTGTCAAACGCCATTCTCACTCTAATCAAATCTAAGGGGTATGTGAAGAAGACAGATGCCAATCCAGATAATGAACCTGCCATGAAACGACGAGCGGCGGTTTCGTGTTGATCACTAGGAATCAAAATGGTTCTAATCTGCTCATATGCAACAAATTTGATAGCAGCATATGGAAAAATACGTAGCAATGTAACTGAATGGCCCTGGAATAATCCAAACACCCCATCACTTCGCCAGATTTTCTTTCCTGCTTCGTAGAATCCACTGAAGTGGCCCCTAAACTTGAGAAAATCTGGGTTCGACGTCTGGAAGAGGATCTTTATCCTATCAAGTGGGGCTATCAATGTCTTGGCTGCACTTCCAGCGATTCCACCGGCAATTCCTGATCTTAAGACGTACTCAAAAGATTGTTTATCTATCACCTTTACGTGTTCGATTGGTGTTGCTTGATCATTACAGTTGGCTATTGGACCTATCCGCAATCCCTTGTTTGATATGTTCGGTATGCTTATACTATGTGTGTCTTCAACTCCCTTAGACGACGCATTGTAACCAGCATCGTTGGATATTACTGTTCTATCTGACATAAGCTTAGAATGTCACGGCCAGCTATGATGACGACTCGTTCAATACGAGTATTTGAAACAAGGTTGACAATAGAGTAAAAGGACCAGAGTAGACAAAATGTTGTTGTGGGTACCAAGAAACTTTCCAGTCCTGATACAAAATAGAAATGTGGAGTTCGTTGTAATTTCGTGTAGTAAATTTTGAATCTTTTTAGTGATGCAACGCTATTTTTTTTTTTGATAGCTTTGTGCAGTTTTGATTTATGGGGTTCGGAGATTGAAATCGGCCAACACTACGAAGTTCCAACTTACCGTCTTTGCGCCCTTCGCTCGTCCCAAAAGGTACTGAAGGACGTAAAGGACTCGACTGATACTAGATCTGTCCACCCCGCACCGTATTCCGTTGCTCAGTGCTATTCGGCTCTTCTTGACTCGGCCACTCACAAAATTGGTGGACTCGGACTAAACATGGACTCTTACAAAAAGGACTATTCATGAGTACAGTTTATATCTGGTTAGTTGCAGTCCTTTACAACAACATTAGTAACAACATAGTTTGTAGACAATAAATTACATAGACGTAAGTCTTCTAAAAATACAATACAAAGAAAAGACAGCACCAGGTTTCCTCTGATACTAGTGAATTAAATGGCCTCTGTAACCAGAAGTTTTGTCCTTATGATAATTTGATGGAGATCTACCCCGAATAATCAACGGAGGAGTTTCAATAGAACTCAACAAAATGGGCTGTATCTGAAGGTCCTCATCTTCGATTATTCCCAATAGTTCAACATGAAGAGTGAAGTATCTCGAGTTAACCGAAGTGGATTTAATTCTGATCGACGAAGTGAATTGGATTCTTTCAAATCTGGCCACTCTAGCAATTGAATCGCTAGGATAGTTTTTAAGAATGGATTCGTCCTTGAGAGTGTCCAAGTTTGCATCATGATAATATTCAGCTCTATCAAAATAGAATATTTTGTTCATATTTTCAATCTTGCTTCCATTTCTCTTGTTACAAGAAGCTTTTACCGTTTCATGGTCAGGTAAGTCTCCTGGAACTGCTGGATAGATGGGAGGGGGGAATTGAGGTCCCTTGTCTCTCTTCGCAGTATGTTGTATGAGACTGATGGAAACGTCATTGTCGGAGCACTTGGCAACAAGACGAATGGCGAAGTAACTAATCTCCACCTTGTTCTCGCCAGCCAGTTCAGCGCCTCTAGATGCCGACTTTTCGTAAGTGTAAAATTTGTTTTGAATAAATCTATCGAAGTCGAAATTCTCCAAGGAAAACGCAGTTACCAAAGTGAAATAGTTCCGCTTGTAACCTATCCAAGTACCGTTTTCCGCCATTTCAAAACCACGGTCAATTCTTGCTTGTAAGACTGGATTGACATCCATATCATTGCTTTTGCAGTAAATGTCTTGGTGATGCCTGGTATCACTGAACGAGGGCCCTACTCGGAACAAATCACTTGATCTTGGAGCAACTTTTTTAGCCATTGATTCCACATACTCTGATTCACCAGTTTGATTCAACATGTTCAAGTGATGACCATGGTTTAAAGGATGTTGGATATGGCGCTGTTGTTGCTGTTGTTGCTGGTGTTGTTGGGGTTGTTGCCTTTGAAGTTGGTGATGCAGCGGTTGTTGCTGGTAGTGCTGGTGGTTGAGTTGGTGGTTGAGTTGAGCATTGATCTGGTCTTGTTCGTGTTGGTGAGGACTGTGGTCTTGCGCCAACTGTGCAAGGTGTTGTTGAAGCTGCTGATGTTGGTGTTGGTGAACCTGTGGTATCCCGTGGTGATGTGGTTGCTGGTGTAAGGGTTGATGGAGGTGCTGTTGTTGAGGAAGGTGTTGGTGGAGGTGATGTTGTGTGTGTTGTTGTTGCATCAGAAATGGTGGAGGCGGAAGCAGCAGCTGAACTGGAGCGCCCTGAGTCTGTACCGGAAGCTGTCCATGTCCGAGGTGGTGATGTTGTTGATGGGGGTGATGGAACTGCTGTTGGTGCTGCACGTATTGCTGGTGAAGCTGTTGTGCCTCGTCCTCTTTCAAGTGGGGAATATTCACCACGGCTGAGTTAGCAGCAGCGACCGCAGCAGCTGCTGCCGCATCATCATCGGTGAGAGGATGGTGGTCATCATTGGAAATTGACATCATCTTGGCCGGACTTTGTTAAGATTTGACTGATGGAAACAAAAACACGAGACCAGTTCAATTGAGAACGACTGGGAGTGGGAAAGCGGCGAAAGTTGGTTGGTGCTTAGTGGAAACGGCAATAGCAAGGAGTATCAATAACTAACAAAAATGAATAAAATCGTGATTCAGTTTTGTGCTATCATTTATTTTGTGTATCTATTTTTCTTTAAGTGCCTTTGCTTAGAGATGGTGACTGGTGGGTAGTGTTGATAAATTTTGCTCGCCCACAAGCCGGGGTTACCCGGATATTTAGCGCGCGGGCATGGAGTCGCGCGTGAGCACGATATGCCGAGGACGAGGTGGGTCGCGTAGCCTGAGATCAAAGCCCGAGTTACAACATCTACAGAGGGGACTGCTGCCTTCATGGCACATCCGGTGTTGCGAAGTCACGCACAGCCTCTGAGGGTTTTCTTGGATTTGGCAGTTGTGTCGCCATGACTTTGCGATTGTTGCGAATCCCGCCGCATCGGACTCCTATTCAATAGTTCGCGCAGCGACGCACAGCAATAGCTCTATCTCGGACACCAACACTGTGGCGGCCCAGGCAATTTTGCGGCAAGCCACGGGTGTTCCAGCTAGCCGTACATAAAAGATGCTCGACACATATTTCATATGGTACGGTATGGCTAGAGAAACAACAATACGTGGGAGCGTTGCTTGGGCCCTTTGCTATATATAAATTATTCAGTTTGACATATAGAAAAATTTTTCTTTTTTTGTGTAAGCGTCTAAGCTGAGAGAGAACCGCCAGTGAGGCTTCAAAATCTGCAACACTAGTATTCGGCTGCTTACGGCAATTGTTGAAAAGTCGACTTTTATGTATATACATTGCTTTTGACAGCCGTACACTCTTGTGCTCCCCTGGCCACATAAATGCATCGCCAGGTATCCAGCAGTCATGAACAGCTGCTGTCTCACTCGCTGCTGATTCCCCAGCATACCTCCCATCAGGCTCACCAACACAACTTCACCCAAGCCATGCTGCACCAACAGACACCTTCCATCCCCGTCCCTGCTCGCAATTCTAATGACAGGGAGAAGCTGCAGTTCTTCCAACACCACCATCACCATTACCAACAGCACCACCAATATCCAGTGATGTCCTCGACCTCGATACTCGCCACTTCGTCCTTGAGAGACATTGTGTCATTGGTGTTGATTTTGATGTCCTTGCCACACACGGTCTCATTGGGACTTTTGATTATTCACATCTTGTTGGGATCCAACTTTACGGGGGCAAAGTTTATTCTTCGCCTCTTAATTCATGACAGACACGAGCCCTATACCGTGGATTTCAAAAGGTTTGTGCTATCCTCTACCAAAGTAGTGACTTTGAATATTGTGCTTTTTGGATGCTTGAGTTTCCTTATTCACAAGAAGAGCCATTTCAACTATTTGATCATTTTTTCCAAAGCAATCATATCCAGCGACCTCATCGGATCCAGCTCCATCAATTATATCAACACCATATCCAACAAAAAGATCTCCTCTAAAATTCAATATGACGACGAAAAACGATACTTTAACAACAGCCTCATTAACTCAGTCATCTGTTTCTGCATCATAAACTATATTCATTACTTGATGCGTTGGCTAGATGGCACTTTCGATTTCATCGACAACTACAGCAATAACATATCCTACATTAACAACTACAATTTTTCAAATTTCAAGAGTAAGCTATATCTTATCTTATCAGTTCATACCATACTTTCCTCCATTTTCAAGAAACCTCATACAGTGCATAATTCGATATCCAACGTTTTTGAAGACATTTCAATCAATTGCGACGAAAATAAATTGTTGGATATTGATTTGAAGGAATCGATACCCAAAACAAGCCCAAACTATAAACAGATTCAGCCGATAAACTCTGTTGCAATCAAAAATTTTGAGAACTTTATCATATCACCATTTAACAGCAGGTTAACCACCTTGAAGAACAAATTACGAATTAATAATATCAACAGCTCTCCAATTGGAAATGTTTCGAACTCCAGAGGCAACGCAGTTGGCCATTCATTAAACGGTGCTACAAAAACTTCAGCCACGACTTCAACGACTACAGAGTCATCGACGACGACAACTTCAAGCTCACTCACAACTACCACAGTCTCCCCCAACATTACTACCATTGAAAATACGATTGTAATCCAGCCGTTTTGGTCTATATTGGCCGCGTGTAAGGCAATTTTGAAAAATCCCAAGATGTTTCTTGGTCAAACAACAAAGTATAAGAACAATGGAGGCAAATTCATTGAAACTCAGGACGAATCATTCAAGACAGCAAATTCTGGAAGTGTAAGAATGACAATAATGTTGATTGATGGTTCGAAAGTGATTCTTAATGTACTAAATAGCTCAGAATTTAATGGAATCAGTGAAGACAAGGTTGAGATTCGATTGAATAATGTGAAATGGACTTATTTCAAGATGGTCACTATATCAGAAACTGAAAAAAGATTTGTCATATATGGATTGACCCCACTATTTCAGTATGAAATTGATATTGTTATTGGAAAGCAAGTCCTTAACCATTTCATTATCAACACAACTAACGATAATGGCAATTCTGTTTTAAATACGTCTATTGCTGAAACTTCTTCCTTGAGAACATTACAAATTTCCTTGGCTTCAAGCATTAAAAATCTCAATTCTTTAAAGCTCAAGGTGAAGAAGTTGAAAAAGGAAGAGAATAAAAAATTGACAGATCTAAGAAACAATATTGACAATTTGAAGAGTAAAATTTCCAAGTACAATAGCAAAGTGGGCAGCGATCAGAGGGCTTACGGAAAACTCAAAGGTCTCAAGCATTCAGTGATGCAATTGGAACAAGAGATTGAGCATCTTGAACTAACAATTAAGCAACTTCAAGATAAGGAGTCGAAGATAAAAAACGAATTTCTAGCGCAGGAGCTTAAGCTCGCGAAAGAAATCAACGTACTAGAAGATGTTGCATCACGCTATGAAAATCGAATCAAGGATGAAAAATTAAACTTGAGATCAATCAAGTTGGAGGCTCAGATGCTTTCATCGAAAAATCAGAAGCTTTTGAACAAGCAGTCTGTGAGAGAAGAAGAGATAAAGATCCTTAAGCAAGATTTGAAAAACGTGAAGAAAAATGAAGTCTTGA
Source organism: Suhomyces choctaworum (assembly GCA_030568475.1). Taxonomy (NCBI): domain Eukaryota; kingdom Fungi; phylum Ascomycota; class Pichiomycetes; order Serinales; family Debaryomycetaceae; genus Suhomyces; species Suhomyces choctaworum. Next base: position 394,585 of record JAJMGE010000004.1, on the reverse strand, counting down.
ACAGGTTTTCAAAGAGAACCCGGAAAAATCACGAAAAGTACGAGACCATCCTCCCTAAAGTGAAGGAGCAGTGTGATCTTTTACGTGATCTGAGCATTCAGCTTGTTGAATAGGTGTATCGTAATATAAGAAACTTAGTTACAATATGATATGTCGTAGATGTACAGTATTTGGCTTTCTATGTACAGATATTTATGAAGTAATGGTGTGAGGAAAAAGCTAGGAGTTGCCGGTGATTTTTTCGCCAATGCTATGAAAATCTCGGTTGAAATATAGCAATCCACCAGTCTTTTCGAGAGACATATCTCCTTGAATGCCTAGAACCTTAGCTACCCATATTTCGTGGTCGTCCACCAAAAAACTTCTCTTTGTTTCGCATATTAGCACACTCTCACTGTGTTTAAGGATAGGAAGATCAATGTTGTTGATCCTGTGGAACTCCCAATCCTTACCCCGTTGCAAGTTAGAGAATGGAGTGGTCATTTCGTGGAAGAGCTCCCCGTCTTCATTATGCAATACTTTTTTGCTATTCTTGACACCGCTGGCAAAAACCTTCCCGAGGTATGCTGACTGTGGTGTTGGCGGCAATAGATGAATTGCCAAGTACTTATTATTATGCAATGCTTCCGACGTGTATGATGGTAAGTGAAGATTAAACTGTAGTAAGGGTGTTGGATAAACGGATAGTGAACACACCGAAGACATTGTCATTCCATGAAGTGCCAGTACTTCGTCTGCCTTAGTTCCCGCAGTCAACACCATGGCTTGGGCACTGATCCTTGACATGCCTGCTTTGAATGCTTCATTTATGGACCCTGCATTACTACTCAAGCGGCGTATGGCAGATAGCATGACTGTTGCAGGCAATACAGTGCATCTGATGGTTCTACAGCGAAATCCCATTTCGCGATATCAAGAAAAAAAAGCTACAAAAAAAATGTAAGCTGTGCAAGTTTAGACCGAAACCAGATTTGTTAGGTTAACCGATCACTGGTACAGAAATACTAATCACGTAGTGTAATTTTACCGACCGACACTGTTCCGAAGCAATACTGCTAGCCGAACTTTCATGTCGGATCAGCTTTTTCCCGCTGAGGAGGTGTCTTTTCATGCAAAAGGATTTAACTATTGCTGTTTCTCGGATTTCGCCTACAGCAACATCGGCACATTACACTTGAATTTGGTTTCGATGACGGAATAGGGAGTTGTTGAGTATTTGAGACCGCAAAGGGCTTTTTTTACATGAAATCTGGTTCAAGTACGTTTTATTAGATCCAGTGCCACCTACGTAATCATCGAAGTCTTCAATACTTTTACTGGGAAAACACATTCTAATTACCTAATTACTTTTAAAGGAATGACCGATTTGGAAGCAAATGTCCCAAATATTATGAATAGTATAGTATACTGATCCAGTATAGATGCATAGCTGAAGACGTTCAAGTGACTTGACCGAAAATGACGTAACCCGTAACGGAAAGAAGAAGCTCACAACGAATCGTAGCAATGGTTGCACTCGAATCAACAGCTGACAGCCTTCAAGATCTCAATTTCGATCTTGGCACATTGAGATCCAATGCTTTCGTCATACAAGTTGTAGAAGTCACCCGAAGCACACTTGTAGAAAGTGGTCTGCTTACCCAAGGCCAACTTCCAACCCTCTGCAGCGTCTCTCTTGGGCTTGGAGCTGCTGTCAGCTTGCTTTTCAGTGGAGGAGTCCTCCTCATACGATGATGGGACCAAAGACCAGCCGGCGGCGTAGATCGAACCAGCCTGTGGTGGTGGACCATCGAATTGGAATTGTCTGTTCGCAACAATAGCACCAACTCTACCCTTGGAGTCACGGAGAACACCGTTCTTCAAAGTCACAGTCAAGGAATCTGGACCAACACAGGTCTCTTCAATACCTTCCTTGTCACCTTGTTGAGCCTGTCCACTGGCCTGAGCTTGAGGTTGGCCGTCAGAGGCCTGATTTGCGACCGCAGCAGTGGTTGGCTTGGATTGCTGCTGGGCTTGACCGTCTCCGATTTGGTTGACAACAGAAGCAGTCTGCTTAGCAGCGGTTTGTTGCTGAACTTGTCCATCACCAATCTGGTTGACAACGGATGCAGTGGCCTTTGCAGCAGTTTGTTGCTGGATTTGACCATCGCCAATCTGATTCACGACCGATGCGGTTTGTTTGGCAGCGGTCTGCTGTTGGATCTGACCATCCCCGATCTGGTTGACAACAGAGGCGGTTTGCTTTGCAGCCGTCTGTTGTTGAATTTGGCCATCACCAATTTGGTTTACCACGGATGCGGTCTTAGCTGCAGTTTGCTGCTGGATCTGACCGTCACCGATTTGGTTCACCACAGAAGCAGTCTTCTGGGCGGTCTGCTGCTGAATTTGTCCGTCGCCAATCTGGTTTACAACTGAGGCGGCGGTTGGCTTTGGGGCCGGTTGTGGTGCGCCACTTTGCTGTTGCGCTTGACCATCGGAGATTTGATTCACAATGGAGGCTCCTCCGGTGGGCTTGGAGGGAGCAGAGCCCGATTTCTGTTGAACTTGACCATCAGAGATCTGGTTGGCAGCGGCTTCCTTCTTGTCTCCAGCAGCACCGGTGGCCTTGCTGTCACCAGAGGCGGCACCAGAGCTTGGAGAAATCGTCTTGATTGACAAGGCAAAGGAGCCGTCAAAGTCGGTCTTGGCGCCCACAGACGAAGCAATTGTGCCGCTAGGGGTCAATGTGCTGTATGGTTCTGAGGGGACATAGGCCGCGTTGATGGATGCCAATGTCGCCAAGATGGAGTAGAACGTTGATAATCTCATTCTTGGCAGCAAATTAACGACAGTACTTCAAAGGTAAATATGCAATTAAATTTAGACTGTAAGATTGACCTACTACAAATGGGGAGGGGCAAAGGAGACCTATTTATAATAATTGCATGCCAGTATTTCATGTCTTGCTGAGCAATATCGGAACAATCGCTTTTTATAGCCATGTTTACGTTATTTCTACTACTGTGCCCCAAAAAGAAAAGATATTATGAACATTTGACATTGGTCTACTACATTGCTCAGGACAAAGTGGCAGTATCCCTCCTGCCCGCTGGATTGTGTGCTTATGAACTGGGCTTCCATACAAACCGAGCGAAAAATCTCCGGTTAATACGGGTTCGGCAGTCCTATTTTCGTCCGTCCTATGAACGTTGTCCGACTTAGTGTCCCATAATTTTTATGTGACCGGCTTTTCCCCCTCATCCAATCAGTTGCCATGTGCCAGGAGTCACGCTGTCGTATTTCCTGCGGTTACCCCCGACCATGCAAAGCACCTGTGCCACATTCTGTGGATTGTCGCCGATAGAAGAATAGCGCAGGGGATCTTTAGGCTTATAGCATTGGCGAGCATCGACTATAGTTAGGAACCCAATTTGGTTACGAGAGTTGGTCTACACACCTGTTTGTTTAAAATTCGCATGGACACAATTATACCTAGCTCGGTAATGGTGTCGGACCCAAGGCATTTTGGGTGGCACAGTTGGCTGGGTCCAGGCAACTCTGGGTGCCTGTGTTGATGTGAGTGCCGGTATCCTGATTTCGGACGCTTTCCCTCCTTGAACGGCATGGATTAGTTCCATTTCTCCGCACTGGTAACTCCCACACCCTAATGTGGGGCATCTTAGACCAAACCTGAACAACAAGCAAATAAATAGTGAGCGGCATACATGCAGTACCTACATCATGCTGCACCTCATTACTGCTCCGAATGCGGGTGATTACCTTTCGCTCCCAAAACCTTTCACACCAGGACAAGTGTGATTATGCTCGGCGCAGGGGCTATGGGGGGAGGGATATGAGAACTGGTGCAACGCTGACTGCTGGACTTTGGGCCCCTATTGTAGATTAAAGCCAATTGCTACGACGGTCACTAAAGTGACCTTGCTTGCAATTACCAACCACCGCTGACCCTTAAGGAAGGGAGCATTGGCTGACCGAGTGTTTTCAATTTTACTTAATATCGTAGCATTGGCTAATGAGCTCCTCAGACTCCAGGATCAACTTGATGTAAAACAGTTATTGCTTGCACTGGCGTTAAAGTATGGGGTTCTACAGTATATGGGCAAGGTATAACAAACTTCATGCAACATTGTCTAAAATTGTTCTAAAAAGTCTACTATGATGTTGATGTTGTATCTACCCTCAAAGTCTCCAGCCACGGCTCTCTTACCGCCAGCGTCTCCCATGTAGTTCAAAGCTTCGACATACACAAGGCCGGCGTGTATACCTCCTTTTTCCACGTGCTTGGTGACGTTGCCCTTCTGGTTGATCGACGCATAAAATTCTTCCTGGTGCTCTCTCAAAACTTCTCTCTCCCCGTACACGACAACAGTATTTCCATTGGCGATGGCATCTACCTTTGACCAGTGTCTATCGTAGTCCAAGTTGCTGAATGTGATCCATTTGTCCACCGAAGCCCTATCTTTGTCTGCCAAGTAATATACACCCATCAGCGGTTCTCTTGCACCCAAATCTCCATAATTGTCAACCCCAGGATACGACTTTGCAACATCTAGCGGTCGAGTCCATGGTGAGAGAAGGATCAAAGATTTGGGCTGGATCAACTCGTCGTGGAAACTGAAGTCGTACTGAGGAAACTTGGCAAAGTCTTGCTTTGCTTCTTCCGGGTAGGCGATGTATCTCAGGAGGGCGCAAATGAGGTTGACACCGGCGGAATCACCAAACATATGGATGTTCTTATAGCCCTGTTTCATTAAAGCGTCATAGGAATGGACTGCCTCCCATAACTGGCATGGAAACACGTGGTCTTGTGCCGTGGTTGAATAGTCTAACAAAAGTACTGAAGTTTTCTTCTTGCGTGCCTCGGGCAAGGCATGGTACACCGCCAACAGCGCCACGAATTGTGATTCGAACATGTTGAGCAAAAACCCACCACCGTGAACGTAGATCAACACATCTTCCTCCTTGGGATCATCCAATTGCTGTTGAACCAACCAATATGAGTGGTCGTCATTCTTAGCGCCATAGTTTTTCAACCCAAGTGCCATGGGCGAATTCTTGTACTTGTTAAAGAAGCCTTCCAAGGGATACGAGAGGAAAGTCCGCACGTCCACCTTCTGTATGTTCCCTGATAAGTGGTACAATGCGGCGAGGTGCAAGTTTTTCTTCAACGAGTTGGAGAATTCGACATTGGTGGTGGAGTATGAGGTTCCTGTTGTGTAATACTGGATCACAGTCCTGACTATCGCGTAAGGAAGAGTGACAAGTTTGAGGAGAAACCTAATAGTTACCATGGCGATGAATTCAGTCTAATGCTCTGCCGATGGTCAGTGGCACAGCGTCGTTAGCTCGAATATATAGAAAACTGTCAAGGACCTCTCTTCGACAACTAAGGAAAGTCCTGGCGCATATCCTGCACCCAGCTCCACCCAACTGACCGAATGCAGTTACTACCGCGGAGAAGCCAATAGATAGGCTTCTTACGCGTTTTACGAGCTGCGCAATAACTACGGCAAAAGTTCCGGGTGATGTGCATGTAGTTATTAAATCTATAACTTGAAATTGTTGGAGGTTTGGAGCCCTTGAGACTTCTTGAGGTTACCTTTGACGTCTCTCATCTCTCCCTTTTTGCCGATGACAGTAACGTTCTTGGCCTTAGACAAAGTGTCAACCACCTCATTAGCCTTTTGCCGTTTGGATGCAGGTTGCAGCAGCTGTTTGGACTTCTGCTCTTCGTGTTCCTTTCTCTGGTTGAACTCCTTGGATCTCTTTCTCTTGCTTGCCCGCCTCAACCTCTGTTTATCTTCTCGGGACAATTCGTCCTTCGAGTACGATAATCCCGATTTCAACTGAACTTCTGGCCTGCCATGAGCCGCGTTAGCCTTGACGCCATCATCTCCGATTTTATAAATTTCCTGCGGCGCTAATGTAGACTCACTCGAAACGTGCAACGGCTGGGCATCTTCCATATTAATTAAGGCTGCATTGTCGTTGACTTTGATCTCTATTGTCTTGAATTCGTGCGGCTTGGGAATGTAATGCGCTGAGCATAATGCATCCAATCTATGGTTTAACTTGGTAAACAAGTCGCTGATCTCGTCGTGTTGCTTTTGTACCTCCTCGGTTACGTCCTGTTCTGGATCCACATTCTTGTAATCATCTTCATATAATTCTGCCAACGATTTGCTTGACTTTTGCTCCGATAACTCAAGCTTTTGTCTATTATGGAATTTGGAAACGTCTGTGATGAGACGTCTAGGCAAGTCGTCAAACTCGTCATTTTTGATTCTTTTCCTGATCAAATCTTCAAGTGACTCTGTGGTCTCTTCGGTGATTATTGGGACTGGCTTGGAAGTTCTATCAAAGTCGAGAGTGGCGGTTTCTGGGTCATCCAACAACGAATCTTGTGGTCTGTGTTTAGCTTGAACTTCTCCTTTCATAGTCCACTTCTTCTCAGCAACCAATTCCGCCTCTAAATTGGCTATTTCCGCTTGGATAGCTTGCTGCTGCTTCTCAAAAGTAGAAAGCTGTTTGGATGGACTAGACTCTTTCTCAACGACATCTTCGTCAGCAAAAAGATCGTTCATTGCAGATCCCACCGCGTTGTCATACTCCTCTTCATTGAACTCCTCGTCCTGTTCATCTTCCTCAAATTCACTCTCTTCATCCTCCAGTTTGTCCACTGCGGAATTAGACTTCAGTTGCCTAGTCGTTCCTGGCTTATCGTAAAAGTCGTTATAATATGCCATGGTCTCTTCTTCGTCTCCTTCATCCTCTTCGTCACCAGAACCCGCAAAGTAGTCTATCTCTTCTTCGTTGTCGTCAAACCCATCTTTTTCCATGGCAAGGATTTGCTTATTGAACTCATCAATGTCGAAAAACCCATCGTTCAATCCAAATACATCCTCCTTATGTTGTGTCTGCCTTTCATCATCGGAGGGAACTTGCGTGTCTGGTTCTGATTCAGAGTTCTGCAAGTCATCAAAATCTTCTCTTTCTTCTTTCAACGTTGCGGCATCGTCGCTTTCAGATTTGCCCTCTTCCTCAAGACCAGATTCTTCTTGTTCATCTTCGTCGTCTTCGTCGTCTTCATCTTGCTCGTCTTGCTCAACTTCTTCTTTGTCTTGTTCTTCAACCTCTTGGTACTTGTCCTTGAGTTCAGGGATCTTTGCAGTCAACAACTCTTCATCAACTCCGTTCAAGACCATCTGGGTTTGCCCAAAGACCTGAGACGAATCTAAACCTTCCACATATATTTCATCTAGGACAGAATACTTCTTGGAGAGTGGATCCAAAAACTTCTTTACCAAGTTGTGGAAATAGCTTCGACTTATGTTTTCTGACCCATCATCGTTATTTTCTTCTTTGGAAAGTTTGAAGAATTCCTGAGGGTTCTTTTGTAACACCTCTAATAGGTCCTGTGCCATTCTCTTTCTGCCTTCTACTATTCTGTCTTTTACCTGAGAAGAGCTGTTAAAAAAATGAGATGCGTGTTATGTGCAGTGCGCAGACTTGCTGCAGAGATGAGACTATAGTGAAGTATACCAAACAGAGACCGAAAGGCAAAATGATCACGAGCATCGTGAGAAACCCATTCGTGTCGATACGATCGGTTCCGTCCGCATCTTTATTACAAGCAACACGGGACAAGTCAAATTCGTCCACAAGGTGGCTCGATCGCCAATCCAAAGATACCCATACCAAACAAGCCAAGACAGAATACTACAGATCCCGGGCAGCATACAAGCTAATTGAGATAGATAAAAAGTACAGGTTGTTCAACAAGCGAACGCGGAACATCATTGATTTGGGATTTGCTCCTGGTGCTTGGACTCAAGTTGCTGTGGAGAGAATGAAAAGCATAGGGCACCCAAGCAATATCCTTGGAGTGGACTTGATTAGTTGCAGTGCTCCTCAAGGGAGCCATTTCATTAAGGGAGATATCCTTTCAAAGAAGACCCACCAAGATATTAAGGATCACTTTGATGGCAATGACAGCCAGCCAGTGGACTTGGTTTTGAGCGACATGATGGCCAACACCTCGGGTATCAAAGATAATGATCATTTTGCCAGCATGGAATTGTGTGACGCGGCCATGTTTCTATCGTGTGAATTGTTGAGTGTGGAAGGGAGTCTCGTCATGAAATTCTACACGGGGAAAGAGGACCAATTATTACTCTCCAGAATGCAGAAAATGTTCAAGAAGGTCTATAGAATGAAACCTGAAGCTTGCAGAAACGAGTCCAGAGAGATGTACGTCATTGGTTTGAAAAAGAATTCGGTCAGTATCCTGGAGATATTCATCTAAATTGCTTGTTTCACTATCCACCTGAATTCTTGTGTGCATTCCAGGGGGATCTACTGTGTGTGCTCCAATTGGGTACTTCACATTCTTTTGGCCAGCCGAAAGTGGCGTTCCTTCACCAAACATGTTAAGTAGGCAGAGTTGTCCGTATCGGAACCAAAAAAAGGTCATCTTATAATTGGACCTTCCCCAGAAATTTAATGCCACTAGGGGCATGTGTACTGAATCACAAATGCCACCGGCACCAGCTGCCTAATTCGAATTGCTACATATACTACCTGATGATTTCGTGTCACGTGCGCGTACTATCTTACATTGTTGCAACGATTGTGGCTGCTGCAATGTGTGGCTGCAATTTTTTGAAAGATAAACGGATATGCATGTGGATGACTTATTTTATGACACAATAATGTTCTTCCAAACTATAAGAACTGAAGTATCCGCTCCTATTTTCGCAGAAGTATTATATACCCTCATGCCTTTGAGCGCTCCACCAAATCTCATATTTGAGGGACTTAACGTTGCAGACGTTGACAGAAAGCACAACTATCGACCATTTCAAGAAGCCGAACCCAGTAAAAGTGGTATTCCAACCTTAGCATTGGAAAGCATTGACCTTTCCCTATTCAAAGAGGGGCCCGAACATTACCCTGCTAGAAAACAGCTTGCTGACAAATTGGAGAAATCTCTTTCCACTTATGGCTTCTTTTCCTTGATTAACCATGGTATCGACCTTAAAACTTTTGAGCATATGCGCTCGATTGCTCAGTCAGCTTTGGAACTACCCGAAGATATTAAACGTCAGCATTTAGCTGGTGCACTCACTTCTGATAGCGAGGACAGAACTAAATCCTTGGGTGGAGAACGCGGGGCGGGATTCAAGCCAAAGGGTTACTGGTCAATGAAGAACGGGGTCAATGATGCCATCGAGCATTATAACTTCAGGGAAATGAACAATGAACAATTTTTTGACCCGCCAAAGCCTTACCCTGAGATCATCAAAGCTCATTTGCCTGAAATCAGCAGCTATTACCGCTACATTCACTCGGAAATTCTTCGCAAGCTCACTATTCTTTGTGACATCATTTTGGATATACCGGAGGGTTTTCTTTGGGAGAATTACTTTAGTGTTATACCAGGGGATCCGTACAACTCAGGTGGTGGGTTCGGAAGATTTATGGTATATCGTGGAATGAAGAAGGAAGATGAAGCCAAGGTTGATAACAACTGGTTGAGAGGTCATTCAGACAGCACTGCCTTCACATTTATTACATCGCAACCTATTTTGTCTTTACAAATCAGAGACTATTATAGTGGTGAATGGAGATATGTTGGACATACTCCTGGAGGCTTCGTGGTTAACGTTGGGGATGCTTTGGAGTTCATAACCGGTGGATACTTCAAATCATCCATTCACAGAGTGGTATCTCCACCTGAGGATCAGAAAAAGTTCACTCGTCTTGTATTGATATATTTCATTGAGCCCAAGCTCCCCTCAATAGTTGACCCTGAACCACTTAACTCTCCCAAATTAAAGGGCTTGGGTTATAGGAAACCGGATGAATGGGATAAGATCACATTTGAAAAGTGGGCGAACGAAAAGGGTCGGCTCTTTGGTAAGAAAGAAGTCAATGACTCTCAGGGAGATGAACCTAACCTAGTCTTGCTCTACGGAAGATTACATGAGAGATGGCACCAGGCAGAGTCTAATTTCACGCTAGAAGAGGCCAAGAAAAAACACAAGGTGATTGTATTGTAGGTATCTATAAAATTTATACACTTCAAAAGATTGATGACATCAGTTGTAAGATTTGTTGAGCAGCGGCATTGGTCAACAACGATTTCTGTACGGTTCCTGCGCAGTTCTGGTTGTCATTGCCGTTGAAAGGACCAGGGTCGGGGAAGTTGCTCTTGTACACACCGTAAGCCTGAGGTGATGAGTCTGTGATCAGGGCAAAGTAGAGGTTTGTATCGTTCTCGTCTTGCAAGTAGGTGTAAACAAATCCGGCCTGCCTCTTGATTTCTTGACGGAACTGAGAGCCAACGTTAGCACTGAACAAGTCGCTGAAACCGGAGAACAACAAAGACAGATACCTCAATTCATTGTTCCAGTATCCATTGGTGTAGAAAGCACCTTTGGAGTTGGTGGCCGCCTTGGCCAAATCCAATGCCTGGTTGATCCAGTAGGAGTTACCGGTGGCTTTGTTCAATCTGGTCAACACACTCAAAGCCACACCGACAGTGTAGGTAAGCTTACCCTTGTCGATGTCGTTCTTAGAACTGTCGACACCGTCAAAGAACAACTTGTCAGCAGAATCTTGAAGGTTCGAGAACATGAAGTTCATGCACTTTTCCGCAAACGACACCAAGGTGGAGTTGTGGGAAACCTCGTCGAGCATAAGCGCAGCCAACGCAGCCTCCACGGTAGAAATCGAGGCCACATACTTGGCGTTGTAGCGCCACAAGACACCTCCATTCCCGGGGGCCCATTGGGTCTGCAAAAAGTTGACAATGTTCTTGGCAATGTCGAGATACTGCGAGTTGTGGGTCACTCTGTAGGCATCTAGGAACACCCAGGCAACCTGGGCGTTATCGTCGTTATAGATGTCATCATCCTTGGCTGTACTGGAAGAGAACACCTGGAGGTTGGAGTTCTGGTAGTCAAGCAAGTTGTGGATGGTCTGGTCGATTTGCTGCGAATTTTGCGAGTTGGTGACACATCTGGAAACCACAGCCACGTCCCATACCGCCGGCTCCTGGTATGAGCCTTGACACTTAGAGTCCAAGCCATTCCACCTGGACTGTCCCGCATCCCAGAACCGGTCCCAGATCTTGTCGTAGGTGACCAGGTGGGCAAAGGGGGTGACATACTTGATCTGCTTGTTGCCCTCAACTGGGCCAGAGGACGCCGAAGACGACGACGACGAGTCCGACGACGAGGAGGGCTCCGGCGACGCTGTGCTGCTGGCAGAACTCTTGTTAGCGCCGTTGCTGTCTCCGGAGGGCGATTGAGCTGGAGCAGCGGTGGTGGTAGTGGTGGTGGTGGTGGCGGTGTCGGTGACATGGGACTCGGGAGGAACCTCAAAATGGAAAGAGGGAACCGCCGCACCTTGCGACCCGGTTGCAACTGGTGTCAGGTCAGGGGAAAGTTCAATACCGGCCAGCGCCCCAAACTGTGCCAGAAAGGAAGGATTATCCGCGGCAGGTTTGGTCTTTTGCTTCTTCTTGTTGTTGTTTTTGTCGTCACCAAACCAGGTATCTTGCAAGCTGGACAAGATACCGCCCGCCAGAGTGAAGAAGTCGGAGATGGCACCTCCGTGGTTAGAGGTAGTGGGCTGAGCACGCTGGACGAGCGCGACCACGGGCTGCAACTCCGAGGTCTGATCCTCCAGTGTTCGCACCGGAGCCGCAGATACTTCTAACGCGACTGCCAACAAGATAAGAGGTTGCATGGGAGTCTGGGGGAGGGGGAGGTGAAACGTTTTCCTCGAAACAGTTGGGGGATATGCCTGACTTATAAAGGGAGTTTCCGCCAGGATGGAACTCGTGAAACACGCTCCTGCCACGCATGTCTTGAAACCAAGTGTGCTTGGAAGTTGTTTTGGTGCTTCCTCCGGACTTCCATATACAGCAAAGAACAAGGTTCGCAGGATGCGACTGCATGCCCTGTATGCGGGATTTAGCCACGGTAACAGCAGTAACTAAGTTCCCGTCGCCGTCTGCATTACCCAGGAGGGTTAAAACAAGTTACGAACCTGGCCCCCAGGCGACAATATGCACGCGGGGCAATGCACTGACCAGGGCGAAAATCGAGGATCCACTGCGGTCGAGAACTTAGATTTCAACCGCCCACCATCGCTCGCCCGGTGCTGCGTCAAAATCGTTACTGAAACGTGAACGGACTCCTCAAGCTCGTCTTTCCTTGTCTTGGGTGCTTACGTTAAAGTGCCTCCTGTGATGCTACCATGGCTTACTTGAATCATCCCTTGCTCACCAGTCCGGCGTCCTGGACCAAGGCTGTCCACGCCAGCAACTTGTACCGGCCAGGGTTTTACGACCTAGCATGTCCATTGGTACAAGGGCTTTTGAGCACCAGGGCCGACGGCTCTTCTGTGAGATTTCCTAGAGGAGAAATGGTGCAGTTGGGAGTTGAAAAGCCGACTTTAACCGAAAGGGGGGCAAGGGGGAAACCGATAAAATATTGGATCATCCCAATTGACGGTCCACACAATTCAAGCTATATTGTTAATAATCGTCGCTACATAGATCTGGCGGTTCTAGAACGCAGGGATCTACGTTTCTACCCAAGAAAGTTGGCCTACCGTAACGAAAACGTATCGAAAAGTGAAATTTCCTTCGCACCGCAGATTGCCAATGTCGTCCAGCAACAATACATCGAAGCAATTGTCACCGGTCTAACGAAACTTAGTTCGCTGCTGCGAGGTACCCCGGCTCACAATCCCATAATAATTCTTCGGGATGAGGGGCAATTGATTTCCCTCGAGGGCAATACTTTCCACGTCAACATTGCCAGTTATCTTCCAGATTTCCACTTGAAGCATTTGCCCATTTGCTACGGAAACAATGAACAATTGTGTGAGGCGATCTTACGCTTGGTCAATTACCTATCTTGACTGAGTTCGAGTGTTTGTATATAACTTTAATCTATTAGATTCTATCCGCGACTCTTCCTGCCTGGTAGAAGATTTGTGTCAATGACGCGTATGTGAGCAACTTGTTCAAAAAGGTGCTGTTGGGACATCCTTTGAACAGCGAACTGTACTCGTCGTAAATGTGTCTCGTTTCTCGGACCACCTCGTTCTTGAAGAGGCTGAATGCTTGGGTCTGATAGTCCCCTTGGGGCGTCGCAAGTTCAAGCAAGTCCGCGAGCCCCGCGAAAAAGAGATGGGTATGATCTGGAGTATCGTTGATATAGCCATTGGTGAAGAATTGGGAGTCGAGGTTGCCGCCGCCTAGAGCGCTGACCCCGAGGTCCACCGCCTGGGCGACCCAGTCTTGTGAGTGGTCCCATTGCAGCAAATATGCCATGGACGAAATTGCAACTCCCACGGTATAGGTCAACTTGCCGCTGTTGACGTCACCGGAACCGTTTTCCCCGTCGTTGATCAGTTTGGAGTTGGTGTCAAGAAGGTGTTCGAGAGTCCAGTTAAGACAGTACTTGCCAAAGTCGATCAAACTGTCGTTACGATTGATATCATACAACTTGAGTGCGTCCAACCCTGCTTCCAACGTGGAAATCAGGGCCACATAGGGACCTTGGTAGCTCCAAGAAATTCCTCCTACCTTGTCACTCTTTTGCGTTTCAAGGTATTCAACCAAGGCCTGACCCTTGTCCAAATATGTATGGTTTTGCAACAACTTATATCCGTCTAACAACGCCCAGTCAACCTGGGCATCGTCATCGTTGTAGACATCTTTATCCTTGGCCTGCGTGGCAGAATATCCGCCGATGGAGGAACTCTTGTAAGCATCGAACGCGTTCAAGGCCTGAACAGACTTGCTGTGGTCTTTGCTGAACACCGTCGCCCTGCTGGCAACTGCCACAGACCACAAATCCGACTGGTTGGTGTAGCCACACGTATCGACCCAGTTACTTGTCTGGTTATCCCAGAACTGGCCCCACAAGTTCAAGGCCAACTCGTTGAACACATCGCTGGTGGACGCGGTTGGCGATGGCGTCTGGACCGATTTGATCGAAGACGACGACTGCCCCAAATCGTACCTTTTGACAGCTCTGCTGGGAAGAGCGGAAGCTGCCGCTAAAGTGGCTAAAAGTACGAGCAACTGCATGGTTTCGGCTAGAGACAACGACCAGGAACACGGAAGACTGGAGCGTTCGCTGTATATATATATATATTTACAACTGGTGCGGTGAAGGGGATATGAGCTCATGGATCCGTGGCAACCGAAACATCGGTTGATTAACACTCTGCCACACTGGCCCAGCAACTGCCAATTGTTTCGGAACAAGCTATTGTTCGCAGCCACCTCGCACCAGCAGCCGAGAATAATCCTCGAAGGGCAAATTGTGCTGTACGAAAGGGATCGAGACAATGCGTCTCGGCCTCTGCGGTTGAGAATAGCCTGTATCAGTGGATGTTCCAACAATACAGCACCACTAGTTCCGGAGTTGAAAACAATATCCTGCAGCAACTTAAGTGCGCATATGGAGCAGGAGCTCAAAGGTGGAATCTCACTCCAGGTGCCAGCCATGGTGTCGGCTGTGAATAAGCTAGCGAGCCCCGGGCACCGTCGAAATAGCTTACATGCAAATTGCGGACGCCAAGGCTCGTATTCAAAAAAAAAGAATAGCCTACGGTCAATCTAGTATAACCCATAACCATGTACGCCTGTACACACCTAACTAAAACATCCAAAGTAAACAGCTAGCAACTCCAATAGCAATGTTGGTTAAAATCGAGTCTGCTCCAACAATAGTGCCGTCACTTTTCTTGGAACTGGACTTACCACCAGAGCTGGTAGCGGGAGCCAAGCTTGCAGAGGCAAGCTGATCTGTGACCGCGTGGCCCGACCCAGCAATCCAGCCGTTCATGTCGTCGCCACTGATGGACGAGCCAAAGCTGGTGGAGTTCCCAACCCACACAACGGCATTTCCTGCGGAATCAAACACCACCCCGCCCTTGACGGTTTCGTCGTAATTTCTAGGGATGAAGCCGTCGATCTGGATTCCCGACTCAATATCATCGGTTCCCTGATAGTCGTGGATGGTGGTATAGAGCTTGTCGGCCTTGGTGTAGTTCTTGACCTCGAAAATGTCAAACTCACCACAACCCGATCTCCAGCAAGAACAATTGGCATTCAAGCTGTATTGTGCGGTCCGAGGGATATTCGCATTCAAAAGCCAGATGGCAGGCATATTGTAATTGGAGATGGAGGGGCTGGCTGAGGTTTCATTGGGCATCTTGAATTCAAACACAAACGACTTCACCGAACCATAGTAGCCGTGGAAGGCTGGAATTCCTGATCTATACACACCACAGTCGTTGGAGAATCCCGAATCCTGGCACGACACGTTGGAGAATATGGCGTACTCATCGTTGGACCCGATCAACACGTCTTCGGGCAACACGGTTGCCGAGCTGGCCTTGTCGGTACCGTTCTTACCGGCATATGTCAAAGCCTGGCCGAGACAGGGAGACTTGTCACCTGCGGAAGTGAGGAAAGTGACGTTTTCCGCCACAGAGTCGGCGGCATTGTAGTAGGCCATTCTCTTCCACAGCGCGGACGAGTTCTTCCCGTAAGTGAAATCGTCAGCCACATAGGCGGCAAATTGGCTCAATATCAAGGGACCTCTGAAGTGAACAGACACTTCCTCGTTGATGGGGGCATTGGGACCGTTGAACGATACTTGCTGGTCACTCAAGGCGCACGAGCAGCTGTCTGAATCAATGTCTTTGAGCTCCGACACCATCAGGTATCTTCCAGAATATCCGAAGTTCAGGAAGGCAAGCACATTGGACTGCGATTCCGATGCTCTCCGATAATAGGATCTTGGTGGGTTCGCCACAGCGCTAACGCCGGCAGCAGCAACACATAAGACCGTTAGGGCCTCAGCAACTTTCATTGTAGTGATTTGTATCAAGAGCCAGCACTGATGATTAAGAACCTAAACCTCGCTACGATGCCAGCCCTGTTTTATATGCATCCCGCAACGTGCCGAAAATGCGATGTGCTATTTTAAGCCAGCCCGATCCGGCAATTTTCCGCAGCTGGTCCCTGTCAGTAGACCTGAGCATCATGAGCCAGAGATTGACCCACATTAATACTCTAGGAATAAGCGATACGATCTTGTCTCAAACCAGATGATGCCTGCTGTGTAAGCATCGAAAACATCGTTCTGAAGTTGCCCTTGGCAGCCGCCTGTCGTCAATCTTGCCCGAGGAATGATTCAGAAGTTTTGTTAGCAGATGAGCGCACTGCCTCATTTTGAGATCTGCCGCAGCAGCATGCCTGATTTCCCATATCTGCACAAATGACACGCTTTTCTTATGCAGGTTGCATCAGCTGGGTTTTTCTGCAACTAGAAATAGTTTGGGCCAATGATTTCTGTACTGCTATTAAGAACAAACTTTATTGTTGGGATTCGTCAAATGATAGTAATGGGAGGCTAATGGGTTGTGTGCGACAAGTATAATCTTTGATTCCTTAAAACACTTGCCTCGCGGTCGCACCGATATGAGAAACTTGTAACGAGATTTTTGAGAAACTGAAAATTTCTGTCCAAAATCAAACGATATGGAAAAGATTATATATGTAATTACACTTTTAATCCATTCAATCGCCAATAGTATTACCGAAGTGCTTGGTTCCTCACAATTTTCGTGCTGCTAGCTGTGCTTCATGCGTCAAGGTCATAAAATTCACATTTCCAAAACGACGAACTAAAAAAACACTCCATTACTACCCTTCAATAAAAATACTGGAAAACATCCAAAAAAAAATACATTTTGAAATTTTTGGATAGTTTTACTAGAATGAGTTAAAAGTATTTTGAAATTAGAAGAAAATTGGGTTCCATGGTCTAGCGGTATGACGTCTCTCTCACACAGAGAAGGTCTCGAGTTCGATCCTCGGTGGAATCAAATTTGTTTCAATTTTTTTTTCAAGTGCGAGATAATTTCACCAGGCCATTCTCATGGAGAAAGGAGTCTTATCCAAAACAGGCGTAGAACCATCAGGTAGGATCACTACGGATCTTTTGCCATTTCTGAGTGATGCAAAAATCAATTGCACTGTATAAAATGTCTGGCCTGTCAACAGGCTCGACTCGCAGTAATAGAAAGAGGTACTCACAATCTTAGTAATTTTAAGGCTGATTGCGACCCTTCTACGATCATTGATCATAACTTTAATAGTGTACATTTAAATGTGCTATTCTAATCATCCTCTTCACTGGTTATTTCCTCATCAGAAGAGTCATCGTCACTGACGCCTTCTGGATGACTGCCGCTATCGTCATCTTCATCATCAGCATCATCACCTGCATTGACTTCTGACCACTCAACATAGTTCTTACTTATAAGTGCCTTACAAGTAGGAAGAACAAGAGGATCAAAGGGAAAGTAGCCTTCCAAATCTAAAAATTCCTGCTTTTGTTTAAAATTTTCCACTCCTGATGGTAAATTGGACTTTCCGTTAGTTTGTAGCATTCTTTCTCTCTTGTTATGTTCGATAATGGAGTAGCAATAACACACATTCAACTTTGTAGCAAGCTTGGCAAAGATGTAAACCACTGTCTCGTCGCAGAATTTTAATGGATTAAATTTCGATAAGATCACTCTTTGGAAAAATTTGTCTAGTCCACATTCCCATTCAGACTCGTTAAAATTATCATCCGTAGAAGCCAGTTCTGAACTCTTGTACAACATCTTGTATCTGAAACAGAAAATGTAGAGCAAAGCTTGAAAAGCAGCATAGAACAATTTGAATCTCTCCATTCCTCCAGTACTCTGATCTCTCTTGAGTAATGCACTTTCCGAACGGTCGTCCCGATCATATATCTCGCACTCTCTTTCCAACATATACTTATTCAACCAACCAATCAAGTAACTCACAATAAAAACGACCTGATGCCTAGATAAATTTTTAGCTCTGGCAATGTAAGAAGAAAGATACTGCATAGCTTTGAGTCTTTTTTCCAATATTTCATTGGTATTGAAAGCAACATCAATAAGCAATACCAAGTAAGAGTCAGCAAGCTCAGGCTGATACTGAGAAATGTGAAAGATGATAAATTGGATGGATTTCGTGAAATGGGTAGGTAAAATGTGGCTGCGGAAAAGAGAAGTTATCGTATTGAAAAGTGAAACACCATTTCCTTCATTTAATTCCACTTCGGTAAAAGAGTTTGCTGTGCTTAACAACAACGTGTTGATTATCGAGTCCAACTTTGACGAAAGCTTCTTAATGTTGGCTGTAGATGTTATTGGATCAATTAGGTATTCCAGGTCCCCTTCAATTTCATCGTCCACATCCCCTATAACATCCTCGAGTACAGTTCTATCGTTTTCGTCATCATCGACTTCACCATCAGCTTCGTCATCTTCGTCATCTTCGTCCTCTTTTCCATTAATTAATTCATCAATTTCATCATCATCTAGATCATCCAATTCGTTTTGTAACTCAACATCAAGTTTTATGCAACACTCGAATATAAGCTGCCAGATACTGAATTGAAGGTCTTGGCAGTAGGAAACTATGCACATCAAGTTCTGTACATAGTTATTGAGATCAGCCGGGCTAGAAGACAAGTGATGCGGGAAATGCCGTTGTAATGTTTGTGGTAAGGTGTTAATGCAAGTTGGGATAAATGTGATTATCTTGGATAGTATTTCATGATGCTTACTTAGAGTAACGAACTCACCATTATGCTCCACACGACTGAACTCTCCCACAATCTTCTTGGTGACTTCATGCAAATACTTAGGAAAGGAAGAAACTAGGACATTAGTGAACCTTGCATAAACCTCGGCAAAAGATTGATATTTAGGATCTTTTCTATTTTGAACCTCGAGCCAGTCGTACTTTAGCACAGCTGTTATTAAATCCTGGCATGCTTTGTTGTCTAATTTGGAAATGTTCGATATCAAGCCGTTTAGAACAATAACGAAATGGGTAAGTGAAATGGCATCTTTGTGGTCCAACGGCAAGTTTATCTTGGATGTTAAAGAATTAATAGGTACGGAATCATTCTATGCTGTTAGTAAAAGTCAAGGACTTACCCCCTAGTTTCACTGATGAGAATTAAATGCATTCATCAATCAACCGCTAACTTGATGAATCGGCCAAAGGAGAGTACAGGTTCCATATTGTAGCTATACATACCTTATCCAATGATTCTAATGCAGATTTGACATAGGCGGAGTACATCTTTTCTGAAAACAAGTTGTTGCTGGTGGTATCGTCTGACATATCAGTCACATCATTTTTGAACTTTTTGGAAACCCCTGTGTCGCTATCGGGAACAGCAAGGTGTCGCTTACGGGTTATAGGATCATGTAAAGACATTATCATTATGTTGATCTGCTATAGCTTCATTCATGGATTTGCTTCATAGATAGACAAGATGAGAAGATGATTTTCATCAGAAATTTTATAATCGTATTATGTAAGCTGCGATGGAGGCGCACTCGACAGTAACTGTCACAACAGGCTCAGCATGCTCTTCCTAAAAAAGACTAGCTAAGTTATCGTTCCTATAGAATCCTCAGCTAAACAGTCAGTGAAGTGGGCATTTGAGGAAGGAAAGACTCGAATGTACTTCGGGCCCAAGAAGAAGCTTTCTTAACCCCTTAAATTGTGGCGCTGGAACTATATACAGGACTCGATAACAACTCTCAATCAGAACGAATCAGCGATTTTAGCATCCATTTGCATTGACATCATGGAACGAATAGAATTGCATTCATTAGCGCTACTCAACGTCTCAGATCATATAATAAGAGCCTCAGATAATCAATTTGGGGTACTCATTGGTATTGCGAAAGAACATAGTATCATGATCCATACATCTTTTGAGACGATTGTGGAATCTGCAACGCTAGATCAAGAGTACCTTGAAAGAAGGCTAGCACAATTCCGCACAGTCAATCCGGAGTATTGTATATTGGGAATATACCAACTAGCAAATGAAACACAATTGAACTCCTTGACGATATCGATTATCAACCAGCTTAAGCAATCCAGAAGCATTGATGAAAGGTTCATTTGCACTGTTTTTGATCAAAATGTATTTAAATCCGGAGAAAACCAAGATTATTTTCAAAGCTACCTATCTAGTAATTTGAAGCCCGTGAAATCAGTCATAATATCAAATGAGAGTGAATATATTGCAACAATCACATCCACAAATCATCAAGAATATTCTGGAACTGGAACAGGAGACACTAGCACTACTAGACTAGAACACAAAGAGGATATGGCCACCTCGATATTTCAATTGAAAGATAAAGTGCTGAGATTACTTCAGTTTTGGGATAATTTTGCTGCTGACACATCCAGTACAGAATTCTTGCGTAGGCAGGAAATTTACAGATTGACCGTTCATTTTTCGAATAAATTGGATATCCTCAGCAGATCACACGATTTCAATTTGGATGAACTGCAGTTACAACTTCAAGCGTCACTGTTGAGCTTGCTAACAGAACAATTGGCAACATTGGATAATTTAAAAGCCCAAATCTCGAAGCATGTAATATGGCATGGTCTCAGTAAAAGTGCCAATCACATTTAAAATGAACTTAGTTCTATCGGCTTTGAAATATTCAGTAGTTTGAAACATCAATTGTGACAAAGAAGAAATTTGCCCATAAGCCTTATTGAAAACCTTGGATATCATGCTTGCATTTAGAAATTTACAACATAGTATTTGCAGGCCAAGTTCAAGGCTAAAATTATGAGTGCCGTAAACTAGTTGGAAAAATTGTTGGTGTTAACCCAGAGCCAGATGGATTATTGTTTGAATGATGAATTGAATGCAATAGAAAATGTCGTAATAATATAAGGCTCGTACTAGTATTGGGTACTACTTTTATTCAGTAGGTACTTTAACATGAGTTTATTAAATTGTGTAAGCGAGGAGTACAAATAGAGGTTACATCCCTTGTGGGCGAGGAACCTCTTAGAATAGAAATGTCAGACTATACTTCAAAGTAATAGTTAAGCAAATCATCGTGAAGTAGTATGCTTTATTCTTGCAACGCAAAGGGTTACATTGACAATTTATGCTCCAAGATAGAAGTCCTTTTGAAGATGCATCCAGACAATAGAAAGGGTACTAACAATACCTGGGCCTGCAATGCCTTTTCCGAATTTGCAAGTTCCAAAGACTAGCCATTCACTAAAGAAATGTCCCGCTGCAACAAAAAAGGTCCACTGAGTGAGCTGGTAAATTTGTGGATTGGTCAAATAATAGGCTCCATAAAATCTCACAATAGAAGTGATAAAAGTCCAGGTACCAAAAGTTCTGGCACTTAATCCGGTGACTTGGGGGGTGCCATGGCGAGTGTTAGATTCCTCTTCGTATACCTTCTTAGTTAAGGACAAGTCCTTGGAGCGATAAGTTTGCATGGAATTGAAAATGGATACTGCAGAAATGAACAACAACCAGTAGGGAAGCTTTCCCCCATTAGGCGAGAAGGGAAGCAAAGACTTGACGTACTCCATGGCGTTTGATCCAAGTAAAGTGTATCGGTGGTCGCGATTGTTCTTAAATTTCTAGTGCGTGGTGCGACGAAATCCTCAATGGACAACTCGCTCACTACGTGAAGACTTTCGTATTGTTAAACCAATACGACATGGGGTAGATACGAATTTCATGATCAGGACTATCGTGTTGCCAATTTAAACATTTTAAACTACATTCCGTCGTAAGTATAGTGTGATTATAAATTGAGCAACATAAATCAAGATCGAGAGTGGTAATCTTTGGTCGGTAAAAAAAATCAGATTTCACTTAACTCGGTCAAATGAGTAGCATGAGTTACTAAGGAAACTAGGCGCTTCTGATATCCAGGAGAAAAATAAGGTCATCTTTAAGCAGGAAGTAAAAATCAAGCTGTCGTAGCATCTTGAGCTGGAACAGCTGTTGGGTCGTTGGACTTCAAAACCTCAACAGCTGGTCCCAATAATCTTTGGAATCCGGCCTTCCCCAATGTGGCAACGATCACTTGATCCAAGGCTTCAACAGTTGCCTGTCTTGGTTTGTCATTCAACAAAGCAATTTCTCCAAAATAATCACCAGTTGTCAATTTCTTAATTACTCCAGATTTCTCGTTATATACCTGGCAATTTCCCTTCTCAATGAAGTAGAAGTTCTCTCCTTGTTCACCTTCAGTAACAATTTTGTCTCCTTTTTCGTAAATTTCTGTGCTCAACGCATCAGCCAACTTGGATCTCTCGTGGTTACTTAAAGATTTCAATACCTCAACATCCTTTAAGAAGTCTTCATACATCAATCTCCTGTTAAAAGTACCCTCAAGTAAAATACGACGGAAAGTCAAACGATCAAGTGCCCAACATGTAACCGCCGTAGCGGCGACAGCCGTAGCAGCTCTTGGAGAGTTGTACATCAAAGCCAACTCACCGAAAGACGATCCTTCACTGCTGGAATTGACTTTGGCACCGTTAACATAGAAGTCCACAGTACCCGATTCAATGATATAGAAGAAATCACCTTCATCACCTTGCTTAATGATCTCACTGTCTGGGGTAAAATGCTTAGGAGTCAAAGCCTCAAGGACCGTCTGCTTAGAAGAACTGTCCAATTGTTGGAAAAGAAAGTTCGAAGCCAATGTCTTGGACAAATCAGCTCTTTGTGACGAGCTGAGGTTGTTGGTTGGCGGCTTCCAAGAGTCAGACTTGAATTTATCAGGGTTCAAGGCTTCCGCGGACACAGATGTTCTTCTGTTTGCGTTGAATGCAATTGGAATCTTCGAACTCTTAGACCCAGGACCACTGGCACTTTCCGCACCTGCAGCAGACGCATTAGAAGGATCATTGGGGTCGACATCCTTCTCCGCTCTTGAAGTAGCCTTGTGGTTCACATCAAAGTTGTTCTTGAACAAACCCTCATTTCCCGAGCTAGCTGGTTGTATGGATTGAGCATGGGGATCATCGTGATGATGGTTGGAATGTGGATCGTTGTTACCAAAGGGAGACTTGAATGAAGGCTGCCTGTCGTGAATCACACTGCTCCCGAAGGAATTGATGTTGACATTCTCCACATCTGGGAACAAATTAATACCGGCAGCCTTGGCCTTATGTTGTTGAGACCACAACTGGGCCCTCTGCGATTGTAATTTGGTATTGAAATAGTTGGCGCAGAATTGCAATATGTCAGAAGGATTCTTGGAAATAATATCCTTCTGCAATTGATTCAATTCGTCCGTTATGAATTGCTGTGCCATGATGGATACTATCAATAGGGCCTTGATTATACTCAAAGGAAATAGACGATGACAGATCCCGTACAAGACAGTGCTTTTATAAACGGAAGCAACAATATCTAGAAAGACTCAAAAGTTTTCACAAACGTTATATCGAGTCCTCCTGGGTAGAGCAAAATTGAAAGTGGTAGTAGTACTATTGCTTTAGTGACAGACGCCGTTGGGATAGAGAGGGGGATTGGTCGTGTACGCAACCAAGGGTAGGAGTGCGCCAGTATGGAAAAACTAGTCATAGCGAACCAAAACGCTAGTTATAGCAAGCATGCTATTGTTCGAGTCACATGAGTGTTCACGTGGCTGAAGAAGATGGTTTGATCCTACTTGTAAACACGTCTGACGTAGTGCTATAACGTCTACTTATACCGTAATAAAGTTTCGAAGCGGCGTTGCTCGAAATACATGTAAACTAGCCGCAGAAGGCGAAATCGCACTTCCCATTTGCTGTTTCCCCAAGCTTCGATTTGTTTCGGTAATGTTCTCGTGGCCACAGTTATGTGCAGGCAAATTCGGCCAATTGACGTGTCAATAACTTTAACTTTTCAATATATATTTGTGCCACCAGACTGTTGCAGAGTTCATATCTTGCATTTGATCCTTGTCAAATAGAACTTGTATACTTACGTCTTCTTCATTCACTGGTACTCACAAACATAGGGTCCACACTTGTTTCCCATTTTACATTACCACAGTTTGAATAGAAGTGCTGCTCAGTTTACTTGATCATGTTGAAATCTTCTTGGTTGCCACGGATCTGCTTCTTGTACGTGGCGCTTGCGCTCTTGTTGCCCTTGTTGGGTTCCAGGAAGTCCATGGCTCTCGCTGCTTCTGATGACGACAACACCACTGAAAGCTACGGTACCGTTATAGGTATTGATTTGGGTACCACTTACTCTTGTGTGGGTGTGATGAAAAACGGTAAGGTTGAAATCTTGGCCAATGACCAAGGTCACAGAATCACCCCATCGTACGTTGCCTTTACCGAGGAAGAGAGATTAATCGGTGACTCTGCAAAGAACCAAGCTCCTTCCAACACTGCCAACACCGTTTTTGACATCAAGAGATTGATTGGTTTGAAATTCAACGATGACTCTGTTCAAAAGGAACTCAAGCATTTGCCTTACAGCATTGTTAAGAAGGACAACAAGCCAGTTGTCAAGGTTGAGTTCAACGGTGAGGAAAAAACTTTCAGCCCTGAGGAGATCTCCGGTATGATCTTGGGTAAGATGAAGTCCATTGCCGAGGAATACTTGGGCAAGAAGGTTACCCACGCTGTTGTCACCGTTCCTGCTTACTTCAACGATGCCCAAAGACAGGCTACTAAGGATGCTGGTACTATTGCTGGTTTGAACGTTTTGAGAATTGTTAACGAACCTACTGCTGCTGCCATTGCCTACGGTTTGGACAAGACCGATGGTGAAAAGCAAATCATTGTTTACGACTTAGGTGGAGGTACCTTCGATGTTTCGTTGTTGACCATTGAAGGCGGTGTCTTCGAAGTTATGGCCACTGCCGGTGACACTCACTTGGGTGGTGAAGATTTCGATTTCAAGGTTGTTAGACATTTGGCAAAGGTTTTTAAGAAGAAGCATGGTATTGACATCACTTCCAACACCAAGGCTATCTCCAAGTTGAAGAGAGAAGCAGAAAAGGCCAAGAGAACCCTCTCGTCTCAAATGAGTGTCAGAGTCGAAATCGACTCTTTTGTTGATGGTATTGATTTCTCTGAAACCTTGTCCAGAGCTAAGTTTGAGGAATTGAACATTGCTGCTTTCAAGAAGACTTTGAAGCCTGTCGAGCAAGTTCTCAAGGACGCTGGTGTCAAGAAGGCTGATATCGATGACATTGTTTTGGTTGGTGGTTCTACGAGAATTCCAAAGGTCCAAGAATTATTGGAGCAATTCTTCGATGGTAAAAAGGCTTCCAAGGGTATCAACCCTGATGAAGCTGTTGCTTACGGTGCTGCTGTCCAAGCTGGTGTACTTTCTGGAGAGGAGGGTGTTGATGATATTGTCTTGTTGGATGTCAACCCATTAACTTTGGGTATCGAGACCACTGGAGGTGTCATGACCACTTTGATCAACAGAAACACTGCTATTCCAACCAAGAAGTCCCAAATCTTCTCTACCGCTGCCGACAACCAACCTACTGTGTTGATCCAAGTTTACGAAGGTGAGAGAGCCTTGGCCAAGGACAACAACAAGTTGGGTAAGTTTGAGTTGACTGGAATCCCCCCTGCTCCAAGAGGTGTTCCACAAATTAAGGTCACTTTCTCCTTGGATGCCAATGGTATCTTGAAGGTGGAAGCTATGGATGAAGGTACCGGAAAATCCGAATCCATCACCATTACCAACGACAAGGGTAGATTATCTAAGGAAGATATTGACAGAATGGTGGAAGAGGCCGAGAAATACGCTCAGCAAGATGCTGAGTTGAAGGCTAAGATCGAGTCTCGTAACTCCTTGGAAAACTACGCTCATTTGTTGAAGGGTCAATTGGCCGACACCTCGGAAACTGGCTTGGGCTCGAAGTTGGATGACGACGACAAGGAGACCTTGGACGATGCTATTAAGGAAACTTTGGAATTTATCGAAGACAACTACGACACCGCCACTGCCGAAGAGTTTGACGAACAAAAGACCAAGTTGGTCAACATTGCCAACCCAATCACCGCCAAGTTGTACGGTGAAGGCGCCGGTCCAGGTGCTGGTGATGCCAAGTTCGGTGACGACGATTCTGATGACGACTTCGAGCACGACGAATTGTAAGCATCTCTGGTCACTTTCCTGTAAAAATTGCTATATAATTTATAATGGAAATCGTGTATAAAAATATTTATTGAGTTGATGTAGTTCTCCTCATGTTCGGTGTGCTGGAATACCCATTTGCAACTAGTGGAATCACGTGCCACGTCGGTCCGGAACCAAAAATTTTTTCGCCAGTTACTTATTGAAGATAGCTAACCAGGTACCATTTCTGTACGATTCAGCATATATTTGGGTGGCGATTCAGTTCGATCCTTGCTCAAGCAAAAAAATGTCGAATAGAAAACTCCAAAAGTACGTTCCGGAGTCGAAATTCTCGTTGGAAGTTCCTCATAGCTCATGCAAACCCGATCCAGACCAATCGGGGCTTCAAGAAATCCGATTATACCATTTGATTGGAGAGAGAGAGTCAAATTGGTTCGACATGCACCAAGTTCAGTATGTCCAGTACTCAATAGAATGGTTTGCGTGGAGCTAGTAGAGTGGGTCTTCCGGTGATATACTCTCCTTTTTCGATCGAAGTTACTAACCAATCAGAGAAATCGATATAGTATTCAAAAAAATCCAAGAAGGATTGCATGAATTCAATTACCACTATGATCGGTATGAAAGCATTAATACTGAAGATGGAAGCGATAACCAGCGAGAAAAGGAGAAGTTGGAGAATGACTTGAAGAAGGAGATCAAAAGGCTACAGAAATTCCGTGAACAGATCAAAATATGGCAACTGAACGAAATTATCAAATCGCTATCGCTATCATCCTCAACTTTGGCAAATAAGCTCAACGATAACAAGAAGTTGATAGAAGAAGCCATGGAGGTGTACAAGGATGTGGAAAGAACATCCAAATTGAAAACATTTTCCAACCAATCTATATTGATGGCTTCTTTGGACAACTCAACGAGAGATGACGAAGATGACGATGACTCTGATGAGTTCAACTTTGATGATTATGACTCTAGTGAAGTAGAAGATGAAGATTTGGGGTTGAGCTCTGAAGCCGCCGATGCAATCTACTTCTTAAAGGATGTCATAGTTCAGATCGGCGAGCAGTCAAAGAAATTGACAACTGAATTTGAAAAGCTTTCTCA
The DNA here is from genome assembly GCA_030568475.1 of Suhomyces choctaworum. Taxonomy (NCBI): domain Eukaryota; kingdom Fungi; phylum Ascomycota; class Pichiomycetes; order Serinales; family Debaryomycetaceae; genus Suhomyces; species Suhomyces choctaworum. The sequence continues at coordinate 367,442 of JAJMGE010000004.1, read as the reverse complement.
AAAGAAATTGCGGAAGAACAATTTGAGCATCATCGAAAGCAAGAAAGAAAAGATTCAATCAACTCAAGAGCAGAATAAATTTCATACAAAGAAGATCATGAAGATCATCAAACTATTAAAAGCCAACAAGTTGCCGGACATTAATTTGATATGGGTGATCAAGGAAGACTTGAAACATTATGTTGATTCAAACTCCACCTCGGAATCAGGGACTTCAGTAGACTTAACATTATATGATGATATTTTTAACCTGGTCACTGCGGAAGATGATTTCTCGGAAATTAATGACTCTGAAGTGTTCTCCACTCCCGTCAAAGAATTCTCAAAACCACTCTCAACGTCAAGTAATGGTACTTCCGTTGGTAATGATACTGACATTTTACCTCATGATTTGAAAAGCAAATTTGACCACATAAGCCACAAGACACCCTCACCAAAGCCCAAACATGTTTCCAGCCCTGTCATTTCTAACCCAGGTATCATAAAAATTCTCAAGCCAGCAACAACACCTTCAAAGCCGATAGGTGGACTTAACTGGTCTGCTGCTGCGGTTGCTGGATTGCCACAAGCTGAGACTAACATGGAAACCAAACATATCGAGGGAGAAAACGAGGTGATGAAGCAGGTTGAACAGGAAGTTACAAAGAAGTTGCAAACTCGGTCGCTTAGTTCAAGAGCCGAAAAGAACAGCAACATCAGCAAATATACTGACGTGTTGAGAGCCTCCAATCTCTCAAGCATTGAATTGAATTTGTTTAGTGATACAAATTTGCATAAGTTACCTCCTGGAATGCAAGACCTCATAATATCATTTACATCAAAAAGGAACAACTCACACGATTTCAGACTACTTTATGATCCAAATGAGTATAATCAATACGTGACTCCTATTCAAAAGCCATACACTCCAGCCCAAATCCAGCCATTGATCAATGGAGCTTATAACACAAGCCAGTTCAAGCCTCCGTTACAAGTTTTTAAATTGCAATCCTACTGGAATAAAATTAGAGCAGGTGACCAATTTGATCAATTTTTGCAAGAATTAGAATCTCTTATATCTCAAAATAATCCTGAAAATGGACCAATTATCAATGAATTTGCATTAGTTCTATTTTATGGATATTATTATGGATTGACCCCGATCGAAAACTTGATCGCTGAATCCTGCTTATTCCAGCTAGGCTGGAGACCATACAAGACTAGGAGTGAGGATTTGCCAGGTAAGGGAGCTCCTTCGCCAGGACTAATCACAAAATTTGCCGGTAGACATCCAGCATCAAGTGGATACCTACACTGGTTTAGGTGCATTAAGTTGTTGTCTAACCCCACAGAAGAATCAGAACCAGTGGAATATGGTGATTATCAAGTATTTGACTTGTCAATTTGGGAAATATTTGTCAAATTTGGTTTCAAATTTGACCATAATCTTAGCCAAAGAGAGCCTTCTAAGGTTCTTTGTTAGAAACAGTTTCACTCACTCGTGTGTATTTACTTTCAAAATAAAAGCATCAGCATAGGCAAGCATTATTCTAATATACCGAAAGGTTCCGAATTCAATTGCAGAGGGTTGGGATATACTTCAGAGCGTAATATCTCTGTCTCCTCCTTTTGACTCTTGAGCATTTCTACCTCTGACTCAAGTATCCAATCACCACCTCTATTATTAAATTGGGTAGATAATTGGGAAACCGTCGTGTTCAAAGTATCCATATTTTCCTCGATCGATATTACTGATGTCCTATCGCTGCATCCGATGATGATGGTTTCTTCTGACTTTTCCTCGTAGCAGGAAATCCTAGAATTTTCAGTATCAACCAAGATTGGAAATTTTGGAAATGAATTTTCAGTAGGAGGAGCGTAGACTATCACAAATTGCTCTATTGTAGTAATGTCCATCCCAAACAAACTTAGAGATGCTTGTTTTATTCCGAACTCCTCTACTATAGACCCAAGGGACTCAAAATTTTCCATGTTTCGTACTAACTAGAAATGATCAAAGTTTTTTATACAAAAGGTATGTGTTATTGTTCGTGGAAACGACTTTATTGCTTTCACCCATCTCTGTTGACTGACTTTAGCAGCCATTTATTTGGTCCTGCATGAAAAGAACAAGCGTGCCCCGCACGACCGATAAAGGTCCGAGGGACAAGAACGTTTTACTCCACATTTTGAGAACAATTCTTTTAACGTGAACTAAGCTAGCTCAACGAGTGTGGCGACAGCATCATGGAGTACTATTCATCTTTAGATGCTTCACAGCTTGATTCAGAAACTCCGACTCTCTTTGAGTTGATTTCTGCAAATCAATTAGAGTCACTATTATCACCATCATTACGATACATCTTAGTTCATTATGCGAGCAAATACCCATACTACCTTCTAAGAGTGAATAACCATTTTGATGAAATAAATTTAGCATTTAGAAGTTTTATTGAGTGGTACTTTCTCAAATATTGGCAAGGCTCCTTCACAGAGAATTTCTATGGATTGAAAAGAGTAAACCAAACTCCATTAGCAGATGCGAAATACAATAGCGGGAAACTCACACAACTTGTTCCATCTATGATCGAAGAAAGAAGGTCGTTGACTAACCTTCAAAAAGCTGTATCGATTTTTGAGATCACGGGTGTTGCTTACATTTCGGAAAAGCTAGAGTATCTACATGAAATATGGTACACCAAATTCATTACGAATCAACTTAACCCCAGTGAGGCGAACACCAATGAAGAGAATACGAAAATCCACTTGAAAAGAATATATGTGCAAGTTTTTCCATATGTTCAGAGTGCTTACAGAGCAGGCAATCTTATCACAACTTTAATGTATTTGAGCGGCCACACCAAATCACCTTCCATTTTGACTTATTTATTTAATATCAATTACTCAAGATTGAACCAATACGATTACTCAAAAAACGAGGCGCCAGTGGTATCCAAGAACAAAACCAGACCCAACAATATATCGCCTCCAACCACCGTGGAGTACCTTTTACGGTTTTTGACAAAGAACTTCACAAGACCATCTTGGAAGGTAATAAAATTGATCTTAGGTACCTTCTTTCCTTTAGCGATTTTCTCTTTGAAGTTTTTAGAATGGTGGAACAACTCAGGCTTTTCTTCGAAGCTTTCTAAGAATCAAGGTAACGTTTTGGATTTTACCTTACCTCCACCTTCGACATTGGCAAAGGCCTTAAAAGAGTCAAGGGCTCGCAAGGAAGAGAAGCGTAAGCCTGTGTTGAAATACAAATCTGGCAATGCTTGTCCATTGTGCAAGAATGAACTCACAAACCCTGCAATTATTGAAACAGGATATGTCTTTGACTACTCATGCATATACAATTATCTCGAAAAGTCACACATCATTGTCTCTGAAAAATCAAGAGCCCAGAAATACAATAATGAACACCAAGACGACGAGGATCTAGCGGATGATGAAGAAGCGAATGGTGAGGGTGATAATCGAGAGGCAAAAGAATCAACTCAAGAAAGCAAGGTCGAATATGACATCAGCAAAGGTGGCAGATGCCCCATTACAGGGAAAAAGCTCTTGGGCTGCAAATGGAATTCGATTAAAGAAGAATGGGATATTGAGGGCATACGAAGACTTATTTTCTAAGAGGATGTGTCACTTTCTGGTATTTCTGCCCCTTTTTTGCCTTCGGGTCTTTACTTTAACCTGGGCCACTCCAACTTACATAAGCATCTTCTCAAATCTTTAATGCTCGCACGTCAGACCCACGTTGTGAAGCCACATGAGCTTGCAATCGTAGTTAGAAATTACTGGTCTACAAACAGCAGAACTTCAACTAAGAGTAGCCTATTCACACTTTAAGTGACTTCATCTGTAAACACTTCAACTTTGTAATTGACGAACACAGCACGTGAAGTTTTGCAACATCGCGATATCAAGTTTAAGACGAAGAATAGTTGATCAATACTTACAGTCATGGCTTCAGAAAAAACCCTCCAGGCAATCAAGTTTAACAAGGAATCGGTGAGCTTGTCCATTTTAGACCAGCTTCTACTTCCATACTCTACCTCCTACATTCAGATCACCTCAATTGAGGATGCTTTTCATGCAATTAGATTGATGCAAGTAAGAGGTGCTCCAGCTATCGCCATCGTTGCTTCATTTGCGGTCACGGTCGATACCAATCTATGGCTCCAGTCTGGAAACGGGAACAAGTCCGTTGAGAAATTGATCTCAGAAATCGACTACCTAATTTCTTCGAGACCGACCGCAGTCAACCTTTCCAATGCTTTGACCGATATCAAGAATTTGATCTTAAAATCATTCAAACTTAAAGATGCTGTAACAAAGGAGGTATTAGACATTATTTATGACTATTCAGTAAGTTTGTACGACGACGATCTTGCAAACAACTTGAAGATTGGGGATAACGGTGTGAAGTACATTTCCGAAGTATTGACGAAACAAAACTTCAAGGGCCCTTTTTCTATTGTTACAATCTGTAACACCGGATCTTTGGCCACTTCTGGTCATGGAACTGCTCTTGGTATTATCAGATCTAGTTTCCAACAATTGAAGGAAGGCAATAGTACTGGCTTTTGGCTCGATCAAGTTTACCCTTGTGAGACCAGACCATACAACCAAGGAGCAAAATTGACTACCTACGAGTTGAAATACGAAAGTATTCCGTTTACTTTAATTTGTGACAATATGGTGACCTCTCTAGTCAACTCGTTGAATGTTCAAAAAAGGAAAATCAAGAATCTGTCGGCTCCAATTAAATTCATTATTGTTGGTGCCGATAGAATCGTTGAAAATGGTGACTCTGCAAACAAGATTGGGACCTTTCAATTAGCAACAATTGCATCTCAATTCAATAGCAGATTAGCAGATCAATACAAGATCAGCTTTGTGGTTGCTGCTCCTAGAACCACAATCGACTTAAACACCAAATCAGGAGAGGACATTATTATTGAAGAGCGCCCAGCAAACGAACTTACTACTTTGAAGGGCCCTTGCTTAGTTCCTGGAGCTGATGGGTTGCTCACTATTGGCGAAAAGGTTGTGGTGGGAATCGCAACCCCCGAAATTGATGTTTGGAATCCCGCTTTCGATGTTGCACCCCATGATTTGATCGATGCAATCATTACAGAAGACTTGAGAGCATATACTAAAGACCCCAATGGGAAATTCAACTTAAGGTTGTGACATGGCAATCGTCATCTTTCTATAAATAATATTATAAATATTTCCATCTAGTTTACTTTTTCTTTCCCTTTTTCTTTTTGTTCTTTCCTCCCTTCTTCTTGGGCAGCTCGGAAGCCGTTTTACCTTCTGCAACAGGGTTTGCTTGCTTAATTTCCTCTTGTGAATCGACGATTTCTAATGCAGGCTCAGTCACAAGAGGCGAGCCATCTTCTTCAGCAGAAGCTAAAGGTAATTTATCATCTATCGCAACCTTCTCATCTCGATTCTCGCTTAACGTAGTTGTAGAGTTTGAATCTTCTATTATTTGGTCTGTTTGGACCTCAACAGGGATTTGACGATCTTCATTTTTTATATCAAAGAGGACATTATTGCCTTCTGAAATATTCAGCTTATTGAGCGAAGCAGCAGCCTCAGCTTCGGTAGTTGGTTTTGGATCTTGGTTTTCAACTGCAAAACTATTTTCGTGCCCGTTCGTTTCAGTTGGTTCATCATTGCGTGACACTTCGACAGTGGCACTCTTCGTCACATCCATGCTAGTGTCATTGGTTTCTAATTTAGTATTTTGAGTGGAATCCTCAGCCATCCCTTGGTTTGCTGAGTCTTTTGCTTCAACAAGTGTACTGAGTTCGTTTATTTCTGATAAATTGTTGGCAGCTTCTGTAACATTTTTCTCCTCAATTTGTCTCACTTCATTTACCTCGTTTGCGGCAGCTTTAATATTATTTCTCATTACTTCATCCATCTTGGTGTCTTCCTCCGTCGGTAAAGCGTTTACATTTTCCCAAATCACTTGTCCAGAATTACCGTAACCAGGAAGCTCCCCTAGCTTCACTCTAAAATAGTCGATATCTTTAAGCAAGGAGTGCTTTTCATTGAAGTCTTTGAACTGGGGCAATTGGGTACAAAAGCATTCGACCAAAAGCTTCTTGTAGTTATCAAAAACTTGCAGTAAAATGAGAGAGCACTTCAACTCGGGTAGGTACCTATTCAATACCTTGTAGACTGTTAATGTGTCTTTAACTAAAGTTTCCATGTATGGGTGACACTGCTTAGGATGTTTAATCGGTTCCGAGAAATCTATTTTCACAACAGCTGCACAGTGACTAACGGTACGATCATACATAATTGACACCAACTTTGAGAAGAGCTCATTCTCGTGATCTTTATAGTTACTTATGACTCTCGAATAGCTCAATTCTTCCGAATTCTCTTGTACTTCTTTAGCACTTGGAATAATATTCTTGATATGTGTTAATAGCTCAATATTGAACTCGACAAATTGAATACACAAGGCGAGATGTTTGGTAGTAATGTGTTTCAATCCCGCTGTACGTGTCGCTCCTGCGTTCAATACTGCCTGTGATGTTTTAGAGTTCATCAATTTAAAGTAGTTCAACATGTTATTCTCAATAGCAGAAGCAGTGTTGGGGTAAACTTTGGAAATGATAACATAATCTCTAATATGGTGCAAGGATTTTCTCGCCAAATCGGGAATCATAAAGGAAGCATCGCCAACTGTAACTTTTGTCAATACTTCATCAATTTCAGGATCCTTTTCTACTACCATTTCTTTATCACGGTAAAAGTTCATTGGTCTCAACCAGTCGTCGCCCGAAAAACCCTCCTTCCCGCTGCTGGTTACAAAGGCAGTGTACTCCATCAACTGAGTTATAATTATTTGAGACTCTTGAATGCTTGAAGTGGAAGTCAATTCCTTCCAAATTTCGCGGTCGCTATCAGCAACAAGTGCCTTTAGGGTATTCAGGTGAAACCTATGCACGAAATAACTCACATGATGCTTGAGCCACTCACTCAACGAACTTCCAGCTCCACTCGAGTTAAATCCAGGGTTGATGAGTTCACATTCTTGTAAGTAGGCCAGTGAAATAGAATGCAATCTGATGTAGTAATCAACTGGTAAGTCTGCTGTTTGTTCCAGTCTTACATTAATGACCTTCGTCAACCGAATCTGAGTCAATTCAATGGCCTTATGTATACAGGAAGTAATATCCAATGTCATAACATCAATGTCCTGCGATTGAGATGGAGGTAGCGTAGTTAAGGCAAGATCCAATAACGCCTTTTGATGCGCTGTAAGTCGCCGCAAGCATTCTGATAAACATGTATAGGTTTTTGTTAACAAAGTTTCAAATTCTTTTGGAGTTAATGATTTGATGTTAGATGACAAAGAATTTTGTGGTTGAGGAAAAGTTCCATCTGGTGGAACTGAAGATGAGCGCGAAGATGTGTTAGACAAATCTTGCCCTTGGGTGCCAGAAGTAGGCAAATTGATTTTGATTATGTTTTTAATTTCCTGGATGATGCAATCTTGGTATGCCGAGTATGCTTGCGTCAAATGTCCAGACTTGATCAAGTTATCTATGAAATGTGATAAGCGTTTCTTTTCAGTATCGTTTATGGTGGCATACAGTCTGTTGACCGGTTTGGATGCCAACTTTCTGGTCTTGTCTGCAGCAACATACATTCTATTCAAGGTGTCTTGTGTGTCAACTGAGTTATAATGGTTCCTTAAATCATCTAACAAAAGAGAGATGAAATCGTTAATGTACCCTTTCGCACATTCATTTTTGAGATTCTCAAGATCGTTTCGGAGGTGAACTAGGGCTGGAAGATTAGTTAAGTCAATCGACGAGGTACTAAACTTGGGATATGCAGCCTTCAATTTTTCGTCGACTATGTCGTCATGGTCAACGCCCAGTATCAAGTTTTCGACAACAACAATTTCATTGAGACACTTTGAATAATTTTCATTGCTAAAGGATCTGTTTGCAAGATCTACTATTGCCACAACATAGTGAAGCTGTAACAAGGAAGATTCAAAATGCTCAACATTCTTTTTTTTCGACAAAGTTTGCAATATACGCAAGCCAGTTTCCGAGTGGTCATATTGGAGTTTTTCAAGCTTCTGTGAAAGGTCCAGGAACTTATCTTCACATTCATTTGATTGAACCTTGATTTGTTCAATATCACTCAAAGTACTGAAAAATGATTCCGATGATTTTGCGATTTCTTTGATTAAGTTCACCTCCACTATATCTAGGTAATGGGAAAGTTTATCTTGCAATTCATTATTATTGATTAGTTGGGCTGCGACATCCTCGGTATCCTTTGGTACCATGGTCAGATCGCCTATAACGGTATTGAAAACTCTGGGGTCATCCAATCTGAAGTCTGGATCTGAATAGATAGCCGGAACTATTGAAATATCATCTTCATGTGATCCGTAGTTGAGATTTTCTATAGATGATGATGCTGAAAGACTACCAGCTTTCATCCCCTGTTCGGCAAACCTTTGCAAAGTATCTTCAGTTAATTGTTTATAACTCAGCTCGAAATTGCGAAAATCGTCAATAATCTCAGTGACATATTGAGATTCCAATTCTTTATTGTTAATCTTTTTAGCTAATCTCAGCAATTGAATTTGCGGAATATCTTGAACGGACGGCGTTCTCAAGTTACTGACTGTAGTATTTCCACCATTGATGGTAACAAAGTTTTTGGGACCTCTGTTCTTGTTGATTCTGGCGAGATCGGAAGCAATGGTCAACTCGTATATGGAGTTCGGTCCCAAGGGTGAGAACGATTTACTATCTGCATTTGGGGTATTGAATATGTTAAAGTAGGCCGATGACAGGAAAGTACTATCGGCATCAATGCTATTACGAAAGGAAGAAGAACCAGCTTGTCGTTGAATGCCTGGTCCAGGTTGTGAGATGTAAGATCCCACTGAGTATTCAGAGTCATTAGCTAAGTCATCATTGAGATCTAAGCTGCTATCCATTGAAGCTCGATTCACTCCTGTGCCCACAATGTGGAGCAGAGACGATTCCCGGGACATATGGATGGGTTTAGTGGAACAGTAAACAGTTGATCTATGGATTCTTGTTCTCGCGATCGACGCTTGCAACCGAGACATTGCGACATAGGACATGCGACACAATTCTAAACACCGCTTTTTGCGCGACAGTGTGGAGGACAGCCGAGAAAGCTCAATTGGTGTATCATCAGTCAGCACATGGGAGCATTGGATGCCCCACTCATATCAAGCACCAAAAAGAGCTTCAATAGTTATCTCCTGGCTGTTGTATAATGTAGTGTTTACTCTCAGGCAGAGATTACTCAACTCCCAATCCTATATTATATGCAGTACGCATGTATTAGTAATTTTTCGAATATAACACCATTAACATTCTCAAGAGCTGCGACCACTTTCCGGAACATGTCCTCTCCTGCTCCAGCTGCAAAAGAACAAAAGTACAAGCCATGTTGTGTGTGCTTGGATGAAAAGAAGACAAGAGATGAGTGTTTGTTGCTTAACGGTCAAGAAAGTGGAAAATGTGACTCCATCATCACCCAATACAAGACTTGTATGAAAGGCTTTGGATTTGAAACCAACTAACTCTGAAACACGTTATGCTACAAGAAAACGGCAAACCAAAATTCCTGCTACTTGGCAGATGCATGTAAATAGAATAGTATATAGAAATGAATGCCGTACAGACTTGCTGTGTAAATTTTTTTAACTTTTTCAATTGGGTTCGAAACAGCATCAAACTGGAAACAGTCCATACTTATTGTAGTTGTCGTCGCCGGTCTTTGTGCTGGTACTGCTACCACTATTAGCAGTTCGTATACCTGTAAAGCCCGCAGATTCAACGTCGTCAACCTCCTCTTCTGCAAGATACCATCTTGCTTCTTCTTGCAACATGCTTGATCTTTCATCCGGCGGATGATACTCATGATGCATTCTGTGATTCACATCCATCCAGGCTTGATTTTGAATGAAATTATCGATAAGCACTAGTTGCAAGCAATTCATGACGATAGGAACCACGAACATGACTATGAAGATTTCAAACTCGTCGGGATATTCATCAAGCCACAAGAGTAGCACATGACTAGTAAACCAGAGTAATTGCGTTTCAAAACACTCCACGATCCCATAGATTAAAAACTTGGTTATCATGAGTGAAATAAAGTATATTGCTAGTTGCTTCAAAAACGCCCTCGTAGATGGTTTATTGGGATCAGGTCCATAATTACCGGATTCAATTTGGGACATGTTGAGATATTTCTTGCTAATCTTGTTAGCGAACTTGAACACAAGGTACAAGATGTAAACCCCAATAGTGCAGTCGAATACGATGTTGAGAAAGTACCAATCACAGGGGTCATCGTTCACCTCATCATCGGGCTCCTCAGCACTCATAACCCCACCGTTCACGCCTCTAGTTTTCAAGATGGAAAGAAGGACATTGAATATGTGTACCCCCAATGCACCAATCAATTGTTTCAGCACGTCAAAGGACCATACAGGCCATGTTCTTCTCATGGGAAACTCGTAGTAGCGCTTGACGAGCAAGGAAGAGAGACACAAAAGTCCCAAAAAAGCCTGTGTCACCAATGAAAATGTCCCTATTAACTCACATTTGCCATCATCATCCTTTCCGGGACTCTTGTTCGGCATCTGCTTGCCATTAGCTCGGCTGTTGAATGAGACAGGAAGCATCATCGAGAACAAAAGAACCGGCACGCTTAAAAGCTGCGAAACCGGAAGGCTTTGACATATAGCCATATTATTTGAGATGAATCAGTAAGCGTTTGGTGATTGTAACTTGTTAGTATGGTTTCTAATTCAAAAGGGTGAATACAAACCGTAGTCACTGATTGCGGCTCTCTAATGACAGGAAATGTGGTCACGTGCACCACATAGTAAACCTTCTCAAAATGTTGGTTTGCGCTTTTGCTCTACATTGAGCTTGGAAATATACGTAAATATTTAAAAAATGATATTTAACACGTAATCTGATTCGATCTCGTTAAATATGGCCATGCTGGTCATATTGGTCGTTAGTTGCTATCCAGCACATCATACATCACTATTTGAAGAGTTCAGATTCTTCCATCCACCTAGAAAATGATTAGCAAGGCCTTTAGCCTGATCCACTATTCTCTTTCCATCACCTGGTGAGTGGGCTGTAGAATCTTGGTATGACTCCGGAGTGACATTTCTTATTCCATTTCTTCCTGCTACCTGAGAAAGCGATGCGTAACTAGGTGTGTAGTTGCGTTCGAGACTATTGGCGCTTGAGTTGATAAGCGCAGGGGCATTCTCTAAAAATTCATCTTCTGAATCAGAGTCGGAGTCAAACAAAAAAGTATTTTTGGATTTCGAGTTAAGGGAAGTCGAGGATGCACCGAGGTCACCCAGACTGCTATTAGCTATGGGTGGTGTGGGAGTGCCCAGAAATGCATTTGTCGAAGTGGTATGCGGAGGTAATGGCGATGCCTTTCGCTGGGTATTTGATAGCTTCTGCCCGGTAGTTTCGGGGGAAATAGCTGAGGCTATAGATCCGGGAATGTCATTTTGCGATGAATCGTTACCAAAGAATTGATCTGTTAACCCTTCTCTTGATTTGTCCTGATCCGTGCTTTCAGTTTCTCCAAAGAACAGTTTTGACAAGGTAAGGTCCAGTTGCTTCAGCTTGCTCAATCCGAGGAACAGCTCCGATAAAGAGCTGGACGAATGTGGCTGCTTTGAAAGCTTTACTGATGAATAATTGGGGTTGATGCTTGTAACGGGCGCTGAAACTGGCTGTGGGTGGTTTAGATTGGGGGGGAAATGACATTCTGCTTCGGTGGAAGACATCCCACCCTTCGAGAAAATCAGCTGTGCTAAAGATTGACTAGACCGTCTAGCACCAATTGACAATGTCCCGTCATCCGAGTTTTCACTATCCGAATCTCCAGAATCACTAAGCTCAAACGGAGAAGCCTTGACATGCTCCTTTTCAGCATCACCCAAGTGTTGGATAGGATGATTGTTGATATTGTTGTTATGAATTATCGCAGGATTAATGATTGGCATTCCTTCATCAGGGGACTGCGGCTTGAAGTCCTCGTTCTCAATAATTTCATAATCAAAGTTCGAACCTAAAGTAATGTTCTCAGGAACATCACATACTTCAGGGGCATCCTTCTTATTACCATAGATTGCATGATTGGGGTCAACGGTATAAACCGAGTTATAATCATAATAATAATCGTATCCTCTCCGGCTATTGTTGTCCACATTGTGAGACAAACTGGAAGTATAAGGGTTCTCTTCAGTACTTTCTTCGTCTGATCCATAGTTCAAAGAAGTAGGTGCAAGTAATTGAATAGTTTTGTAGATCTTGCTATTGCTTGTCGAGATAGAGTCTGTATCTTCTGTGTTCTCTGGTTCAGGCTGGGATGAGTTTGAGCTTTTGAATGGAATTGTCATACCGACTGGATGAGACGACGGAGACTTGACTTTAAGGAAGAATCCTCCTTCGTCATCCTCATCTTCACCGTCTTCTTCCTCGTGTGAGTTATCCGCCTCATCGTCACTATGGTAAGCAGCTGATGCGTTCGAGTTGTAATTGCCATACACATATCCATCTTCACCTTCTGCATATTCATTATCATAATAGTATCCTTGTTGCATGCTGTCATCTTCATCATCGTAATAATCATCATCAAATTCTTCATCGTCGAACTCATCAGAAAAATTGTCCACAGCGATACATTGCTGCACCTCCTCATTGAAGTGAATGTGACGATCCTCCTTAGGTATTTCCTCTTGAGCAGTGGAAGAAATTGCCGGGTCTGCAAGATTACCCTCCAGCGTGGAAGGATGTTCCGCGACAATCTCAGCAGTCGGGTGTGCATTATCCTTGGTTTCTTCTTTGTGTTTGTTTGAGCCATCATTAATGGCGTTCTCAGACTTTGAGACAGCCAAATTGCTTGACGAATGTAACTTAATGAGGTTTTGAAGATTCACGAGCGAATTCGATTGTGAGCTAATTTGAGTTCCATCCAAGCTCTTATACTGCGAGTTCAATTTCGCTGAAATTGCCTCAAAGTCATCGAATTCAGGGGTTCTACCGTCCTTATTCATTTTCTGTTCTTCGGCTTCCTTTTGAAGTTTCAATTGCATGAGTTGCAGTTCTCGTTGTTTTTGATACATCTTGTTTGTTGCCAACTGCAACTTCAACAAGTTGGAATGACTGATCATCATGTCCTGGACAGTTCTTCTCTTCAAGATGGGTTTTGGGCCATCGCGCCTGGCATTTTTGTTTGTTATGGAAATGTCACCAGCAGCAGCAGAGGTAGCGGTGGTGATAGCTTCTGACTTGCTTTCGTCATCATCGTCGTTAGCAGATTTAGAGATGGATTCTTCGTCTTTTAATATGGGGCCATAAAGCCAAGTGACATCGCTATCCTTTGACCAATTAACCACTTCAGGGTTGATTGTCTTCAAGTTTCCTCTGCGCTGCGCCCATGTTCTCCAAGATGCATTTTCTAAACGGGCAGCATTGGCCACGTCCTTCCGTTTCGAAATGACATATCGCCACGACTTTGAGATATCCGATACATCCCACTGGTGGGACAAGTAGTCGACATGGCGAGAGGGCTCGGTAAAGATGTCGGTATCATCGTGGGGCAACAATTCCGGGCTCTTGAAACTGATGAGGTTCAGTGAAGTTACGGTGTCTTCATTGTCGTCCAGTTCTTCAAGAGACGTGTTGACGGTAAGTTTCTTATCCGAGGCTGCGGGTTGCTCTTCCGGTGTGGTATCTACCTTGGCAGCGCCGTCCTTCTCCTTGTCGGGCTGGATGAACTCATCTAGCAAACCCAAGGATCTTGTACGCTTGAGCTTGAAGGTGGTATTTTCAAAGTGGGTCTCGTCCTGAGCTTCCACATGCTGGGAGGTGGTGGCACCACCAGAAAACACTTCGCCGGACGAAGGATTGTTACTCATAGCCACTATGAATGAATGCAGTTGTGATGAATGGGGGGAACGATGTTGGCTGGTGTCGGTAGAGTTGGGGGATGGGGAAATCAAAACGTCGCGCGGACTCACACAATCAGTGTTGAGCAAGACTAGAATGGTTACTTAGAGTGGTAACCTTGCGGACGGATGATGGGTTGTGGTGGTGATTTGAAATGGATGGAGTCTAGAGAAAGTCTGGTGGTGGAGAATAACTTTAGTTTCAGTGAGTGAGGGTTTCGGTTTTTGGCCACAGGCAGGAAAAAATGGATGCGACACTAACTACAAAATCCGGGAGGGCATGGCACCAGAAATAAGGTCCAGTATCGAGGAAACAGAGAGCAGAACCAAAGCGCTAAAAATATTTCCCCAGATTCTGCTAGGAACTATGACCAGTTCTGCTGGAAGTCCAATCAGCCCAGTTCAAGCCCCAATGTGCCATGATGCATCCTGGGCATCGTGTCTATATACAGTGCAGTGACCAGCGCTGGAGGAACACATGGGTGAGACAATAATAGACTGGGGGAAAAACATCTAGCGCGGGGCACGCTGGGTCATCGAGACGGACACTGCTTGGCGTCGGGCTGCGGTCTGCAATGGCAGAGCCGTCATGTGGGTGCATGCAGAATCCGGCACGGGCCTCGAGGGCCGGATTTCACCTTGGGCAGCAACTGTCTGCCAGACTTGGCTGTAGTGCTGGGGCCAAGGAGCATCACGTGGCGCGGTCTGGGCACCTTTGACTGGGAGTCATCTCACGCAATGCAACGTTACATCGCAGGCCGGAGTGCCGGGGTACCAGCGGTGTCTCGTCCCAGCACAGCGTGCGTGCCTGGCAGAAGTCCTGCTTGCCGTTTCCGTGTTTTGTTCCTGGCTTGGTTTTCGTGGGGATGCACACTACAAGCGGCAGCACCAACAATTGGCCAATTGGCGCGCCTTCTCGGAGATTAATCCCCATAAATTAGCTGGGTGCGCCCCACCCCCAGAAATCGCAAAAACCGTGTGTCACGTGAGGCGCTTTTGACTCCGATAACTCGTACGACATGCAGCGCCGTTTGACCCCTAGCACGGGTTTATCACATGCGCGCATATTGTTGAATGCCGTATCACCATACATAACCGAATTTTTTTTTTTTTTCTCTTGTGCATCTTAGATCTATAAAATTTCGCATATCTTCCGATAAAGTTTTTTTTGAACCCTGCCATCAATATGGAGTTTGAAAATCAAGATCGAGAGTTCACCAAGCACGACGATCTTGCGTTCGCCACAGCGGCTGCCGAAAAGGACGCAGGCTCCAAGCAGGAGTCGTTTGAAAACTCCGATGACTCCTCATCCCACTCCGTCACACCCAAACATGTTGGTGGAGAATTGAAGAGAACCTTCTCCACGTACTCGATCATCTCCATCGGGTTCGGTCTCACCAACTCGTGGTTTGGGATCTCCGCCTCGTTGATCACCGGTATCCAGTCCGGGGGTCCACTCTTGATTGTGTACGGTATTCTCATTATCACCTTCATTTCATACTGTATCGGTGTGACGCTCTCGGAGTTGTCCTCAGCCATCCCCTCCGCCGGTGGACAGTATGTATGGTCCAGAGTGTTGGCTCCCAAGAAGTACTCTGCATTCTTGGCTTATTTGTGTGGCTCCTTAGCGTGGGCCGGTGCTATCTTCACCTCGGCCTCCATGGCACTTTCGGTGGCTAACGAGTTGATGGGTTTCTGGGTACTTTCCCACCCTGGTCACGAAGTCAAGAAGTGGCAATTGTTCGTCATCTACCAGGTGGTCAATGTGTTCATCGCACTCTTCAACTGTTACGGTAAGTGGTTGCCATACTTAGGGACCGGTGCCTTGTACACATCTCTTTTCTCCTACTGTGTCATCACCATCACGGTGTTGGTGTGCTCCAGAGGACACTACAACGATGCTGCCTTCGTGTTTACCGATTTCAGCAACAACACCGGCTGGTCTTCTGCCGGTATCGCGTTTATCGTTGGCTTGATCAACCCTAACTGGTCCTTCTCGTGTCTTGATTCCGCGTGCCACTTGGCCGAGGAAACCGAGAAACCCAAAACTGATATCCCCAAGGCCATCATTGGTACAGTCACCATCGGATTCCTTACCTCCTTCACTTATGTCATTGCTATGTTCTTCTGCATCCGTAACTTGGAAGACATCTACGCTTCCACCACCGGTATGCCCATTCTTGATATTTACTACCAAGCCCTCGGCAATAAGGCTGGGGCTATCTGTTTGGGTTCATTGATCTTCTTGACTGCCTGTGGCTGCACAATTTCCTCGCACACCTGGCAAACAAGACTTTGCTGGTCGTTCGCAAGAGATAACGGTTTGCCTTTTTCGAAGTACTTGGCTATTGTGGACCCAAAGACTGGTGTGCCTTTGAATGCGCATATTTTCTCCGAATTCTGGGTCGCCATCTTAGGTCTTCTTTATCTCGCCAGTGATGCCGCTTTCAATTCTATGGTGGTCGGATGTATCACCTTCCTTTTGCTCAGTTACCTCGTTCCTACTGCCTGTCTTCTTTACAGGGGTAGAGACAACATTAGACACGGGCCTTTCTGGTTGGGAAAGCTCGGTTTCTTCTGCAACATCGTCACCATCTGCTGGACGATCTTTGCATTGGTGTTCTTTTCCTTCCCTGAATTCATGCCAGTAAATGCTGGTAACATGAACTACGCTTCGGTGGTCACCGTGGTTTACATTGTATGGGCATTGGGATATTGGTACTTCCCTGTCAAGTCCTGGTCATGCCGTGATACGTTTGCCGGTGGATTGAGCAGCAATGAAGAGGTTGAATTCCCAGACGTTTGTTTAAACAAGGACTTATAAGAAATTTATAGAGTAATAGAAGCGATTATTGCATTAGTATAGTAAGTGGTAAGATTACCCCGCAGTAAAGCTAGAGTTTAAATTTTGTATTCAATAGCGTTCACGCAACAATACTTCATACTACAATATATGCACCTCCTGACACCTCTCTTTCATTATGATCCAGACAGGTTCTTAAAAGATACACTTTGATCTTTCCATCCACAATCGCATTGAATAATGATAGAGCGACTCCTAAGAACGATGCACAACTAGCCGACAATGAAGCCAAGAACTGGCCCCAAACATCGAGGCACCGCCTTTGTGAAGTCCATTTTAATGCACTGTCTAAGTGATGGATTACTTTTGGACAAAGTTAATGAGAAAACTTTAGTGCGGCCATCGCAGCATTTATATATTCCCTGCTCTTCGTCGTTGGCACTGATCCGGGTAACACTCGCGGTATGAAAAAACATCGAGTGACAGCCCCAAATTACACTGTGCACTGTAAACAACAAGCAGCAAAGACCTAGGTGTCGAGACCATTGCAAGAATGTCGCTCTTCGGACAGCAAAATGCACAGGCTACGGGGCAGACTTCCAATGCAGGCTTTAGTGGTAGCTTTGGTGCTTCGAATCAGACCACTACTACTGCTAACCCATCTCTTACCAGTGCCACAACAACAAACTCCAATTTCAAAAGTAATGAAGCAAATTCGAACAGTACTACCTTACCCACATCCATCAATTCGGGTAGCGGCACGAAACTCTTGAAGGATTTGTTGGAATCCGCCCACAATCTCCCAAAATCAGAAAACTTGGAACTCGGAAGTATCCACCTTACCTTGAACGAGTTACAAAGAAAGTCACACCTCCTCAGAAAACTTGATGATGCAAAAGATACAAACTTTACCAAGGCACATTACTTGTTGGCTTCTAGTGGAATAAATGCAGAAGAAATCGAAAATGAGCTCAACTCCATCCATTTGCCAACTTCAACTGACGCTGGTTCGACCACAGCTGCTGTTGTTTCAAACATCTCAACGACTTCTCCTTACGAAAATTTAGAAAGCTACTTGATTTCGAAAAAGAATGAGAACATTCTCAATACCATCGAAAAATCGTTGACTTCGGCGTCCAAAGATTTTGATACTTTCATAAGCTCGAGTATATCAATTGACTGGAAGGTTAGAAGGGACGAATTGCGCAAGTCTATTGGTTTGAAATCAGGATCTGTTAGCTCGGCAGATGTTTTGAAGAATTCAATCACTTGGAATCAATCTATCCCAGGATCTTACAGTATGTTGGCTCCGATTAATGGAAGCAACGCCTCTTCCGTTAGACATGTTTCTAGAGAAAAATTCGAGAGCTATGCAAAAATTATCTATCTGTTGAACGAATCAAGGTTGGAGCATTCAAATTTTCCATACGGATTGAACTTGATTGAATCATCCAAATTCCAGAATGATTTGAAGTCAAACCAGATCACCGAAGTATGGAAAATATTGATAGACCTCACAAATGAAAAATTTTCCAAGATAAGCCAAGAGCAAAAATATTTTAATGGATACCAGGGATCACCTAACGAATTACCAAAATTTCACAGAAAAGTCATCGAGAACAGCAAGTCTATTTTGGAAACCGAATTTTACAACTACCTCGAGCAGATTTATTTAAAGGACACCAAAAAAGATTCGAAATTTTCCCCTGCTACAACATTCAATAAAATCTCATATTTCATTGAGAAGGTAATCTTGAAAAATGACTCTGACCTCATATCCAAGACGTTGTGTGTCAATAGCACCCCAGTTTGGGCATTGCTCTTTTATTTGTTGCGTTCTGGTTTGTATCGGGACGCTTTAGAGTTTACTATGAATAACAGAGATGTCTTTAACAAGTTCGACTCTAACTTCCCTGTCTATTTGAAGAAGTACGTGGAAAGCGAAAATCACATTATTCCATCTGAATTGAACCAACGTTTGCATGCCGAATTTAATCAGCAATTTCAGTTCTATATTAATGATGTAAACTCTGCAAACAATGATAGCAAGTTTGATCCTTACAAGTATTCTGTTTACAAGATTATTGGAAAGTGTGATTTGAATAAGAAGTCGTTGCCACAGTCAATCAATTTGAGTATTGAAGACTGGTTGTGGTTCCATTTATCTATTATCAACGAAAATCAATACAATAATGAGACATCACTTGTGTTCGAGAATTATAGTTTGTCAAACTTACAACATAAGGTGATTAGCTTGGGTCCGAAAAACTTCAACACCTCTTCAAATAACCCTCTTTACCTTAAAACTCTTGTTTTAGTTGGCCTTTATGAATTGGCGGTCCAGTATACCTTTGAGCAGATCAACGAATGTGATGCTGTACATTTGGCAATCGCCTTGAATTATTACGGTTTATTGAAGACGCCAAGCTCATCAAATAAGAATGATTTGCTTATTGTTGAAGACAATGATTACAATATCAACTTTAGCAGATTAATAGGCTCTTACACCAGGAGTTTTAAGATTAGTGATCCTAAAGTTGCATCTCAATACTTAATCTTGATTGGACTCTCCAAAGGTGGTGACTCAAAACAGGAGCTTTCAAAATGTCACGAAGCCTTAAGGGAATTAATTTTGATCACTAGAGAGTTCAACATGCTATTAGGTGAGTTGAATCCGGTCACTGGTGTCAAGACAGGTGGAATTTTGGAAAGACAAAGACCCCTTATCGGTTTGGAATCATTGGAGTCCTATTACAATCAAGTAATTGAGTTGAGCGCAATCAAGTGTGAGGAAGATGGGCGGATTTTTGATGCTTTATTATTATATCAATTATGCCAGGACTATAATACTGTCATCTCTTTAGTTAACAGACTTCTTGCCGAAATTTTGTCCTCTACCGAATTGGATAAGCCGATTATTGATTATGGAAACTATGAAACATTTAGTGGCTTCAATGGCAACATGTCTGATTCTAACCAGTCACGAGTAAACACAGTGGATAACAATATCATTTTGCTTGCAAGACAATTAATGGAGATCTTCAAAAATAACAGTTTCATATTGCAAAAGACAGATCTCCATTACAAAAAAACTAGTGAGTTGTTACTTTCTGTGATAAGCATTAGGGACCTCTTTTTGAAAAAGGATTGGGATAGGGTTATCAACGAAATTTCAAGCTTGGGATTGATTCCTATTGATGTCAATGACGATTTAAGTAAAATTAGAAAAATGAGTGAACTTATCCATACAGGGCATTTGGATGACAATCTCATCAAGATTATTCCTTCCCTATTGGTTATGACTATGTCTGCAATCTCTCAGCTAAATTACAGTATTTTAACTAGGAGATATCAGGCGTTGGGTAATGAGCGGGAAGAATTAGCCAGATTAAAGCAAATCTCAAAAAACTGCTTGATATATGCTGGCATGGTTCAATACAAAATGCCAAGGGAAACATACAGCTTATTGATCAATTTGGAATCGCTGTTGTGATTTGCTTTACATAGAACTTCAATAGATATTTGCATGTCAAATAATTCTTCTGCGCACTACCGAACACGAAAAGACATGCCATTATTTACATTCGTAAATAACGTTTACTAGAAGCGCCAGTTTCCGCAATGCCGCCCAAGAAAAAGAACCAGGGGGCACTATACTCGTTCCCTCAGAACTTTCTTGAGGTGTCGAATAGTTCAGGCAAAAGTTTCTTTACACCCCAACCCGAAATTATAATGTCTGATCAAATCATAACCATCAAGAACTTTTTGAGCAAGGAACTATGTGACGAGTTGATTAGGTCATTCGAGAAGAACCTTGATCTTGAAATCACCCCCCTCGTCAAAAGTAAGGAATATGCAGCCAGACAGAATGATAGGGCCGCCATAAACGATTTTGACACAGCATCTCATCTATGGGAGTATTTAAGAAGCATACTTCTTCAAAAGGTTGAGTACGAAGACGAAGAATTGGAAGAAGTAAATGAAACATTCAGAAATGCGTGCGGTTTGAATCCGCAATTACGAGTTTATCGATATAGGAAGGGTCACCACTTCAATCAGCACTATGACGAATCTGTGGTATGCCCCAGAAATGCAAGTGGAACTCTAAAAGGTAAGACAAGATGGACTCTTTTAATATATCTTACGGGAGATGAAGAATTTGATGGAGGAGGAACAATTTTCTATCCTGATGAACGAAACGCTGAGCCTCTTAATGTTCATCCAAGCAAAGGAATGGCCTTGTTACACAAGCATGGTGACCATTGTCTAAAGCATGAGGGAGAGATGGTATACAAGGGTGAAAAATGGATCTTAAGAAGCGACGTCGTCTATAAATAACCTGTATTATACTAAGAACTGGATGTAACTCATTCCAATTTTGAAACCAGTTTAGAATTAAAATATTCCGTCATCATATCAATAATTTTTGTGAATGGGCCCTTGGTTTCGATTCTTTCTTTGACCCAACCACTCAACTTTCCTTGAATTCTTGGGTTCTCATATCTTTGATCGATCAAGAAAATACTAGAATAATCATTGATGTGCCTGATGCTCCTTCCAATACTTTGATTGACAGCTCGCATACAAATATTCTCATAGAAATTACGTGATGCATCCATTGCTTTAGCCTTTGAGCCTCCATTTTCAAGTACTTTCCCCTCGATAAATTTCCGTTTGGCAATTATTTCCCCTGAATATGCATTAGGGTACGGTAATCCTATCATTATCACCCCTCTTGCCAAGTCGTCTGAGAAATTAATACCCTCTGACATCTTTCCTCCAACCACTGAAAAAAGAAGAGCACCCTTTCTTTGAATTTTTATAAGGTCAGAATATTCTGCCAAACAATGTTCAACCGTTGTAGAGTCCTTTGGTTCTTGAAATATCTTTTTCGTAGTTTCGAGTCGCCGGAGGATCTTAGCATTCGATAACTTCCACACATTGACAACCTGATCCAAATATTTGTAACTAGGAAAAAAGATCACCACGCCAAAAGGAATGGAATTACATAGCTTTATTAACATTTCACCTAGACTCTCAAGCATATTGCTGTTACCTCTTTTCTCAAACAGAAAGTCAAAAGTAACGTTATCATATTTATCGATTGGGAACACCATTAGATTTTCTCTTGGAACAATATGACCGCAGCTAAAACTCATAATCTGATTCGGATCAAGATATGGGAAAAGATAGTCTCTGTAATCGGACATGGGTTCCATAGTTCCCCCACATAACAATACACACCTTGCTTGACTCACTATATCCCTGAACACTTCACTGGGATCAAGTAGCATGTAGTGGATAGATATTTTACCTGTTGGGCCCTTGTCCCAAAAAAGCATGCCTTCCTTTGATGGATGGGTTAATGATTTTAAAAATTTTATTAGTTTGAAAAGCAAGGGGTTTGAACTGCTTGTCGTAACATCGGAATCTTTCTCAAAATACGATTCAATTTTGTAAGCAATTTTGGTTTTTGTTAAAAACGTTTCAAGGTTGTGAATATTGACCAAATCTGCGTTTGATCCTTTAAATATACCTTGAATATTGATGCTTTCTCCTGATATAACCCTACCCGAGCTTTCTTCATCTTCAATGTACTTGATTAGAATTTGACATAACTTTATTAATCTCATTAAGTTTATTCTGTTTCCGCTATTCAATCTTTTAATGAATTTGTTGAGATATACCTTAAGTGATTTCACGATAGTTTCAAGCTCTGCTCTCGAAATATCGACTGAGTAGAGACTATTTATCACATCTAGAATATTATGCGCTTCATCTATGATGATAATTGAGTCTTTTATCTCCAAATTAAGGATGCCTCTGGTCGAATCTTGTAATATCATTTGATATGGCAACGAAATTATTTCTGTCTTTTCAATTCCCTTTCTAATGGAATAATAAGGGCATATTTTATTTCTTGCACCTAAGTGGCCTAAATCCTCAATATCATGAATTTTAGTCAAACTCAAATCTGAAAACTTGGTGGTAATGGACGACTTCATGTAATCCTTTGGTAAATACGCGCAGCCTTCTTTCAGGTTTTGTAAATCAATGCAAGCGTCATTAACACTGGTATCATTTTTGGAGATCTCTCGTACCTTTTTATTGATGCAAAGTTGTTTTCTGGAACCAAAAGGTAGATATTTTGTTCGTTCCAGAATTTCTTCGAAGGAAGACTGAAATTTAGTCAAACGCAATTGGCTTGAGAATTGGTTAAGTTGAGAATGAGTTCTAGAAGTAAAATAGATCTTTACTGGGCACTTCGTTCCGCTCTCTTGATCTTTATCTGACTTCATTTTGGACATTAGTGTATCAATTTCCCGTTGTACTTTTAAATTCTCATCGTTGATCAGCAGTTCCATTTCCTCATAATTTTTAGGTAAAAAGTCGTCATCTGAATAATCTTCTTTCCACTTTGAGCGTTTATGTCGAATAAGAAGTTCCGAGGTATGCTGTATGCTTTCTTCAGCTTCCCGCTCCAAGCTTGTCAAGTATTGTTCGTACTCTTTGATAGTGTTTTTTGATCGTTCTAGAATATTTTGCTTGTAGTCGTTCTTGACCCATTCTGGTTCATCCTCGTCCTCATCGTCCAGTAAATTATCATCCCAGTTATCGTTATCCGTACGGTGTTCTCGCTTGTAATTTCTCAACCATGTCATAGATGAGCATATGATAGAAAGCGTCTTACCCGTTCCTGTAGGACTCTCAAAAACGCCAACCTTATACTTATTCTCAATGGCATCGTATATAGCATCCATTAACTCCAACTGGATTTTGTATGGAGTGAACGGATGGCCATAGTCATGTCCTTTTACCATCTAATGTGGAGTGTAAATTATATGCAGATGGTTCCAGTGCGCAGTATACTAATTTCACAATAGTTGCATATTTAGAAAATCACTTTGTTAAGTCTACCTATTTCTACCGAAAGAGTCGGATTCAATTAGACTCCATCATTATGTTCACATCGAAGCGGCCGAAGTTTGCATTCAACCTCACCATTCATGAACTTTCTAATATCCCACAAACAAGCGGGTATTGCTATATCGAACTTCAAATTAGAGATGGTAAGAACTTGAAGCCATCGTTGAGCAAGATCATTCACGGGCATCGTCCAGGGAAAGACGAAGTTTCACACAGCGATGATAATGAGGAACATGATAGTACCCAATCTTCAGTCATGGGTTCGAATGGAGAAGGATCATCTAGTTCCGGAACTTCGGGAAACGTAAGCACCACCACATCTTCCAAGAAGATTCACAATTTCAGATGTGTTTTCAACTACAATTTGAGCTGTAACTTGAGATTTCCTATCAAGAGGAAAGAAAATCTTATAGGAAACAAATACTTGTTAGTTAGGGTATACTATGTAAGTGATATACCAGGACATCACCACCATCATCACCACCATGGTAATAGTTCTTCAAGCACCCAAAGTCAAGGCAAAGAATCAAAAATAGAAACTACGGAACTAGGTCGTTTAGAAGTGAACTTGGCAGAATACTTGAATTTCGAGGAACCATTGACTTCTAAATACTTACTTAAACATGCGAAAGTGAATTCCATATTGAGCATGACTTTTGATTTCAAGGAACTCCCGTCTAACTATGATTTTCACACTCAACTACAGATTAATGACTCTTATGCTTCCTCTGCTTCAGCAACAATACCGAAGCCGTCAACAAAGGAGTCAAAGGGTTCGCCAACATCCACAAAATTCAACATTCCACAGTTTGACAAGAAGAACCTATTTGGAGGATTGTCCAACGTTGTGGAGAACTCAGCAAGTTCTGGTTCCGATGATTCGGGTTATGAGGAAGATGAGTCTGCTTACGATGAAAAGAAAAATGACACTCCCAAGCGTGGTGATAGTCTGATGTCTAAGACTGAAAATAACCTGAATGGCCTTCGGGATGACAAGGGGAATATTTTTATGGACCCCATTGTGACAAAGCTATACAGCAAGATATTGGAAAGTACGTGGGACCCTGAATTGGATATACTTTTGGATGACAGCCCAGAGAAATGTATTGAAGAGATATTTGAAAACCCCAAAAATCCGGTTGGTTGGAATAAGAAGTTAGATGAAACTTACAATGAATGGTCTAAAGATTACAACGATGAAGATGAAAACGTTCGACAAATAAATGGTTTGATCAACGAAATATCATTCAGAGATGACTTAAAGAGCTGGAGCATTGGAGATGTGAAGTAGTTGAAAGTGATGTTCGTTATGTTGTACTATATTTCATAAGTATTTTATCTTCGATGTAATTTCTGTAAGCAAGTCTGACAATTGTTATCTTCATGACCAAAAACGAACAACAAGTAACTATTCGATCTACGCTATCTACAAAAATTTACAACAGTCCATAAAAAAAAAAAATTGATATTCCCAGAATCCCAAAGGGATGTGAATGAGCCCAAGTTATATAATACATAATCTAGGATGATCCAACGAATTGAATACAAGGTAGAAAAGAAAGTCGTAAGCCGCAATTCATGACTAAATGCAAAGAAAGTGAAATCTTTCTATCAATCAACCAGTGGTTGATGAGATTTGCCATTATTCTTACCTTAAGCTCCTTGACGTGGACTTTGATTGTGTCCTTGTTGGTTGAAACGACGGTTGCTGTAACCTCCTCTGCCTTGATTATAGTTACCACCTCTTCTGTTATTATCACGGGGGTTTCCACCGTTTCTTCTTTTCTGATTCTTGTTTCTTTGTTCCATATTCAATATGTTCTGTTCTTTGGCATGGTCCATGAGCTAGACGTTAGTAGGTGTCCATTGTAAAGTTGCACCATTAAACTTACTTCTTCTGGCAATCTTAAGTACTTGATGTGCATCCCACGGATGTAGATTTCTGGGAGCTTCAAGAAGTTATCTCCGTTTGCTGATGATTGGATTACGTTCTTAAGGGTCAAATTCATCCACGAGTCACAATTGACCAAGTCGCCGTTTAAGGTCTCTCCATTCTTCAACTCAATTAATACTTGTTTCGTTTTTGCGGCAGTCAATAGATATAAGGGTAACTGGCAAGTTAGTATGATTTCGGAAGCAATGCCCGGGTAGATTACTTACCATTATATTGAAACCATCAATGTGTTGTATGGGTTGATACAGAGGAAATTTTTCCAGCGTTGTCACTGTGCTGCGCACGACTTCACCCTCTAATTATGGGGTATTTGCAATGAGATGCTTCCATGCTAGCTATGGAACGATATCGGATTCTTTGATACTTTAAGAGTATGATCTTGTCTTAATTTGGTTCTTTATTCTTATCTTGACTATTTTGCTGGCTTGAGGGAAGGATCTAACTGATGCAAATGTCATAGGTTTTATTCCTAATATCGTAGCAAGTATACCCGCCATCGGCTGGTAGTTGGACTATTATTATAGCTTTTGTTGATTCAGCTGTCAGGTTATTTGAAAGTGTAATTCGATTAAAGGTTTTAATTAAGCACATTTTGACATATTTTCCAGAATTATTGCCAATGGAAGACAAATCTCAGTGTAGGAGAAAGTTGTATTGAATGGTTGTTACTCCATCCCTTGACAATCATATCTCCTTCCAGGCTGCTCACGCTGTCATATTCACACATTATTATTATTCGTTTCAGTTTAGTACAGCTGTGAGGCGCCTTTTAGCGATCAACCCCAAGATCGATTAGATTTGCGAAAACCCCCCCAAGCGCGCACCCACCCAAATGCAAGGATGGCATTCATATGGGACCTTCCAGATGAAGTATTGTTCATAGTCTATCATAATCTTGATGCGCATACCCTCAAAGCATTGCTTGTCTTTCAACAACTTCAAGGAACCATCTACAGGTATTTGTACGACAATTGCAAATATGTACTTAGACATGACCGATTCGGAGTTCAAAGAGGTCTAAACTTGTCACAGTCTCAAAGATACCACCGACATCTTCGCAGGTTTCGCCACTTGCAATTGAACATATGTTTGAGAGAAGGAGAAGATATGAGAAGTGTGGTAACAAAATACAAGCACTTATGGAGCCTTTGTCCTCGTGGAAGAGTACGGCGCCATATCGATTTAATTATACATGTTCATTATACGCCGGCAACGTTTAACGGGATCAAGGACTCGTTGCTGAGTATTCGCCAAGTTTCCGAGTGCTTTGACATACGAACGAACAATGTTCGAGTTGACTTAGTCTTAACGAAGGACCACTAAATTGTGAGACGAACTCCACACCTCTACCCCCCTCATATTTGACGGGACCTTCGTGTGGACACTAAGGTATGGCCCTCAAAGCAATGAAGGACTTCTAGTTTGCTATACTGCTCTACAGGACTGTTTTCGGCTTTGTCTAAGTACATTATTCATAGTTTACGAAAAACTCGGGAAACTTTTTGGATTTGGTATTGTGTAGTCGTCCTAACAGGAATTCAAGAGATTCTATAAGCATCACAGTCCCCAGGAATCAGTGACTATAGCTGTGAAAGTGAAATCATAACATGTGGACTACTTGTGCATGTCTACAAATTGCCACATTGCACATAGTAGATGAAGATTTCATGCTATATGGAGCAATCTGGTCGCCATAGCAACTTGACCCGGTATTCATTTCAAGCAGTGATCTCAGATAGAGATAAACAGTCTCCTGCACCTGTCAACCTCTCATGTGGTCCGCTTATGTCCGAGGTCCGCAGTGGCGCTCTTGCACTATTTCGCATAAGCCCTCATAGAGGTTGCGACAAAAATAGAACCGAAAAGTGTACTATTTAATATATTGAGAAATCTCCAACAGTTTCAGTACCCCATCATTGGCATAAAAACTAGAAGGGCCCCTAGAACCATAGAACCATAGTTATGCATATCTGAAATGTTACCTTTATACTTTTTGGCGTTTTTGTCATTGCAGTTACAACCAGGCAGTTGTGCCGAAACAACCCTCCCAAAAACATCCACCACCAAATCTGCTTCGAAGACCTCCTCATCACAAGATTCAAACGTCTCCGATAGTTCGATCACTGGAGAGTCTGCCGGGTTGCCGAAGATCCTTTTGACAGTTCCTAGCGGAGATGCCGGTTACAACGCCCGTGTCGGATTTGGCGATGACCAACAAGAGTTAGACTTGCGGTTGGACATTATCCAGCCAGAAATTTGGGTTATGGATGCCGAAATCTTCTATGACTGTGACTACTTGGATGAATGGTTTAGTTCCGAAGACTCCAAATATTCCACTCAGGACTTTCCCAAACTGGTAACCGAAGCATCCCAGTACCAGGCATCGAATTGCGCTATGGGCGGTCGCTATCAGACAGGTAACGCCCTCGGACCTTCGGCAACTTCCACCTCTTTCAAGCAGCCTCAGGCAACTGCCGTGGGTGTAGTTAACGGCGAATCATATTCTGTGCCATATGCTAATGGGAACAATGCTCTGGGCGTCTGGCAAACAAACGACTTGACTTTGAATCTGACTACTAATTCAAGCATTGTTCTTTCCAACTTCTCATTTATCGATGCTAACAAAGCAGCTCTCTTCTATGGTGGATTGGGATTAGCAGGAAGCGATTCCTCGCGGGGTTTTTTGTACTCATTAGCCGAGCACGGAATTATTCCATCGCCAGGGTACTCCTTATGGTTTGAAAACACTACCATGTGGGAAGCAAACAGTGCATATTTAATGCCTGGTTATGTTGACAAGCAATATTTTGAGGATCCCTTGTACTCCTTTGACATTATTCCCCATATTGGCCCCCCTAATGAAGATTCGAAGTTGCAGGATGTGAAATTGCCAATTTTGCTCCTTGATGACATTTCCATTTCCAATACTGCATCCCAGGAATCAGTTTCATTAAACACAAACACCAGCAGTGTTCCGGTATTGTTGGATTCCAGAGACTACATGACATATTTGCCGGTCGATGTTATTGTGAATCTTGCTATCCAAGTGAATGCTTTTTACAGTGATGATATTCAACAATGGTTAGTGGAGTGCGACAAGCTAAGCTCGGCACAGGCGACGATTAACTTTCAATTCAACAACCTACTGATCAAAGCTCCAGTATCTGACTTTGTTTCTCACTTTACATATGACGAAGCTCCCATCAAGTTTTCGAGTGGAGCAGAAGCATGCACATTCTTATTTTTGCCAGACACTTTTTCGGGGTACGATTCATTGGGCATTCCTTTCCTCATTAATTCATTCCTTGCAGTGGACAATGAAGGAGGTACCATAGCAATTGCCAATCCAAACAAGTCGCTCAAGATAAAGAACGATACTTCAGACACTGATGAATCTATTTCGACCATCACGTCTCTGGTAAACTTGAATAATTCTTTCTCGGGTAGCGTGGAATATATAAAATCTGGGTCCATTCCATTTGCAACTTCCATGTCCATCTCAAGTACTACCATGGCCTTTTTGCCGTCATCCTGGGGAAGTATTGGTGATGCTTCTAGTGTTCCTGCTAGATTTTCCGGATACATAAGTAACGGCATATTCGTTACCCACCCAAATGGTGAACCTACTCGAACTGTTCCTGGAGGTGCAGCAGGAACTGCTAGCGCAGCAAGCGCAAGAACCACTGTACAAAGCGGAGCCCAGCAGTTGAGGCCACCCACAAATGTTTTTGGAATTGACTTGTATAGAGAGGTTGGTGGCATATGTCTTGGGTTATTTACCGTTTTCGTGGGAATTTGCGTAATGTGATTTTGTATATTAGAACTGTATATGTAATATATTCTTTGGTAAAGTAGCTTTGATTAGGTCATTTCGATTTCATCCTCTGAATCATTCACCTTTTTTATGCTAGTATATTCAGATGATTGGTTGTTTTCGTAGAATCTATAATAATTGTACCACAAAATATCCAAGAAGGTAAATAACAAGCCAACACTGTTAATGAAACTAAGCTTGTCACCGAATATTAAAGAGCTTAAAAGGATGGTTAGCAATTCTTTAAAGATACCGGCAACTGAAAGTGTTGTGACCTTTGAAACACTCAAAAGTTTGAACTCGCAAAGAGTCATCATGAATGCTAAAAATCCGGGGATGATCATAAGGATGATAGTACCAAAGATGCCCTTAATTTCCCAGATTGGAGACGCTAAGAAGTTTGACCAGCCCTCAAAAAGTAAGCCGAAAAAAAGAAGGGTTATGCACATGCAAGGAGAAATGTAAAAGATGGTTGAAATCGGATTGGTTGTGTAGGAATTATGTTTAAGCAATAATTGGGTGAAAGACCATCTCAAGCCGGACACCATGGATGCGGTCATGACTAAAAATATTCCGAACATGTTACGATCATCTTCAACTTCCTCTGTGTTCGGTTTCTTCACCATCATGGTGACCGACACAGTCATAATAAGGACAATTATCACTAGTCTCCAATTGAACTTTTCAAGCTTGAAAAATAGGCCAAACAAAAGAACAAACACCAAGGAAGATGTTTTCAACATTGTGTAGAGACTCAATGATATGAACTTGAAAGAAACGTTTGATAAACCAATATCACCACTGGAGGCAAGTGCACAGGGCAATATCTGCTTAACGTAAGTCCAAGTTTCGATTTTGAATACGGCTAAAAAGTCCCGGAGGTTCAAATCAGTGGCGATCGGTTCATTGATGGTTGGACGTAATTTGGGGGACAAGTAAAGAACTCCGCAACTTAGAAACATGAGACATAACTGGTGGAATGATGTCACTAGGATCGGGAATTTGAAGTCAAGCCCCTTTCCGAACATCCATTTATTGTAGATTGATATGGACAAGGAAAAGAAGTACCAGCCGGCGATATATACTGCCGCTTCATATGGCCTTTTCGCTTGTGACATTGCAACACCGGCTGGGGTCGTTAGATCAGGCAGCTCATTAGGACCTATGCGTTGGGATACCAGGGTACCCCTTGACTCGTCGATATCCATGATATCGATTTGGAAGATGTTTCAGTGCTAATCGCACGATTCACAATTGGCGCCTGTCGTTTGGGGCTCTTTGTTCGTAACGGGAAATTGCGACTGAAACTGGGCAACAAGTAGCAGTACCCTCAGAGGATCCAAGTGGACCAGGCGCTTGTGACAGCTATAAGTGAAGAGGCAAGATGTCAAAAAATAAGGATCCAGCATCGTTGTTGAATTTGCAAAGAGAATACATCCTCAATCAGATCAAGGATGTTCAGCGCCCCGGCGTGTTGTACAACTTGATTATCGACGACAAGACCGAGCCGGTGGTGTTCAGGGTTCTCACCAAGGAGAGTTTGCTCAGGGTGGTCACGTCGATCGAGAAGATTGATGCCAGACGGAAGCAAAACACCTTCATGGAAGCCATCTACTTGATTGATCTATCGGTGTACAACATGAAATGCATTGTTGCCGACGTACAGACTAACAGATATAAGGGTGGACAGGGCTTATTTCTTCCTTTATTGGATCATGGCGAAGCTGCCCTGTTTTTCCAGTCAGCCAAGTTTGTGAACAATCCCAAAGTTCTGTCGTATTTCGAGGATGGTGCCAAGATCAGATACATCAATAGCAACTTCTATCCTGTGGAAACTCGGGTATTTTTGACCGACAACAAGACCCCAAACTCGATGCCTATTTACTACAACCTGAACTGTTCAGACTTTGTGTTGCCACAAGTGAAAATTGCGGCGAAGTCATTGGTGAATTTGATGATTATCACTGGCGAATATCCGTTGATCAGATTCTATTCTCCAAAAAATGCTATTCACCATGCATCGAGACTCCCTGAATTAATAGCCGATGAAGTTCAGAGACAAATTGACGATTATGCAAGGTTAAACCACGACTATCCACCCCCGGCGATCCAGGAAAAGCCAAGATCAATATTGGTGATTACTGACCGAACTTTAGACTTGTATGCGCCATTGCTACACGAGTTCAACTATCAAGCCATGGCAATGGATATTGTGGAAAGCTTGGAAAGGTCTGGCAAATATAAGTATCAGAGCGAAAATGAACGAGGTGAAGTTCTAGAAAATGAAGTCACATTGGATAACGAGGATGATGAAGACTGGGTCAACTTGAGGCATTTGCATATTATCGAAGCATCGGAACTCATCATGAATAAGATTTCAGATTTGATCAAAAATAATCCTCTAATGATAGATCGGTCGAAGGCGTCGACGTCGAGCGACTTGATGTTTGTCGTGGCTCACTTGAAAGGGTTCGACGATGAGCGTAAACAGATAACTTTGCACAAGACCTTGATAGATGAATGTCTTGATATCAATTCCACCAGAAAATTGGCAGAATTTGCTGCTGATTTCGAGCAAACATGTGCAGCAAAGGGTACAAGCTTTGAAGGTGAAAGAAACAAGCATCTACATGATGACTTGATTACGTTGTTGGCTAGAAGTGATTTGCACGTAAATGACAAGATGAGGTTGGTCCTTATCTACGGTCTTTATCGAGGAGGGTTAATTGAAAGCGACTTTGTGAAATTGGTCAAGTTCATTGGGGTAAACGATCGACAAATCATCTCTTTAATTTCGAGATGTTTCACCAACCTTCACAAATTGGGATTTCCGATTGTCAAGAAAGATGTCAAAGATAAGGGATCTGAGAAGGAGATGCTTCATACTATAACGAACGAGGGAACTTATAACACTTCGAGGTTTGGTCCTGGAATTAAGAGAATCCTTCAAAATGCAGCAAAGTACCAGTTGGATGAAGAAGAGTTCCCTTATTTCAGGGACAAGCCTCTTGAAGATGATATTCCCAATAGTGGAAGCTCCACTCCAACTCAGCATTCATCATTGAGAAACTCGAGGATTAAGGCATCGTGGGCGCAATCTTCCTCTCGTGCCAGTCTGAGCTTGGCCTCACTGGTGAGGCCGAAGCAAAGAATTTTCTGTTATGTGGCTGGAGGTATGACTTACTCCGAGATCAGGTCGATTTATGAGCTATCAACGGCGAACAACAAGGACTTCTATATTGGATCTGAATCAATATTGAAACCCCGTGATTTTTTGATTGGTTTGCAAAGCATCGACGATATTAAGACACCAGAGGACTTGGATTTAAACTTTTTGAAAGAGCTTCAGCGTCCAAGAGACCCACCAACGTATTTATTTGAGTCGGGTCAGCCACGGTTGCAACCTCAAATGCCCACGCCAGTGTCACATCCTGGGAATATTCCACCGTCATCGATACCTCCTCACTATCAAAAACGTGCATCTAATGTCCCGGTAGGCGAATCCAGCTCACCGGAGAAAGAAAAGAAGAGATCTAGATTGAAAAAATTGTTCAAGTAATACTTAAGTATCCAAATATAAGTCTGCCTATGAAATGGATGAACGTGCCTGGTAAAGAGAAGCACAGGCTCGAAGTTGCTGGCTGTTCTATATTTCGAACCATAATATATGTAGAACCTTCTATTGGTACGGAATGTCTAGAATTCGGAGTTGCTTATCATAAGCCATAAATGTCTAACGCCGCATTCATTCGCCGTCTGATCTAATTATCAGCGCACGAAGAAAACGCTTCACAGTTTGTTCCCAATTTGGCATGCTTATTAATCGTTTGGCAATTACACGAAATATGCCATGCCTCATTATATTCATTTTGAAGTGGCCAATTTCAACCGACTTTTTCTGTTAACATTAACGCTATGGAACAGATAGATGTTGGAATCAATGCCGCTGTTGGTGGGTCGGCTTTGAACCATAATTGGGACTTGGCACCCCATTTTCAGCAGTGGTTCTCGTCTGGAACTCACGAGATGGTGCGGGCATTCCTGAAACATGGCAACCACACAAGTGATGTCTCCCCTGGTTGGCTAGCATGCTCTTCGAAGGATGGATGGGGTCCATTGTCGCCAGTCTACAAGGACTTGACCCCATGTTTCTTGCAGGGGTTGCTTTTTGGTGGAAGTGCCTTGCTTATGGTATTGGTGGGGTTGTACCAGGTTCAAGTGCTTCGCAAGAAGAAGATAACCTCTGGCAACAGAATTTTCTGGACTTTCTACCTTAAATTGGCATTGGTGGCTCTTTCCACAGTTTTCCAAATTGGTTTGTTCACCCTCACTGACGACCGCGGCATAATCGGGTCTGCATTGGCATTGAACATTGTTGCTTCTGTTGTTGCTTTTCACATTCACTACATTGAACAGTTTAAGTCTACAGTGCCTAATGGTGTTTTGTTATTCTACTGGCTCTTCCAAATTATTTTTGGCTTGGGTAGAATTCTCAACCTCAACTTGAGACACCAAATTGATACGCCATTTGCTAACTTGGTTATCTTATCGACTGTCAACTTCTTATTCATTCTTGTGGCGGAAATCTACTTTCCCATAGTACCAATCTCATCATATTCTAACTTGAGTAAAATCTCTCCTTATGACAGAGCAAACGTTTTTTCCAGAATCACCTTCGAGTGGATGGGAGCGTTAATGAAGAAGGGATATGTGCAATTCTTGACCCAACAAGACTTGCCCCCATTACCTGAAGAATTGAAGGCCGAAAAAACTTCCGACGAATTCCGTCATTATTGGAATTCACAAACAAACCCTTCCTTATTCTGGGCCATTGCGAAGGCTTTCGGTGGCCAGTTTTTGTTGGGAGGTGTCTTCAAGGGATTGCAAGATGTTCTTTCATTCATTCAACCACAATTATTAAGATTATTAATTAATTTTGTTAATGAGTACTCCAGATCTGTCAAAAAAGGTGAACCTATTCCTTTGACTAAGGGTTTCATGATTGCTGGCTCGATGTTTTTGGTTTCTGTCACGCAAACTGCTTTCTTACATCAGTACTTCCAAAGAGTATTTGACTTGGGTATGAAAATAAAGTCATCTCTCACTTCGGTTATTTACAGCAAATCCTTGGTCTTATCTAATGAAACTAAACTGGAATCTAACACTGGTGACATCGTGAATTTGATGTCCGTTGACACTCAACGTTTACAGGATTTAGTTCAAAACTTGCAAATCATTTGGTCCGGACCCTTCCAAATTGTCATGTGTTTGTATTCGTTGCATGGTTTGATTGGTAATTCTATGTGGGCCGGCGTGGTTATCATGGTGGTCATGATTCCTTTGAATGCCTACATCGCAGCTTTCCAAAAGAAGTTGCAAAAGACTCAAATGAAATACAAGGATGAGAGAACGAGATTGATCAGTGAAATTCTTAACAATATTAAATCTTTGAAGCTTTATGGTTGGGAGCATCCATATTTGGACAAATTAAACCATGTTAGAAATGACAAGGAATTGAACAACTTGATGAAAATGGGTGTATTCCGTGCAGTCTCTACTTCCACTTGGACTTTAGCCCCATTCCTTGTTTCTTGTTCTACTTTTGCCCTTTTTGTCTTGACCCAAAAGGAGAAGAGTTTATCGACTGACATTGTTTTCCCTGCTTTGGCATTGTTTAACTTGCTACTGTTCCCATTGGCTGTCGTGCCTAACGTGATTACCAACATTGTGGAGGCACAGGTAGCTGTTTCTAGATTGACTAAGTTTTTGACTGCTGCAGAATTACAACCAGATGCAGTAGTGAAGGCACCTAGAGCTGAGAAGAAGGGCGATACTGCTGTTGCGATCAATAACGGTACCTTCTTGTGGTCAAAAGCAAAGGGTGAGCAAAGCTACAAGGTTGCCTTATCCAGCATCAATTTGGAAGCGAAGAAGGGTGATTTGGACTGCATTGTTGGTAAGGTTGGCTCCGGTAAGTCCTCGATTATTCAAGCAATTTTGGGTGATTTGTACAAATTAGACGGTACTGTCAAGATCCATGGTAAGGTTGCCTACGTGTCGCAAGTTCCATGGATTATGAACGGAACGATTAAGGAAAACATCTTGTTTGGCCACAAGTACGATCCAGAATTTTACCAACATGTTTTGAAGGCATGTGCTATGACTGTCGATTTAAAGATCTTGCCCAAAGGTGATCAAACTGAGGTTGGAGAAAAGGGTATTTCTCTTTCTGGTGGTCAAAAAGCGAGATTATCGCTTGCCAGGGCCGTTTATGCCAGAGCAGATGTGTATTTGATGGATGATCCTTTAAGTGCTGTTGACGAGCATGTTGGTAAGCACTTGACTGATCATGTTTTGGGCCCCGATGGTTTATTGAAGACTAAATGTAAGATCTTGGCGACTAACTCCATCAATGTTTTAAGCATTGCCGATCAATTACACATGGTCAGCGATGGAAGACTTATCGAACAGGGAACATACGATGACATCATGAAGCAAGAAAACTCCAAGTTACGCCAATTGATCAACGACTTTGGTAGAAAGAAAGAAGCCAGCCCAAGCGCTGAACCTAAAGATGATTCTGATGGTACAGTTAGTCCAGATGTGGAATACTCGAATTTGGATTCCGACTCTGACTATGAGGTGGGCAGTTTAAGAAGAGCATCTGATGCCTCGTTAGTGGCCGATGAAGACAGGGAAGTTGAGGAAGACGACGAAGCAAAGGCAAGAAAGGAGCACATGGAGCAGGGTAAAGTTAAGTGGGATGTCTATAGGGCATATGCCAAAGCTTGTAACCCATTCTCTGTTCTGGTATATTTCTGTTGTGTTATCTTGAGTATGTCTGTTAGCGTTGGTTCCAATGTCTGGTTGAAGCACTGGTCGGAAGTCAATACCGAAATCGGCTACAATCCAAATGTTGCCAAGTACTTGGGTATCTACTTTTTATTGGGCGTTGGATTTTCGACTGCTACATTACTCCAAAATGCATTCATGTGGATCTTCTGCACGATCCATGGATCAAGAAGATTGCATAATCTGATGGCTATTAGTGTTTTGAGAGCTCCAATGTCATTCTTTGAAACTACCCCAATTGGAAGAATTTTGAACAGGTTTTCCAATGATGTGTACAAGGTGGATGAGGTCTTAGGAGCTGTTTTCGGAATGTTCTTTAACAACAGTGTCAGGGTTTTTTTCACCATCGGTGTTATTAGTTTCTCCACTTGGCAATTCGTCTTTGTCATCGTCCCAATCGGTATCTTGTACGTCTACTACCAACAGTACTACATGAGAACGTCTCGTGAATTGAGAAGATTGGATTCCGTTTCAAGATCCCCTATTTTTGCAAACTTCCAAGAATCTTTGACCGGTGTCTCCATTATCAGAGCATATGGCCAAGAGGAAAGATTTAAATTTTTGAACGAAAACAGAATTGATACCAATGTCAGGGCGTACAATCCATCGATCAATGCCAATAGATGGTTGGCTGTCCGCTTAGAGTTTTTGGGATCTATTATTATCTTGGCCTCAGCTGGTTTGTCTATCTTAACCTTGAGAACAGGTGCCTTGTCTCCTGGATTGGTTGGTCTTTCTGTTTCTTATGCATTGCAAACTACCCAATCCTTGAACTGGATTGTTAGAATGACTGTTGAAGTTGAGACCAACATTGTTTCTGTTGAAAGAATTCTAGAATACTCAGAGTTGAAATCTGAGGCTCCTGAAATAATTGAAGATCACAGACCACCAAAGGGTTGGCCTTCACAAGGTGCGATTAAGTTCCAAGATTACTCCACCAAGTACAGACCAGAGTTAGATTTGGTTTTGAAAGACATCAACTTGGACATCAAGGCAAAAGAAAAGATCGGTATTGTGGGTAGAACTGGTGCTGGAAAGTCTTCAATTACCTTGGCTTTGTTCAGAATCATTGAGAAGTTTGGAGGAGGAATTGGTATAGATGGAATTGAGACCGATTCTATCGGATTGCTCGATTTGAGAAAGAAGCTTTCCATCATTCCACAAGATTCGCAAGTGTTTGAAGGGACGATTCGTTCTAACTTGGATCCAACTGGTGTTTACACAGATGACCAAATTTGGAAGGCTTTGCAATTGTCCGACTTGAAGGACCACGTTAACAAAATGTATGCCCAAAGGGATGAAGATCTTGATATTGACTCGCCTTTGGATGTTGCCGTGCATGAAGGTGGTTCTAATTTGTCCATTGGTCAGAAGCAGTTGATGTGCCTAGGTAGAGTTTTGCTCAAGTTAAATGACTCGAACATATTGGTTCTTGATGAGGCCACTGCTGCGGTGGACGTGGAAACAGATAAGGTCTTGCAAGAGACCATCCGAAGTGAATTCAAGGACAAGACGATCATCACCATTGCCCATAGATTAAACACCATAATGGATTCTGACAGAATTCTTGTGTTGGACCTGGGTCGTGTCGCAGAGTTTGATACCCCAGCAAACTTGTTGAAGAAGAAGGAATCCTTATTCTACTCTTTGTCCAAGCAAGGTGGTTTGATCGAGGAAGATTAAAGCATGAGTAATTAAAATATTACCCAAAATTATCTATAGATTTTTAAATTGTGTAGTTGATTCTATGGACCACGACTATTAACATTCTTTTTCTTATTCTGATTCATGGTGTTAGTCGCTGGCTAACTCTCTAACTACTATACTTAGTGCTCACTTCTCTTCCTCAAAGTATGGATATAATACAATGGGTAAAAGTCTGAGCGAGACTCGACATCACAAATGTTCTCTTGGGTTATCTTTTCACCGATGGGGCTGGCAACCTTCGATAACTTCAAATCTTCGTTGAAATCATAAAACTCGACGAGATCTCCCGACTCTGTATCCATGGAGGCGAAGATCCGGCCCTTGGCACCATCCAAACAAATGTCTATTATAGAGTTAGATGCTTCAAATGTTTGCAAATGGCTGACTGAAAGATCTTTGGCAATTTCGAAAGTTAGGATGGCCCTCGTGTTTTCACACAACACTAACAATAGCCGTTTGTTTCCAATCTCGTGGGTCAAAATCTTGGTGATGCTAATTTCTCTCACTGATTGAGGGGTAAGGAATCTTTCATGGGGAAAGTGTGCCTCTGTCAAGTAAGGCAGAATCAAATTTCTTAATTCAATTTTTGAGATCAATTTATTTTCGTACCACTTCCACAAGCAGAGGAAATCATCGCCTCCACCACTTATCAATATACTAGAGTCAAATGCTGGTATGTGCAAGCTGGAAACAAACTCACGATGTCCAAATAGCCAATTCTTAATAACGTATGCCTTGGGATAATTTGTAACTCTAATATGCTCATCTCTGTCTCCCGTCAAGAGAAACTTCTTGCCGTTGAAGACAGTATACTTGACGTCACTTAACATGGAGACGTGACCCAAAATAGGTGTCAATGTTTTTTCATCCACAGGTTCTTGGTCATCTATTTTCGTGACGTAGACGTCACCAAACTTATCAGCAATGAACAAGTCAAGATCATCACCTATGGATACAGCACACGGTCTCTTTGGGAACACCTGGCGCTTAATAAGATGCAAGCAATTTTTCTGGGTAAAGTCTATTTGAAACAATACTGCTGCCTTGTCACTATCCGTTGTTCCTACCAAGTACTTTTCATCGCTCGACAAAGCCAATGATCTAATGTAATTATAGATAGGAGGCGCTCCCGGACCTGGAACGGGTATCTTTGGTATCTTGATAGGCCTCTCTTCCTCTGAAGTTTCCTGTTGGCCGTTCTTGGCTTCATTTGCCCTGGACTCTTCGAGGACTTTGATTTTTTCCTGTTGCTGCTTCTTCAATG
The DNA here is from genome assembly GCA_030568475.1 of Suhomyces choctaworum. Taxonomy (NCBI): domain Eukaryota; kingdom Fungi; phylum Ascomycota; class Pichiomycetes; order Serinales; family Debaryomycetaceae; genus Suhomyces; species Suhomyces choctaworum. The sequence goes on along the minus strand of JAJMGE010000004.1, from coordinate 328,107 downwards.
GAGTAAAAATATCAACAGTATCGGTCCAAGACCCGACTACAGACCCGTCTGACAAGTCAAATACTTGGAGGTTGTTTTTGACGGATACGAATAGGTGTGTACCTTCGGCGTTTGTGAGTAATATTTGCACAGGATGCTTCATTGTGGGCTGCATTTATTCATGAAAATTCGATGAGCTTCAGGAATCGCGATCAACTTTCACGTGATGGAGTAGCTACAACTAGCAGTATAAGTAATTGTGTGTATTATGTCAACGATGGGTCTGAGTACGCGATTACTTCCTGAACCCCCAGTTGCTGTTCCAAATGCTAAATTTTTTATTTACTTTGGCGTCAGATTCGCAGATACTTTCGAATTCTTCATCTTCATCTTCATTGAGCTTGTCTTTACTGTTAGCTTCTTTTGAATGAGGCAGCTCACTGGACTCGACATCTGTATTGTCTTTTAGTTCGGGGATGAACTTTTGTGCTTTCGATTTGCTCCCGGTTTCTGTTTCGCCATTTGACGATGTAGCCTTGAACTTCAAATTATTGAAGAAATGGGAGATATTTTTGTAGGCCTGGTTTGTTTCTGTGATGTCCACTCCTAAATGTTTTGGGTCTATAAAGTTGAAAATGAACTCATCTGCCATAACATTCCAGATCTTGTAATTATTGGTTTTTTTCCATGCTTCGAAGAATTTGTTATTAAACAAACCAATATCTCCAATCCCAGGAGGGATCGTGCCCTCACTGGTGGTGAATCCTGGGGGCGGCTGTTTGAACCTGTCAGAGTATTGACTGAATCTAGTAGTGGATACTAGACTTGACAAGTAATCTTCAAATTGGTACCTTATGTAGTCGTCATTTCCAATAAACTCGTCTTCCTGATTGTTCATACGGCTGATCAACGCATTTATGAACTTCTTGTCATTGTGGCTTAAAGAAAACTCTTCCGGTTTTCCTTTTGGATAAGTCAATTCGTTTGTATCCAAATTTACTACCAAGTCTACCCCGAATTTTTCTGCTTGGTTGATAAATAGTAAATTTGAGCACCCTATCATGTAACTTTCAACACTTAGTTCATCAAGTTGCTGTAGTGGTAGATACGGATTCCAAAACGATGACTTAGTATTAAAAATTTGTAATGGTAATCCGAAAAACCTAAGCAACGATTTTCTGTGATTCGTGTTCAATGAGTTAGGCTTGGATAAAGGACCATTGGTTTCGACATAGTCGATAAGAGGACATCCCGAATTGTCCAAGTTGTTGATGAGATTCGGTATCAAGCTGATTAAGTTGTTCTGAAACTGGGTTAATACTTCCAAATTGTTATTCGAATGAATAATGATCCGTTTCTCGAGCAACAAACTTTTGAAGATCAACATAAAATTAGTCTTGAACTTGAGAATGGATGTCTTCAAGTTCAAGTTAACAAAAAATTCTTCTTCTTCCTTCAAATCCTTTTGCTCGTTTAAACCATCGAATTTCCGAACTTCTTCGACCTCATTGTGTACCAACTTGAAAGTTGCATTTAGGTTGTCAAACAAGTTCTCTAGGATTGAGACGTTATGGAAATTGTCTTGTTCAAAGTAGCTCCTTGTCACTATGGAAAGCTTCTCCTTGATCTTGGTGAATATAGGCTGTTTTCTCACGATGACTACCACTGCCTTTTGAACGATCGATCTGGTGATATCCTTGTTTCTATCGAGTTCCTCTTTGGATAAGTCGCTTGTTTTGACTTGTCTGACACAGGAACAACCAAAAAGAGTTCTCAAGTTCCTCGGATCACCCTGGAAGTTATTAAGGTCTTTGAGATCGTCAATTGACAACCCTGCTTTGAAGTCGTACACCAAGTTGAAATTGGAAAATGTCTCTTCGAAGAGATGTGATCCATCGGGCAAGGCCTGAAAAGATAAGTTTTTGAAGAGGCCGTCGGTGAACGCAGTATGGTAGTTGGATTTCCACCACTGTACCTCAGGACCACGTTGGTGGTGGAAATCTACCACACATACTGCGAAAATCATGTCATCAGAAGAGTCGACGTCGGCCTGCTTGGCAATCACCGGAGATATGGGGAGCTTCTTGATTTCAATGTCGCTCACAGGAGACTCCTCGATGGGGGATATGCGGTTCAACGACGCAGCCAGCCCCACCGAACCTCGTGAGCTTGCGCCGCCATGTCCATCCTGGGAATTGCTGCTGCTGACGTCCGACTCGGTTCTGGTCAACGCGGAGCCGAGAGACGAATGGCTGTCTCTCTTTCTGCTGGAGCTTCCTAGTCTCATGGGACGACATTGGAACTCGTCCGTCTTGGATTTAGATGGTGCTGACAGGTGGCGCCGGGAAGAGGGCGATGATGACAACGACGCTTCCGACAGCCGTTTTTCCTGGTGGCGTTTTGCTAGTCGGATGGGTTTGATCTTGAACTCTTCCGGACCGGTGCCGGTGGTGGATGTGGTTGAAGAGCCGTCGTCGGCGCTTCTGCTGGGAGTGGTTTTGGGAGAGACGGACCAAGGGCTGGTTTCGCTAGTGGGGGTTTCGATTCCCAAGCCGATGGTATCGGTGGCTGCATCGGTGCTTCCAGCAGCAGAGCTGTCACGTGGATCGCCATGGCAGTCGTCCTCCATCGTTAAGGATCACCAGTGCTAGAATGGGTTGCTCGTGGGTATATGTGTGAGAGGCCCAAACTGCGCCAAGGGAACTTCTAACCTGTAAAACACCCTGCGCAAGTGTAAGTTGATGGAGGAAGTAGGGGAGCTTGTAGGGAAATCAGAAAGCAAGGATCCAGTGGATCTTCTCACAATTGGCGCTCAGCAACGGAGGAAGTGATACTTTTTGTCTGCCCTGGTGTGCTTGGGATGTGCTGGAGATCAGCACTGCATATGAGCCAGGATGTGCTGGAGACGATGTGTGGTGTTTGGTAAACAAGAAGGGGAAGAAACATAATGTGACACGGCACAGACGACGTGGTAGTGTCAGTGGAGATCCCCAGGTTCCACGCCGGTAGTGTGCTTCGACCAATGTCGAAGCGTAATTGATTGGGCTCCTAGGTTTCTAACGCCGCTGACTGAGCAAGAGTTGATCCGAGTCTAGCAGGTCTAGCACAGTAGGGAGCGAAGTGGTCAGTTTGCGAAGCACGCCGCCAACGCTGGATACTGCTACATGCGGCGAATTGGGCTCCTTCGTGGGGACTGATGGTAGACGCCGTTGTCTGACAAATGGCTCCACGTGATATGGGATCTTGCTGTGGAGATCTCCGGCCTTTAAATGGAGCAGGCTATCCCCCCCTATCTCGGTTATTCAAAATGACTCTCAAAGAAGGCGACAAGTTCCCTAACGACGTGGTTTTCACCTACGTGCCCATTGACCTCAGAACGGTCCAGGAATCCAGTGCCTTGGCCTGCGAGAGACCCATCCCCCTTAACGTCGATAAGTTATTGCAAGAGTTGGCCACGACCGACACTCCCAACGTGGTGTTTGTGTCTGTCCCTGGAGCATTCACCCCTACGTGCACCGAGAACCACATTCCTCCGTACGTCAGCCACTTGACTGAATTGAAGAAGGAAAAGAAGGTGGGTGCCTTGGTGGTTCTCAGTGCCAACGATGCGTTTGTGTTGAACGCATGGGGTAAGTTGTTGATCAAGGCGGAGCCCAGTGTCGGTGCGGGTGGCGACTTCCCCAAGGTGATTTTTGCTAGCGACCCTGCTGCTAAGTTCAGCGGTGCTCACGACTTGTCGGTGGACGCCAGTGCCAACGGTATGGGCATCAGAACCGCTCGGTACGGGTTGGTGGTGGACGCCAAGACCCGTGAGGTCAAGTACGTGGGCAAGGAGGTGGAAAAGGTGGTCAAATTCAGCGGGTACGCTGCGGTAACCTCCAAGTTGTAGGACGGATCCGCTCGGTATATCTCCATATAGTTTACAGCCAATGCACAGTGCACAGTTTGAGAAATGTCACCGGCGAATCGAACTGACAGATTCATCCGACACTACAAGCAGTTGCATACACCCCATCAGACCTCACAGGCCACGGGGTCGAGACATTTTACTTCAGGACTACTTACAACTCACCAGAAGCTTCAATGGTGATTCTGGCCTTGGTAGTACCGGAGTTGCTACCGAAGCTCTCGACCTTCTTGACAATGTCAAAACCGTCGGTGACCTCACCGAAGACGACGTGCTTGCCGTCCAACCATGGGCATGGCACGGTGGTGATGAAAAATTGGGAACCGTTGGTGTTTGGACCAGCATTGGCCATGGACAAGAGACCGGGTCTCTCGTGTTTCTTGGCAAAGTTTTCGTCAGCAAACTTCTCGCCGTAGATGGACTTACCACCGGTACCGTTGCCTCTAGTGAAGTCACCACCTTGCAACATGAAGGAAGGGATAACTCTGTGGAAGGCTGAGCCAGCGTAACCAAAACCCTTTTCACCGGTGGCCAAGGCTCTGAAGTTTTCAGCAGTCTTTGGCACAACGTCGTTGTACAACTTGAAGGAGACTCTTCCTAAAGGCTTGCCATCGGCGGCGATATCGAAGTAAACTTGGGACATTTTGTAGTGGTTAAACAATTGAGAAAATCAGCCGGTGGCGCTTTATATACCGATGCCAGCCAACGACGGGGATGCCAGTGTGCAGGATCCGCATTGTGGCCGGATGCGTTTATTGGCAGCGTGGGTTAGCCAGCAATTTATTTGGGGCCGTTACATCATAGGGCGTGCGCGGCCTGCCTTGCTGGCGTGGCCGCTGAGGGGATGGGTGCGGCGGCGGCCCTCGGTCTAGGCCGCGTGTGCGTGCGCAGGCAAATCGGTCCCTGACCCTTTCCGAGTCTGGGTCACGTGCCATAATGCATGCTCCGATGGGAACGGCGAAGCTGTCTCGTATTTTACGATAGGCTTGGCAACGGCACTAGTGCTTCTGCGACAAAGTTGCAAGGATCGGGAGACGCGGCAGGACGACACCGATCTCGGCGTCAACAGCATCTACCTAGACCTGGCATCGCAGCATAGATCAGTGACAGGCGGCAACCGTCGTATTTATAGCAACTGAGCCGCACCGCAGAGGACCCATGTCAAATGCGCGGTACAAAACCGCCGTAGTGCGAGGTATATATATAGTGTGGCTACGGGGCAGAATAGAGACGACGCTCTTTTTTTTGCATGGACCACCTAAGATAACGATGATGGTAATCGCCCGGTGTTCCCAGTTGGTAGACGTCTACTTGTGTAAGGTGTTGCACAACCCCCTCGTGACCAGTGCATTGTTGATGGTGGTGGCTTGGTATCTTAATTTTACGCAGCTCTACATGGTGGTGCTAACCCAACAGTACGAGTTGTTATTTGCCGAAGTCTACATGTTGGACGTGGTGTCCAACGTGCTTAACATGATATTTGTCATGCGGTTCCGCCTCCGGTGGCGGTTCCCCGTGTGGATGGAAGCGGTGCTCTTTACAGTACAGAACTACGGGTGTTACTTTCTCTTGATCAACACCGAGTACTCGTACCTTTACAACGACGATGTGCAGCCACTCTTGAAGTTTTGCTTGGTGGGCCAGATCTTGTTCCCGTACCTTGTGCTCGCCTTGAACGTGTTGGATTGGGCGTGGGGGGCCGCCGCCGCCGTCCCTGTTGTCTCCAGCAAAAAAAAGGACGCCAGCGATATGTGGAGCGAAGGCGACGGATCCGTTGATGATCCTGCTTACTTGTTCCTTTACGACTGCAACAACAACTTCCTCCCCATCTTCATCAGCCACTCGTTTCTCTTCACCAACACCGAGTTCCCGTTTGTGATAGCCGACGGCGGCATGGTCCGCAACGCGTTGACGTTATACTACGTGTGCCTGTATTCGACCAAGTTCTATTGCATCTATCTGTTCATCCTCAGCGAGGTGACGGCGCTTGTGCGCGATGACGGCGTGGCTGCCAATAAACTGGGGCAAACGTGGAGGTCGCAGAGCCGCGCCCAACGTGGGTCCCTGGGGGCCAGGGCCGGCGACTATGCATTGATTGCCGCCAGCTCCGTCTTGCTGGCCTTGGACCTCCTCTACATAGCTTTGAGTATGCACTAACGACAACACGATACCTTGACCACCCCTCGTAGCCCGCTATTAATAGCTGCCAATCACGCCAGAAGTCGCAGGGCCTCGCGCTGTCGCGCTCGCTTCGGGGCTTAGCCCCTCACGTGCTCAAATCCGGTCGTCGTGTGAGTAGTCTGCAAACACGTACTTGAAGTAGTTGACCAAGCTCTGCGACACTGCCACGCTCGAGGTGTCCGACTCGTCGTCTTCGTCGTCGTCGCTTTCACTGTCCTTGTCATCGCCGTCCTCCTCCTCCTCATCCTCGTCATCCTCGTTGTCGTCGTCCTCCTCCTCCTCGCTGGTTGCGGGATTTTCCAGCGAGCTTCCACATTCGGCCGCACTGCTATTTTGGGACGGTTCCGGCTGCAGCAATGCACTAACCCCATTTGGGTACGGTGGTTCCTGGCAGGATGCCCGCTGCTCCGCGTATTCGCGGGCCAAACGCTGGTGCTCGCGGTAGAACCGGTCCGCCTCCTGCTGCCGCCGCTCCTCCTCACTCTTCCACACCTCCAACACCACCTCGCCCTCCTCCTCGGTGTACACCTTGTCGCGGTGAAGCATGTCGTTGTTGGTCATCAAAAGCGTCGCCAACCCTCGCTCGTACACCCGCAGGTCGTGCTGGTCGCTGCGCTCGAGCCGGGCCTCCTCCAACGCGTTCAACTGCTCTTGCACCATCTCGTAGTGGCGCGTGCGGCCGGCGGTCATTTCGGTCAACTGTCGCTGCTGCCGTACTTCCAACTGCTGCTCCTGCAATTGCGCAATGGGCACAGCGGTATCGTTGGGGTCACTGAAGGGAGGACGTTCCTCGTGCGGGCCACTAAACGGATTGTCTGCCCTCATAGAACGTCCAAACACCTCCCAGTCCGCACAGACGTCTGCCCACGGCTTTGAGCTCTTGTCGCGGCCCGAGTGGTTCAAAATATACTGCTCAAACTCCGGTGCGGGCATAATACGCCCATTGGTGATATCGTCAAGCACCGGCATCTCCAACCGTCGCGAGAGCCCGGCCCAGTACTTGTTCCAGTTGAACGTGGTCTCCGTGTCGTTGTACTCCAAGGAGTTGATCGCGTCGACAATATCGGCTTTCCTGATGGTGGTGGCTCCTGTGTGCGGCCGCATCACCACCCGCTCCACCGCTCGGTAAATGATCTTCTTGGTGAGGTTAGTGGCGAGCTCCTCGAGGAGCACGAGCGACGGGAGGTGGAGCGCTGGCTTCGCTCGGAACCGTGCTGCGCTGGGCGCCACGTTCTGGTTGATGTACACCGTGGAAGCCATGTTGTTCAACAACTCGATGTCCAAGAGGTTGGACCCGCGGGCCATGTACTCCTTCAACACCTTGTTGAGGTGTCGCGACTTGTCGTTGAGTCGGAGTCGCTCCTTCTGCACGATCGCCTCCGTCTGCTCCTCCTCGAACTTGACGAACTCCTCGCTCATCTCGTACGCAATGGGCAAGTCGTCGTACTTGAGCAACTCGTGGTGGAGCTTGGGAAGACGGATGGTCTTCTGCAATCCCTGCTTGAACTTGAATCGCCGGAGCTTGTTGCGCCCGTACTTGCGCTGATGCAATGCCTTCTTGAGCACCTCGTAGTACCCTTGTATCTCTGTCACCGACTTGGTGGGCACATACTCATGAATCAAGTCTGCCCGGTGGATCGAGCACAACGCCAACGCCTTGAAAAACCGGTCCTTTTCCTGGGTAGTCCACAATGTTCCCGGAGCATCGCCGTAGCGCTGTGAGTACACCACGCCCTCGCAGGTGACGGCACTGGCTCCATGCCTGGATAGTATGGGATTTGCAAGCTCATCGAGTGTTTCCCGGACATGCTGGTTGTAAAAGTCCACGTAGTTGGGGTTGCCCCGAAACAACCGGTTGTTCTTGTGATACTTGCTGTGCAGTAGCTTTTCTCCTGTCCCGTACACTGGCGGTCGGGCTGGCACGGTCTCGGGCTTGGTCCGTAAAACCGGTGATGCTGAACGGGTATGAGACTCCGCCGTTTCGTACGCAGTGTCAGAGAGGTCGCTGGAATCGTCTCGCGAGGGTGATGGCTCGCGTGATCGCACTATCGTCGGTGATGCTATATTACTTTCCCGCTGAAGGTTACGTAGTTCATCGTCGATATAACTATCATCCGTCATAAGATGGTGATGCACAAGCTCAAAGGTTGATTTTCGCGCGTATAATATAGTACATGGCTATAGAAGTAGTGTACAGAGAGCACTATGAATGCACCACTAACGAGGTGCGCATCTGACACTGGTGGAGCGGCTGCGAGCTCTGTGTGGAGGTGTCTTGCATTTCGACTCAACTTTGGTTATGTGAAAATTCAGATTCCAGTTGTAACGGACATGTACCTTTTCTTTGAGGTGATGAGCGAGAGATATAAAGTGTCACAGCACATACTCGATTGGTCATGGTCCGCTGTTTAGAGTCCCCTCTAGTGCAACTTTGTTTCTTCTAATTTTCCCAGCACATTGTTAAATTCTTCCTCTTCCTCGTAGTCTGTATCCACCCACTCGCCGTCACTGGCGTCTCCCTTCTTCGACGACTCAAAGCTCTGGAGCATCGCCGGCAAAAATGGTTTGGGCATATCTTCAATGACCTCCTGCTTGTCGTAATAAATCTCTACGTACTCCTCGGGCACCAATCCATTTTCTCCTGTCTCGGGGTCCTCTGCAACAAGCCAGCCCTGACCGTGCCTGTATGAAATCCAGATGATTTGGCCCGCTGTAAGTCCCACCTCGTTGTCATTTTCCGGGGCAAAATCGAAAAGTGCAATCGCCTTGCGGTTAATCTCGTCGCTGGATAGCTGGTCACCGTCCACGCTGGGCCCTATATGGCCCTCCTCCTCGTTATAGTCATTAAAGTCGTTACCGTTGTGAATGTCATAGTTGTCGTCGTACTCGTGAATACTGTCGAGCTGCGGATGCGGCTTTCCTGTGGCTCCTAATTGCTGGTTGACGGGCGAGATGTATGGGTGGTAGCCGCCGTAAACGTCGTCTTCGGCATCCTCTTCATCGTACTCGCCCAGGCTCAAGCCATGAACATCGTGGCCATCGTAGAAGAGGGGTCTCGGGAATTGCCCGGAATGCAACGCGTGCTCTCGGTGATACCCGAAATCCTGGATAACTGAGTTGGGTGGGTACAAGCTGCGCTTAGAAGTCGCCGGTAGTGTTCCTGTTGATGTATATGATTCAACTTTGTCTTGAGACATTGTGGGTCACGATACGGTCACTTTGGAATACATGCGATCAACAAAAACAAAAGAAGTCAGAAAGATGTGATTGACAAAGATACACAGTTCTATGAGTGCGTCACGGGTCTGCGGTGGGGTCAAACGACAAATTATACGATGCTTGTAGGTGTTGTGATTGACGCCACTAGGCACCTGGTGGTTTTTGTTCGAAGGGTGAGCAGCGCACGCCTGGTTTAATTATAGCCACAGTGTCGCTGTTGCAAAATGATGTGTGAACACACACTCCAGACACTTGGCTGGATATCTACGACTGGAGTTCACGGGTTTGGCCGGATGAAATTGCAGTTCCAAACTTCAACCACCAAAAGAGGCTTAAAAGGAACAAGCCTGGTGGGGGGGGGGGGCGCGAAAAACAAGCATGCCGTCTTGTGCGGACGCTTGAGCCTGGTAATACCATAGAAGTCCGAATGAATTTCAGGTAAATTGCGTTGAACTATTACAGACTGGTCAGCTGTTTTGTTTCTGAATCTGAGCTGAGTTATTATGGACTTTTTGCTGAGAAAAACGGCTATCGAGGTCAGATAGCAAACTAATTTAGAAAGTGAAGGGGCTACATACTAAGTATTTGGCAAATTGGCATAGCTGAATGGGAGAATAATTGTACACTATAGCTTCCAACTTCGTCAGCTTGACCTTTTACCACATGTTAATTGCTCTCACATGTGAAATTAGGTTTAACCAGTGACATGAACATAAACATGCACCCAATCCAGCATCCAAAAAAGCAATTTACTTTCGGGTACTTTCCTAGTTTGCACTGTAAGCCGTCAGCATGGATGTTTGGCAGGAAGTTGGCATTTTTGGTCTTGACCAAGTTTTGCAATTTTGGCATACTACAATTGGGACGTCGCACGACCTGGTGTTCTTTTTAATGCACAGTAGCATCGCTGGATCAACCGCCAGAGCACAACCATGGACCCTTTGGAGGAACAACAACAAGAGCTCGAAGTCCTTGAATCCATATACCCAGATGAGCTCACCAAAGAATCGGACACCAAGTTTTCCATAAGGATAAAATTGGACACCCCAAGCGAACGGGTGCATGTACTCTCCATGGATGTGAAGTATCCACCGGAATATCCTGAAGTCACTCCTGACTTGGACTTGGAGGTTGCCGAGATTGAAGAGTCGAGTGAGGAGGAATCTGACGATGATGACGAAGACGACGAGGACACCAAAGCTGCAAAACGGGCTCTCAACATGTCCGAAACCATCGAGTTTGGAAGAGTGGAATTGCACACGTTGTTGAACAAGTTGCAGGAGGAATCGGAGGCACAGATCGGCATACCCATGGTATTCGCCTTGGTGAGTCAGCTCAAGGAAGAGGCCGAGACTTTGTTCCAGCAAAGGTTGGATGCCAAGCAGAAGGAGTACGACCGTAAATTACTTGAGAGAGAACGGGAAGAGCAAAAGAAGTTCAACGGCACGCCTGTGACGAAGGAGACCTTCAGCCAATGGAGAGAAAAATTCAGAAAAGAAATGGGTGTGGAAGAAAGAGCGGCCCAGCGGTTTGCTGAAATGCACAATGGGAAACTTTCAGGGAAAGAAATCTTCGAAAAGGGATTAGCGGGCGACGACGAAGACGTTGAGGAAATTACCGAAAGCGTAAAGACTGTTTCTGTGTGAAGCCCCAAGAGGTTTGCTGTATATATGGCTGAGCTACTCCGCATTGGGAATCTTTTTGCATGCTTGTATGCAACCAGCCAAGTGGCCCGCATCTCAGTGTCAAGGAACGAGCCTTGTTGTTGCACTTAATTTACCTGCTTCGAGATGCATAAACCCGAGATTTCTTGGCCAAGCATTGCATGCATTCCGCACTTCGGCCGGTTCATCGTTTCTGCAGTAGGCAGCTATTCTCAAACAGAACTGGCTAAGAAGATATCATGCTGACAAAAATATAATGCATATACATGGGTCTTCCTGTGTAAAAAATTGTAGGGGTTTGCTGACCCAGGAAACCGGCGCTGCAGAGCAATGTTCTTTGCGGTACCTTGTACTGTACATGCTATCCTAGTATTAAAGTCCCACTATGCACGCATCCATTTCGTTCCTTCAGATAAGTGGTAGAACATGAAGGTTTGTTGGCAGACAGAAATGGGGCCATACTTTGGACCGAACCTCTCTGCAGACCTCACACAGCACACGCTGGTCACAAATTACCCCGGACTGTCATCCACAGCATAGACATTCCGCGCAATGTCTCAGAATGGAAATGACATCTGGCACCATAATTAGGAAAGCCGCGCCGCATGAAAAATCCCTGCAAGTGCCATCGCAGAAGCCCGCACAATAAATAAAGAACAGGCTTAGGATCGGAGAGAAGGCCACATGGCCGCATTGATGCAACGTCGAAACCGTCAAGCCGCCAAATTCGTGGATGAGATGAAAATCTCCGCGCGACGGCATATTTCCTTTTCAAACACTTGCTACAATATTGGTTAAGTCATTCGTATCTATAATCTATTAAGCTGAATAATCGTATCATCGTAAAGGTTTGCCATAAGAGTCTAGGTATTAAAAGATGTGTTCCATGGAATATATGGCATTGTTGCGGTGGTGGGCATGGTTGTGAGATGCGGGCTTTTGCTGTAAGAACAACGTAGGGGGCTCAGCCTTGCTTTGTGGCACACTGGAAGTGGTATAGTAGTTATTGTGCAGAAAGCTGTGTTCGGTGGGCGAATCCACTTCTTCCACCTCGTCCTCGTCGCTCAACGACAAGGTACGGCAAAGCTCAGGACATCCCGATTCTTCGTTCACCCTTTCTTCCTCATCTTCTTCTTCTTCCTCTTCGTTTTCATCTATTCTCGACAATGATAAGTCGATGCTGGGGAGCTCCTTGAAGCTGGAGATACGGGGGATTTGCACGGAAGATCCAATTCCCTGTTCGAACTCCTCCTCCTCTTCGTCCGACGAGTAGTAGTAGTCGTCCTCACTATCGCTGAAGTCGCTGTCAGTGTCGTTGTAGGCATAATCGATGGCATCGTCGTCATCGTCCTCACTGTCGGAGCCAACCTCGTACTCCATCACCGAAGTAGAGTCTCCGCGAGTGGGCGAGGGCACGTCGAAAGTCACGGTGGCCGAAACCGCTGATGCAGCCTTCTTCTCCTTGTTCAATATGCTGCGCTTCTGCGATTCGTCGCTGATGTGGTCCATGATGTTGTCAAGCATGTTTGCCTGTACCACCAAGTTGCGCAAGCTGGCGGTGGGGTCTGCGGCGTCTCTGGTGAGCTTCGACCGCACCTTGGACGCAAGAATGTAAGACTGGGCAAGGGTCATGGAGCTCATGGTCGTCGTATACTGTGGGGCAGTGTGCGTGAGACAAGTTCTAATGTAGTCAATGTGTCGTAGTCAGGTAACGCTGACTTCTCTGGTTAATTATGGTAAGATCTCTATAGAAGAGAACTATCTTTAGGGAAATGTGGTGTCTTATTTATAATACATTACTGTCTCGGGTGAATCATCAATGTGACAAATGCCTGCTGCAGGCGCAAAAAAATAATTCTTTAATCCCGTCCCGAAGCCGAGCCGTTTTTCTGCCGCAACTTCGGCCCGCCCGTGTTTCGGAAGCCGTGACGCGCGGCCTGAACGGAGCCGCCACGGACCCGTCACCGTTGTTCCAAAAGCCTCCATCTTGCTAGCGAAGAGCCCTCCGGCTCTGGAGCACAGTTACGTTTACCAGCAATAGCGGTGCAGGGCTTGGTGGTTGCTGGGCGCGCATATTTCGTCTTGGTAAGCATACTGCGATGAATGTAAGCATATTTCGCACATTTGGCCTTGTTTCTTAGTAATAGGTGCGCAATTACTCAGCCGCGCGATTAGTCATCGCATTAACAACGCAAGCCTTGGCCTCTGGACCCTGGTTACGCAGCCTGTCTCACGCGATCCAGAATCTCAAAGGACGCAAACCTCGTATTCCGTGCTAACCTAAGTTGGAGATAGCGGTGGTGGTGGCTATTTTGCTTCGTTGCTGTACATTACCCTCTAGGTTAGCTCGGTCTAGCGCACGCTCATCGCGATACACATGAAAACGTTCCTGTACGCTCGGCCGATTACCTATTTTGGATCGCCGAATAATTCCCACCGAGACTGTGGGGTACACCAGCGACAACTGGATCCCACGAGGCTCACGGGTACCGAGTCCGTGTCACTCCGTGTGATTTACTCCCAAGGCATCTGCAATCCTCACAATCGCGAAACCGCTCCCCGCGCCGCAATGACAACCCCTTTGTCTTCCCCGTGGGAGGCTTCCATACGCTCTCTTAAACTTGCAATCTAAATTTGCGGACAAGCAAGCAGTAGCCTAAAAATCTTTCGCTTCCGGGCTCCTTGCTTTCACCCGACGCGGCAGTACCTTGCCCTCAGTTTATGCCTGTGACGTGCACAAATCATTTAGCAATTACATCCTGCACACGGGTGGGGATCTCGTTTGACATGTTCTACATCGGCCAAATCTTATGGGCGTAAGTATATTACAAAATCGTTAGATTAGGGGGGTGAACTATGTGGCTCGATAGAAGTTTAGTTGTGGGTTATTGTGACAATGATTGGCATGCACTGGCTCGCTTAGTCGAACAATCCGAAACCCATGTCGTCGTCAGACTCTTCCTTCTCTTCTTCCTTTTCTTCAGCAGCTGGGGCGTCACCAGAAGAGGCGGCAGCACCGGCAGCTGGAGCAGCAGAGGCTGGAGCAGAGGCAGCGAAGGAGAACAACAATTCCTTCAAGTTCTTACCTTCCAAAGCCTTGGCGTAGACGTCGGCCCACACGTTTTCAACGGAGGCACCGGCGGCCTTGGTGATGGCCAACAAGTTGTCGGAGGTGATTTCAATGTCGGCGTCGGCCAAGATTAAAGCAGCGTAGGAGACAGAAGCTTCGGTAGACATAGTGATAGTGGTCAAAGGTGTTGATGAAAGTTCTTTAGTTCGCGGTGGAAAAGAAAAATTTCAGGACGTTACCCGGACTAGGGCACGCGCCCTGAATCCGTGTATCAAAGCTTCTGGCACGTGATACATACCTGGTTGCCCTTGTCCTACTTGATCGGCCTATAACACATAAAAAATAACTGGCTTGATAACATGTATAGTAGCGACATGTCGGCGCCTTGTCTGCAGCTTGCTTGCTCGTCCGACTATTATTTTTTGCTTCTAATATAGAGGGATTCCAATTGGTAATGCTCAACTAATGAGGCTTATTTTACCACCCGTATTGATACTGTAATACGATGGTAATTGCGCAAATTGCTTGCTACGAAATAACCAAATCGATTGTTGTCAGAATATCAGCCAGTATTAATTCTCGGGTTGGCCTTCCGCCCGCAACCTTAATTTTTGCTTCACAAGTATCCGGTAGTTTATTTTGAACCATCTCTAGACCCTCAAATTATCATTAAACTTTCCCTAATGTTCTCTGAGAAACCCCTACAGTCATTAATATTCATTCAACACATATCATTTCGATTTTTATTTACAAGATTAATTGAAGAACTTGAGCAAGTTAGATAACCATCCTCTGTATTCGCTCTCTTCCTTATTTTCACTGAAGGCAACAATAAAGTCAGCCAAGTCCTCATTGAGTCCCTTGGACGACAAGTAGCTTTCGAATTCAGTTTGGACGGACTCATCCAAGTCGGAGAAACGAGGGCCCTGGTATTGGAACTTATCCACAAACTCTCCCTCTTGTGCAACCTTAGTAGACAAGAATTCCTTGATGTTATTCTTTGGAATCACGAAATCAATCATGAACGAGTTCTCGGTGTTTTGCAAGTAAAGATTGAAGAACAATCCGTTGTTGTTCTCTGGCTTCTCGACAATAACCTTAACATTGCACAACATCGAATCGAGAGCATCAGCTTCTTCTTCAAACGCTTCACCATACTCTTCCCCCTCAGAAAGTTGTGGCATTGGCAGGTCGGTCACTTCGTCAATATCAAAGAACACTCTGACCACTTCGCCATTCTCCAAGTTCTTGACCAATTCAACATTGGAGTTTCCTTCGGAAGCAATGACCTTAAATCCAGACTGGTCAAGGAATTCTTGGTAGGTCGACTCCAATTCGTTGGGAATTGCCTTGGAGATCTTCAATTCGGACTTCAACACCTCTTGTAACTTCTTTCCAGCATTGTTCTGAACTGAGGTTTGGGAAAAAGATCTGACAGCAGGAACGACCACGCGTAACGATCTTCTACTGATAGAAGAGAGAGAACGTGCGTCAGCACGGGCAACACGGGCGAGGGTTCTGATAGATGACATACTGATGTGAAAATTTGGAGGAAACAAGATGAGGATTCGGATATATACGGTAGAGGGCAAACTGTAAAGTCCCCCCACGGTGCCACAACCTGTAAAAATACGAATATTATACTGTATACAGGTGGTGAGACTTGTACACTACAAAATAGTAAAACTATTAAATTGCGATTAACTAAACAGAAAGTGATGCTAGAGTAGAAAACTCTACTATTAAATGCGCGACAGGCAGGTCAAGGGACAGAAAAAGCTAGTGTACAGTATAATGAAAGTTGGGAATGGATGCATGAATGAGTGATCAGGAGAATTCCAAGGAATTAAAGTATTCCTGGACAAAAGTCGAGCTTCGTCTATACTTTCTCTCTTGATACTTTTCGAAGATAGCCTTGTGATGGCTCTCGGCATTGCGACAGTTATCCAATAAGGCTTCTGCCAATGGCTTGAGCTGGGCTTCCGTGTATCCTGAGTAGAATACGTGCAATTTAGTCCAATCGCCCTTATTAAGTATCCTCCTTGACAAATAATGAGCGCCTGCTGCCAACCAGCTAGGCTGAGAAGCAACAAACCGGGAATCCATGATGGTTATCTCCAAAAAGTATTTTGCCAATGTTCTGGTTTCATAATCATAATCATCCGCTTTCGACGTTCTTCTTAAAAATGACATGGGGCCTGGCCATCCCATATCGAACTCCAAAACGTCGATCATGAATCTTTCTGCTTTCAAGAAATCGTCAATCGAGTACGCGTTATCGGCCATATAAGCCACTTCCTGTACCGTTGGACAATTGATTTCTTCGTACTTTGCTGCTATGAAAAGTGCCACTGCACCAACCAACTGAAATCTGGACAATGACACTTTTCTTTTAGAGAGGAATCTATCGATGTAATTGACGGTTAAGAAGAGAGTCTCTGGAAGAAGATTGAACCTGGAGTGCACTTGGACCACCCAGTCTATCAATACGCTTCTCATTTCCCACTTCAACTCATCTTGATTATCCATATAGAGAGGGTCTGGTACCAATCTGTTTTCTAATTCATGCATGTAGTTGAATATCTCTGGGGCATATTCCGCCACCATAGTGACATCAAAGGTATCTTCATCATTTTCGTCCAAAGTAGCTCTGGAAAATTTGCTGATGACATATTGCAATTCATTGAAGATTGCCTTATTCCATATAGGCTCCATTGGTTTATGCTTATCGACGACAACTCCCTCATCTTCAGGGTCATCTTCGGGCGATTGGTTTTCCTTGTCCATTAAGTGGTAGTTCTCCTTGTCGACTGTCAATATATCTTCATCAACGTAGTCGGAATTATCGATGGTATCAAGAGCAATCTCAGGACTTAAGCTGGTATCATTCAATTTGTCGAAGTGTTTCTTTATTAATATGTCATCAGAGTTATTGTGATAGTTCTCGATAGTTGCAGGGATACTGGCGCCTGCACCATGATCATCGTCGAAGTCTTCATAAGCGTCATTATCGTCCTCAATGTGGGGTTTGGATTCGCTGTCTTCGTCATCGGTAGTGTCACTGTGGATGGGGATATCTTTGCGTTGCTTCAGTCTCTCCAATATGCGGTCGATCCTGGGTTTCTTGAATTGCTGATGATATTGCTGCTTGTATATCTGAACCTTTGATGTGTTGGACGCCACGCCATGCATGTTATGGTGGGTTGCCGAGGGCTTGAGGGCATTTGGCGTATTGCCGCCCACGGCACTTTTACCTCCAGTTTGTTCATTTTTGAGCTGGGTGACATCGCCCAATACCTCTCTTTTGTCGCTGTTACTGCCAGCGTTGCTGGAGAAATTCAGCTTCCCCGTAAGGGAGTTTTTCTTGGTATGCTTGACGATGTTCTCGTCATTGACGGCTGCCGCAAGGGGAGCTTGGGGCTTGTAGGACCTCATAGGTATCAATAGGTATCACAGACGGTTTCCACAAAGGAATCGTAAGAAAAGGCTAGAACCCAAGGATGGGTGGATCGTGTCGATCTACTCCTTTAAGGCGTTTTTGTTTGTGGTCGTGGTAGGGGGACCGACAAAACAAAAATGTTCTAGCACGCTTATATGCACTCTCGGCGTGTAGTTGTAAAGCTTAACACACGGACAAGAGAGTGAAGAAAGGAGGGAAGTGAAGCAGGAGCGATCTAATCAAAGAGCTCGAGACACACTTTTGATATGAGGGGAGTCTGGAAAAGGAACCCTGTCTTGAAATCACGATCAAGAAATGGGGGAAACTGGCAGGACAAGAAACAACACCAAAACACAGACGAAAAGTAGTAGCTATCAAGTAGAACAGCTGGGAAGACTTTGGGGAGATAAGCGAATGTATGAGTTAAACTGTGGGAAAAGTCAACGGTAAAAGTAGTTTAGGCGTTGAAATAGCGAAAGATGCAGATGGGGTTGATTCTCGAACAACAGCAGTCACAACAAAATACCGGCGCCAAAGGGGGGATTAAGCGAATGTATAGAAGTTAATTGGGAGCGGTGGTTGGACAGCTGGAAGAGACGGGCTGCAGTAATCTGGCTAAGGAGGTCAGCGGATGATTTCGGTTGTTGTGGTGGTGGTGAGTCCGATGGTGAACTTGGGAGAGCCAGAGCCAAGAGAGGTCGTGTGCGGTCGCGAATTGTGGTGGTGTAAGAGGAGCGCTCCTGCGACACAAACAAATACAAACAAACAAATGCCAGGTGCAGCAAACGCCAGGTGCGACAGAATTTGGCGAGGGGCGGAGAAACTCGCAGGGTTGTCAGGACAATCTACGTATGTGACGCACCGAAGTGGCAGTGGTGCTGGAAGTGGCGCCGGGGAGCATCCACAAAGCACATTGTCTGAGCCGGATCGGGCGCCTTGTTCCCATCGAGGTCGCAGACGCGTAACGCGGCCAAGAGCAGAGGTCACGTGTGGAGCGGCTGCAATGCGGCAGTGGTCGCGGAATGTAAATAATCTCACAAACCTCATGCAACTTCCGATGGACAATTGTTGACACACAGCAAGATTGCAGGAGACGCAACTTAATGTTCCTGGGTCCCAACCCGAGGTGACGCAACAGTTTCGAGATGCATGATGATGCTGGTGGCGCTCGCAGAACAATGTGCCCTAACCTTCGGTGATTGATACATCGATAGGGCTACTGTCGTGGACACGACAAACTCTACTGTGGCAATAACTTTACGAATCGCAGTTACCACCGCATGCTGGGCGAAAAGTCAGCCAAGGCGAGTGTGACCGGTATATCTTGCCTCACTGTCAAAAAACGGAATAACCAATTGCTAAAATGGGCTTCTACCGCATAATCTCTCGTTCCACTGTAGAAAAATAATTCCAAAGCGCACTAACCTACTGGCACTGGAGAACATGGCACTGTTTCCGGCGTTTGCGAGCGAAAATTGCTCTAACTGTCTAGATGAAACAGCGATTACTAACATGATATTGTTCATTAACTTGATGGCGTTGCCAAGGCACAAACCATGCCACTATATACTAATACAAACAGAAGGAGCGGAAGTCTGCCAGCAGAATCCTAGAAGTCGATATGCATGTTCCAGTCGCCAGCTGGATTGTCGTCCCAGTCCATATCAATCGACATGCACTCTATGCTGTCGTTACCGGGGTGCTCGGTACTGACTGGTCGGGGGGCTTTGGTGAGCGCCTTATGCACTCGACTTCTTCGACTCGGTGTTTGTGGGATGTCCATTGGAGTAGCGACCTTGTAGCACGACCTGGTGCTGATGACAGTACGATAGGATTCTCTGAGAAGCATGCGGAATTCTCTGAGTAAATGCAAGGTGATAGGGTTATGCTCGAGTCGAACAAGACTGGTAGTGTCACGACGACGAGTTCTGGTGGTGGGGGCTGAACAGGGCCGTGGCCGTGGCCGCGAAGGTCTTAAGCCAGGTTTGGCTATGAACGGAGATTCGAGAGGCATGAAGCGATGAAGGGATGCGGGTTTTCTGGTTGAAGATCAACGGAATCGGTGGTGCTATTATATACGATCCCGATATCCAGGTCACACCACAGGCAGCCTTCATAGTTCCGGCTATAAGTAACAATAGCCAATATTTTAATCGTGATAGACGCACGTTAATGCATCCGCTTCGGGTGTTTCCGCCACATTAGGGGAAACAGATTGAATCTCGGCCTGCGCATGCCTTCCTCCACAATAAGCTGGTATTCCGAGGACACATGTGGGCAGGGCTGCATAAACGATGTCTTCTATGAACCTTCGTTTTCGTGCCCCTGTCCTTGTGACCTGATTTCGTGCGGGACTACAATTGCCAGCTCTATTGTCATACTTGCCGGTGGTAGACGAGCTGGAGGAACAATCCTTGGTTCCGTCTACGTTGCTGGGTTGAGCGTCCACCACTACCTGTCATCCGAGGTGACCCCGTCCAATAAGTCTCCTGTGCTACATATTCGTATTCAAGCAAATACACGCAAACAAACACACACAAACACACACTTACACACACACACACGTACACACACACACATATATACATACACCTTACCACATGAGAGCTTACGCGTCTCGGCATTCTCGAGTCTTCGTTTCCAGCTAAGGCGACCCCATTTTACGTCGTCGCTTATATTCTAGACGAACCAAGCTAAATAGACTTAGCCCAAGCTACATATCGTCACGAACCCCTGGTCAGTACATTCCAGCAAATTTCGTCAACCTTCACCTGCCTTATTGTTGCGTCAGCCGGGTGCACAATAGAAGCAGTCGATCGAGAGAAACTGTTTGCGCATGCTCAGGCAGTCCTGGAATTCGGGTCCTAGATTGGCCATACTATCTGTGGCCCATGCAGAGGCTGACAGAAGGCGTAATTCAGTGCATCGCTCAACTCTGCCTAACGCGCGTAATAAAGGCTGGGGAGAATTGAATAAGAAATCGCAACCTTCGATCGGCCATTTACGCACAGTGTGTGGGCACTCGCTACAAACCCTGGAACTTGGGCACGCGCCTGGCCCCCTTGCCTCTCAGTTACCATGCTCAATATCTCGCTTGGAGCCCTCGGTTCTGCGCTTTTTCTAAGCAATAGAATAATGCTATTGCAACCTGTAATATGTGCGCCAGGCATAATATGCACTTCTTCGAGGATTGTCTATGCACCTTCCCTCATGTAAGTTACGTCCACCTCGAGGTACCTCGGCCCAATCGGGAAGCCTTGTGCCTACTTGAAATCTGTCGGTACAACCTCCGTCAAGCCGAAAACACGTTCCATAAATTTTCCTTCCGATGCATGAATCGACATGCTGCAGATGTTGGAGCACTTCGCCAATGTCTCGGGTCTGTCGTCGGAAGCTAAGAAATCTCCCGGGTTGACAATACAATTGTTTAGACAAAGAACTGTTCCACATAATGTGTTCTCTGGAGTTCGCTGAGTGTATTCTATTAGATGAAGCGAGAGGTCCCGTTTCGGATGCTCGTCTGAGTCCCTTCTCAACAGTTTTTGACAAATTTTGCTCATGATTTCAAAAAACTGGGAGGGTTCAGAAAAATAGTCTGCTACTCCGCTAAAATAGGAGTAGGGATAGACAAATCAAAATTCAATTAGTATGCAATGAGTCTTTCTACTCCTCATTATCCATGGCTCAAACTCTCAGTAGAGCCGTAAGCAGGTCGTCATTCCGTATGGAGAGGTGAATTCGTTTTCCATCCATGAGTCAGAATAGCGGCGGCTAGGATTTCTTCGTTTATGCGAACCACCCAATGCGGGCCTCACAGCGATAAGGTAGGGTCCCCCAATCTTAATCTGCAATACGTCACTCCTGCTGCTGCATTCCGAAAGGCATAGACACGACTTGTCTAGGCGTGGACCACGCACTACAAAATGTCGCACCTGAGCCGAATTACATGCGCCCTAGCCGCACTATCAGGTACTTCTATATTTACCTGTCACTCAGCACAGGAACATATACCGGCCACTCGCTGTTATCTCGCAGTATGACCGAGGCTAGGAATGCTCAAAAAAAAAATAGCTCTGGTTATATTAATACGAATATTTTTAGTACTAATGGCGTCACCATGACAAGGCCACTTCCCAGTTTCTCCCCCGCCTATTCGCCAAACCTTCATAACCCTTATTTGCGCAGTAGCGCCTAGACCAGCATCCTTACAGACTTAGTCACCGAGACTACGCCATTCCACATTTTCACCTGCATACAGACCGCTTCCGAATCGGGAAGTCTAAACATACATCACCACTTACTAACAAAGAGTAACAGAACAATTCACGAGGTGTCACATTTCAGCTCAGCTACGTATCTTCAACGGCAAGTATCTGCACAAGCTCCCTTTCAAATACCACGACGATCACTGTGCCAACCACCCCGTCCTGCTACCAGTTTCCCTTATTATGCCCTTGATCTAGGCATCAAAACACCACTGCAACGATGGCAACTTCTACTATATCAGACGATTACGAAGCATTGGAGATCATAGGAAAGGGTTCCTTTGGAACGGTACGAAAAGTACGCCAGAAGTCTGACGGCCAGATTCTCGTTCGTAAAGAGATCGAATACACATCCATGAATGTGCACGAACGAAATCAATTGATATCTGAGCTACGAATTCTTCGCGAGTTAGACCACCCCAACATAGTCAAGTACTACCGTCATGACCACATTATGGAAAATAAAAGCATTCACATCTACATGGAGTTCTGTGACGGAGGCGACTTGGCCCAAGTAATAACGAACTTCCGCAAAAACAAGGAACAAGTACCCGAGGAATTCATATGGCAGGTCCTAGTTCAGACCCTTTTTGCATTACACCGCTGTCATTATGGGATCGATGCCAAGAAAGTAAACCTTTTCTCCAGTTCAAACAAGGAAGAGCCTCTGATAAATTCAGAAACGGTAGTCATCCATAGAGACATCAAGCCTGACAACATTTTCATGCTCAACGCTGGCAAATCCATAAAGTTAGGCGACTTTGGATTGGCCAAGATGTTGACCTCGCAAAACGATTTCGCAAAGACCTATGTGGGAACTCCATATTACATGTCGCCCGAGGTATTGATGGACAATCCTTACCTGCCAGTATGTGACATATGGTCTTTGGGGTGTGTTCTTTTTGAGCTCTGTACTCTTCAGCCACCGTTCCAGGCGAAGACTCACCTTCAGCTTCAAGCGAAAATTAAAAAAGGTGTAATTCCCGATTTGCCCGAGATGTATTCCCATCAGTTGCGGACCCTCATTAAAGAGTGCATAACGGTTGATGTCGACTTACGCCCTTCATGCTATGACTTGTTGGAGACCCTCTCTGTGAGGTTCTTGAGGAAGGAAATGGAGTTGAAGGAAATCAGCTCTAATCTCAACGAGTTTCAAAAACAGCTATTGACCAAAAATGACGAGCTCAAAAAGAAAGAAAATTATCTCAATACCTTAGACCGTAAGGTCCTTAGGCAACGCGAAGAACTCCAAGAGGAATATAATAATATCCAGAAAAAATGCAGCACACAGAAAAAGCAATTGGAAGACGAGCTTATGGAGGAATTTGAGATGCGGAAACGTGCGATGGATTTGGAAGCAAAGGAAGTCAGGCTCGGCTACCAGCGTGAATTTAAAATGGTTGTAGAACAAGAAGTACAACAAAGATTAAAGGAAATTTTGGGCAAACAGCAAATGGAAGTACATCGCAAGAAATCTGACCCTTCTCCACCAAAGGGAACATCGACTCCACCTCCAATGGGAATGGGGCTAGCAACTCCACAAGCTCGTAATTTCCTTCACGAGCAGCCGAAACCCAGAGGACCACGGGAACTAGTGGAAGAGCCGTTGCGACGCTCTCCTTTGAAAACTCGAAATGAAGACTTTGAGCATCCGCTCAAGGGCCCCGTGAGGTTGGGGAATTATAAGAAGCGTGTCACGGACGAGCTCGAAAGGTTGAGCTTGGAAAAGAGACACATCCCAGAATATGAAGAGGTTTATATGCGCAAGCATCGCCATGCCCCCTAATAGGATAAAGTGTTACGAATAATGCTAAGCAGAGCGGATTTTACGAAACAGAAAACGGTATAATGCCGAACAGTATGGATTATAATTGGTAGACGGGAAAACAGCAAGTCCAGAAAAGACACAAATATTCACAGCTACCATTGGTGGGCGATAGGTTCGTTTCAATGGATATAGAAATTGTCGCAGCATGACACATGGTATAGTTTAATTCGGAAATGGATGATAATTATTAGTATAGACTGTGTTTCACTCTAAGGTTTTGAAGATCATCATAACTAGCACGGAAAGTCCGGTACACTTTTGAGAGTTGCTTTGTGAACATCCTCTTTAAATTCAAGAGATTCGCCCCAGCTCTCATACTGTTGAGTTTGCCGACCTATTGATTAACTTACAATGCTTTGTGCGCATACACAATTCGCAGCCACCGGGCCACTTCACGTGCGCATACGATATTACTGCATGGCCTTGTCATCCCAGACGCAGAAACTGTAAAAGCGTCTTAGCAAGCA
Organism: Suhomyces choctaworum; assembly: GCA_030568475.1. Lineage (NCBI taxonomy): Eukaryota > Fungi > Ascomycota > Pichiomycetes > Serinales > Debaryomycetaceae > Suhomyces > Suhomyces choctaworum. Next base: position 304,088 of record JAJMGE010000004.1, on the reverse strand, counting down.
CGGTGTTGCATCATAAGAAGTAGTCGGGCACAGGTAATCCGTTGTGGAGCTTGCTCTTCCGCCTGGTGACGAGGTGGTATTCCGTGTCACCTGATTGCGAACGCTTCCAATCGGTTCACAAGTCCGCATTTCTTTTTCCTGACCCAAAACGGCATGCTCTCACTAGAAGTCGCGACTTCATCGGATGATGAAAAAATATAAAAACAGTGAGCCAAGCGCGCTATACGGTTCGACCAACCAAAACAATTCTTATCGTCTAAACTCCTTCTACCTGCTCGTTCGAAAGCGACGCGATCACCATGGATAGTTTGATCACCCTAACTCACTCCATAGTTCCACCCAGGAACTTTTCCTCCATTTTGGCATCCCCAGTCAAAGCCCCCCTATTCCTGGTTCAGCCGAAGGCGGATTTGATAGAGGGTATCCCCGACGGAATTTTGGCGCTCATTGCTCCCATCATTGCCTATTGGACTTACGCTACGATGTTCCATATTATCGATGTTTACGAGCTAGCCGAGAAGTACCGTATCCATCCTAGTGAAGAAGAAGAGTCGAGAAACAAAGCCCTGTTGAAGGATGTGATAAAGGACGTGGTACTTCAGCACATCATCCAGACAGTGATAGGGTTTTTGATGCAGAAATTCGATGCCCCTCCCACCACTGGCTTTGAAATTTATGATATGTGGGTCATCAGACACAAATACGTCCCCACATGGGTTCCGGACTTTGCCGTGTACTACGGCTACACCTATGGCTGGCCCTTTCTTAAAATAGCCGTGGCGTTTGTCATCATCGACACCTGGCAGTACTGGTTACACCGTTTGATGCACACCAACAGAGCATTGTATCGTCGTTTCCACTCACGCCACCACAGATTATACGTGCCCTACGCCTATGGTGCACTCTACAATGATCCCGTCGAGGGATTCTTGTTGGATACTCTCGGCACAGGTGTGGCCTCTATTGTGATGGGCTTGACTCCCCGCCAGTGTATTGTCTTATTCACGTTCGCTACCATGAAGACCGTTGACGATCATTGTGGATACCGGTTGCCCTTCGATTTATTCCAGATCATTTTCCCCAACAATTCTATCTATCACGATATCCACCACCAAAGTTGGGGTATCAAGCATAATTTCTCCCAGCCATTTTTCACCATCTGGGACAAATCTCTTGGAACGCAGTACAAGTTCACCCAGGAATACAAGAAGAAACAAGAGCAAATCACCCTTGAGAAGTATAAGGAGTTCTTGACTTCGAAGAACGCCAAGAAGGCAGCCGTGCTTTCTAAAAAGAACATTTAGTGACGAAGAGTTCTGTCACTGCCTAATTAATCTTTATGACATTCAATGAACCCAAACGCAATAAGCCATGTAATTAACAATAATTTACCTATATGCAAAGTTTAGTAGTGCCATAATGTAGTCTCTTATCTTGGAACCATATCAACCTTAGTCGAATGTTCTGTGTATGATGTACTTTTGGAATGTGAGTCGTGTGTTGCATCTATCTGCAGGCCAAACAGGAATCTTATATATTACATCAACCATGTCGAAAAAGGGTGACGATATATGGAAGAACGTGGAAAAAATAGTAAGTATGGCTCGAGTTTCACGCGATGGTACCACGTACTAACCAGATCAAGAATTCCGAGCTCTTTACCTTGACATATGGGTCTATAGTGGCACAGTTGTGTCGCGACTTCAACTACAACTATCATGAAGTGAACAACCAGTTGGACCAAATGGGCTACAATATCGGCATCAGGTTGATCGAGGAGTTCTTATCTAGGACTGGAGCTCAGCGGTGCCTGTCATTCAAGGAGACTGTTGATGTGATCACGAAGCTTGGATTCAGGGTGTTTTTGAACATCCAGCCTTTGGTGGAAAATTGGAGCACCGATGGTAAGAGCTGTTCTATAGTTCTCCCCGAACCTAACCCATTGAACGAGTTTGTGGAGATCCCTCCCACCAAGGACTTGTGGTACTGTCAGATCTTGTGTGGCATTTTGCGAGGTGCGTTGCAGATGGTGCAATTGGATGTTGACGTCAATTTCGTCAAGGATACGTTAAAGGGAGACGACAAGACCGAGCTTAAGATCAAGTTGAACCGTATATTGAAGGATGAGGTACCAGCAGGAGAAGATTAGAGCGGGACTTCTATGGTCAAGTTTTTTTCGCCGACAGATTGGCAAGGGTTCCATAAATTATCAAGCATCTATTATCACATTTTAGACCAGGTCCATAATGTACAGAGTAAACAGGGGAAACTTTTCTGTGAACACATGTAGCAAATAGAGAGGTTGTCTGTAAGCAAGAATCAAATAGCATCTTGTCGTAGATGCATGTTGTGAGGATTGAGGAGTGAAGACTAAGTACGAGGTAAGCCACGTTGTGCATTACACCATTCCGAGTGATTGTATCGTTTGTACGGTCGATTATAGTGTTTACTACTCTTCGATCCACTAACATAGCAATGAAGACACCATTTTCTCTAATGGTAGACAAACTACTATACCTGTAGATAATTTTTGACCCCAAGATACGCCCACGTCAGCAAATTAACACTTCGCTACTAGTCAGGATACGTTGTAACCTGAAACCGGAACCGCTTGCTTTGCTGGGGCGATAGCAAGAGAGTTTGGGACCCGGCTGGTGCAGCAACTGCTATATGATGAATTGCCACCACAACCACCGCCACATCCACGCCACAAGATGCTACGTGGTTGTTTGCTAGCGACCTGGAAGTAGCCGCAAGAAACTAGGACGAAATCGGTGTCCACATCAAGAGCTTTCACCGCGCAATGGAACCTTCTGTGGTCACTCATATACGAAGACGCTAATCTGCAGTGTGATCACACAAATGGGGCAAAGGCGTTCTGTACAGTACGCATAAATGGGGGCCCCTTATTTACTGCGAATCCCCAACTTTTCAAGCAGTAGATCAATAGGGCATGTCACAAAAGTCCACATTGGAGACAGTACGGCTGTCGTTAATGCAGCTACTCCAGATCATCTCGTATGATCTCGTGTTGTCCTTTTTCAGTCTTGTGGTGCACACATTTTTCCGAGACATCAAGACCAGTGGTTCGTTCAACATCCCCAAACATGGACCGGTGGTGTTTGTCATTGCTCCGCACCATAACCAGTTCGTCGATGGCTTGGTGGTGATGTCCGAGGTGCATCGCCACTCGGGAAGACGCATTGCCTTCTTGATTGCAAACAAGTCGTATCAACGGGGCATGGTGGGAGCGTTTGCACGATTGTGCAGTGCTATCCCCGTGGAACGGGCCCAGGACATCTTGGTCTCGGGCACGGGAACGATCAAGTTTGACGGAACCAAAGTGGTGGGCAGCGGAACTAAATTCACCGAGGAATGCATGGAAAAGGGTCTCATTGGCTTGCCGCACTCCATGGGAAACTCCCCCATCCAATCCATTGAGGACGACACACACTTGACATTGAAAAAGCCGTTGTCTTCGATTAATCCCAACCACCAGAAGAAGATCGAGGCGTTCGCCCGGGAGGGCACCTCCTACAAGGTTGCTCCCCACATTGACAATAACATCGTCTTCCAGAACGTGTTCCAACATTTGCAGGGAGGAAAGGTGTTGGGGATTTTCCCCGAGGGAGGCTCCCACGACAGACCGGACTTGTTACCATTGAAGCCGGGAGTGGCCATCATGGCGTTGGGTGCGGTGGCATCGCAATTGAAGGGCGGGGTTGACGAAGCCAACATCGCCGATGTGCAGGTAGTGCCCGTGGGCTTGAACTACTTCCATCCCCACAAGTTCAGATCGCGGGTGGTGCTCGAGTTTGGCAAGCCGATCTCGGTGGGTGCAGAATTGGGTCGACAATACAACGACAATTCGAGAGACGCTGTATCCAAGTTATTGGAGACAATCACCCTCGGCCTCCGAGAAGTGACAGTAACCAGCGTGGACTACGACACGTTGATTGCCGTGCAGGCAGCACGAAGACTCTACACGTCGCATTCGCGGGCGACGATCCCGTTGCCGATGGTGGTGGAATTGAACCGGCGGTTGGTCAAGGGATACCAGACACATGCGGACGACGAGGAAGTCAAGGAACTCAAGGCGATGGTGACGACGTACAACAGGGAGCTCGGACGACTTGGGCTTCGTGACCACCAGGTCGCCAACTTGAACGAGTCCAACCGGCTCAAGATCTTTGTTCTTTTCATGGAGAGGTTGTTCAAGTTCGGGTTGTTTGCGGGGTTGAGCTTGCCCGGGGTGTTCTTGTTCAGCCCGGTGTTCATCACAGCGCGGCGGATCTCGCGCAAAAAGGCCAAGGAGGCGTTGGCCAACTCGGTGGTCAAGATCTCAGCCAAGGACGTGTTGAGCACGTGGAAGATCATGGTGGCGTTGGTGTTGGCGCCCGCGCTCTATATCTTCTATTCGATCATGGGGTCCATCATCATCGTGAAGCTGAAGCTCGTCCCCAGTGACACCCTCGCTATGAGACTCTTGATCTTTGTGTTTTGCTACGGCTGGGCGGTGTTGACAACCTACGCCTCGCTCCGGGTGGGCGAGATCGGCGTCGACTACTACAAGTCGTTGCGGCCGCTCTTCATCTCGATCCTCAGCCATCACGGGATGCAGTTGCACATCGACAAGTTGAAGGAGACCCGGGCCGAGCTCAGCGAACGCGTGAATGCCTTCTGCGACAAGTACGGCCCGGAACTCTTTGCCGACTACGGTATCATCCAGGAGTACTCCAGGAAGGACAAGCCCGACCAGAGCGCCGTTTCCAGCGACATCTTGGAGCTGTCGGCGGATGCGTTCGACTTGAACAATTTGGCCGACATTCCTATCTTCTCCAACTTGGTGGACACCGCCAACAAGCTCACTCGGAACGTGTACGAGCAGAATGACACCGACAAGGACTCCGACGCGGACGCGACCCACTCTAACAGCACAGACGACGAGCCCGAGGTTGGCGGTGGCTCCAAATCGGAAGACAGTGCCGGGCTTCGGTACAGGATTCTCCGCAACACCCAGGTCAATTTAGAGAAATCGGATAATTGAGTTGCGGGACGCGGTACCTGCTTCTAGGTACGCGTTTTCGCGATGATAACATCGCTGGCGAAAGCGACCGCGCGGGACCGATGAGCCTCATCGGCTCGGTGAGCAGAAAATTGACGGCATTAGGAATCGAGATGGGGTAGGGGGAGGGGGAAAGCATCGTGGGAGTTAAGGCGGTAGTCAGAACAGGATCCCGGGACATGGAGCCAGCTCCCCGTGGATGTGGTCCAGACAGCCGCCCGCCTGTTATTCTGGGTAGTCCTCGTTGACGGGATCCCTTCGCGGTGAAGCTCGCGCGCCGCTATTGTGATTGTTCGCAACCAAAAGGTGGCGGTACTGCGAATGCTATATAAAGCAGCAGACACCCACCTTGTCCAGCAGTCATCCTCCTAAACTCACAGCAGCAACACCGCGGCCCACATCAGCCAAAAGCGCTTTCGACCTAGCATCCAGTCCTGTGTACTCCATCATGCACATGCACTCGTCTACGCACCGCATCTGTTCATTTCTATGCATCCACACCGTGCTTGCCGCGTTGTTTCTCATGGGACCCACCGGGGCCACGCCCATCCCCGCTAACCGGGCGCTCCAGACCTCCCAACCCTCCCAGGCAACCCCAGCATTTCCCACCATCATCCCCACCTACACACCGACGGCGCCTGTGTACAGGAGGGCCACCGAGGTCAAGATCCTTTTCAATAACAAGCGGGAAATCGAGCACGCCCAGGCGCAGCACGCCCGCGCGTCGCCTGAACCCTCTGTCAGCATCACCGCCGTCGCCAGCCGCGAAGGTGGCACCGGCGAGTACCGCATGCTGTAGCGCAGGCGCATGGTATAGCATTGATAGGAGCAATAGACACGTATCGTTCCTGCCCGTAGTGGACCGGCGGTCGCGGGTCATTCCACTTGCAGCTCTCCAGCACTGTGCAGGCATCCGCTGCCTTATCGCATAGCCTATCGCTGCGGGCGGTTTGCGGGGTCCGCCGGTGACCACACCGGCGACCACCCCCACTTAGCGCCGCGCTCGTACCACGGCAATACGAACAACGCTAGCTTACGAGCCTCGGTCACCAGGCACCACCGACGCTCGCAGCGGCTACGCCGGCACACTCCGGTCCTCCGGCGCCCTGAGAATGTGGCTAATCCAGGCGACGTCATGCCTCACTAGGGTGCGTCATGTGACTGCAGCCATCTGTGCGCACGCATTGCTTTTGTTTGCCACTGATTTGGCATACGATACATACCTCAGTGACGCTAGCATAGTGTGCCCCGTATAAGTATTGCTGGCGTGCCGACGCAATCTTCACATTTTCCATCACTTTGCTCTTTTGCAACATCACCCACGCCATGAAGGTAACCGTCAGATTATCCACAGAACTCTCTTACTCCGTCACCGTCCCCGATACCCACTCCTTGCAACAGTTGTACGACGTCGCCAGGAGCGAGTGCCCAGACTCCTCAAAGTTGCCAGCATCGTTCAAACTTATCTACAACGGAGAGAAATTGGCCGCCACTAGCGAACCGGTGCTGCAGCTCCTAGGTAAAGGCGACGCCACCGTCATCCTCATGAGTGAGGGCTCTGATATCCCCGAGTCGGCGTCCTCGTCGTCTGCCACATCCACCTCACTCAGTGCTGGCGCTGCAGGAAGTCCCTCGGCGGCCCCCACCAAGAAACGCAAGTTGAGATGTTCCTTCCAGTCCTGCAGAGCTACCCCCTTGCGCAACGTCGGCTCATGCAGCTACTGCTCCGGCAAGTTCTGCGCTAAGCATAGACTCCTCGAGGATCACATCTGCCAGGGGCTCCAGAACTGCAAGGACAACGCTCACGAAAAGAACGCCATGAAGTTGCAGAGCGAGAGCACCATCGCCTCCAGAGTATGATAGACACCCTAGGGCTGTGCCCTCACTAATAGAGGCCGCCTGACTCTACACCATAGACCGCACCTGGCCGTTACATGTTACGATTGATTTAGTTCTGTTGATGATAATTAATGACTTTAAGAATACTTTTGTAGTAGAGGAACCCTTGTGGGCTGCCTAGATTTGGATCTCTACGATAGTGGTTTTCCGCACTAGAGATCGGGTACTTCTCGTAAATTTCTTATCCTTTTTGGACGCTACGTGGTATTAACTATGGATGTTTTATCGACCCTAATTGCCGAGCAAGTTCTCAAGCACCTCCTCGTACTTGCCATTGGTCACATTGTTGGCCCTGTTCAAGATGGCCTCGGCCTTTTTGTAGCTTGCCTCCTGCTCCTCGCTATCGAGCTCATACAAGTTACCCAAAGAAATCAATGCTTCTGCCACAGGGACCCACGACTCCGGCTCTTCCTTATCCTGGGCCCACTCCAAGTACTTGATGGCGGACTGGATCAAGTCCTGGGCAATTTTCTGGGCCTGGTCCCGGGTCAATCCTTCGAGCTCCTCGGCATCTTCGTATTCTTCCTCGTATGTCAAAGTGGTGAACACTCCCGAGGGAATCTCGGCTTCTTGTAAGTAAGACTGGCCTAGTCTCTTGCAGATTTCTCTTCTTAATGGATGCAAGGGATGCTCCGCTTCGATGGCCTTCCCGTCGCTGGCAATGTCGACATTTTCCAAAAACTTGACGATGTGGTCTCTCCACCACTGGTTGTACTTGTCGGTGTTGCGGATAGATCTCAATGGATGAGTTTCCGGTAACTCAACCTCGTCCTCCTCTGCTTCATCCTCTTCTTCGTCGTCCTCACCCTCCAACTTCTCTTTACCGAAATTGTCCACTATGTCGAGCAAATCGTCGAGCGCCTCCAAAATCTCCAACGTGTCATGGTTAAACAAACCGTACTCCTTCAACTCGTCCGCACGCTTCTCTGCTTGCTCGTAGCTGTCCAAAGCTTCGTCCAAGAGAGGGCCCAAGTCCACACTGTCCTTGCCAATCTGGGATTTCACCTCCAACTGCGAGATATACTGCAATGGAATTTGCTTGACGAGAATACGGCTCTTGACGAATTGCAACTCAATCGAGCCCTCCTCGAACCTCGATAATCCCAATTCGGCTCGTTCAAGCGCAGCATCGAAAAACTCCGTCACCTTGGCCTTATCGGTGCTATGAAAGTCTGCCAACTCCGCCAACGCGTTGGCATAGATGGAGTGGAAAGAGTCGGGAAGCTTGGCAGACTCGTCTTCATTCCTCAACAAACGGTCGCACTCATGAATGATCCCGTTGACCACGAGCTCGTTGTCCTTGTCGGAGTTTCTGTAGGTGGTCCACAATCCTTTCAATTGGCCGAGTTCGTCGTTGGCGTCGATTTCCTCACTCAATTCGACCGTGAGCTCGTTCGACGCTGGCGGCTCCGGTCCAGCCTCATCGGAGGTCTTCTGTTTCTTCGCCTTGGCAGCCTTGCCCAAACCCAAGTGTCTTTTGGCCATGCTTGCTGGAATAGTCCTGGGGCAACATCGGCTGATGTCGTAGGGGGACCATGCGATGTGCACCCACGTGACGGCATCGATCGGGCTGCCTGCAGGACCGATTTTTCTGCCACTGCAAACCCCGGTTTTCGCTCGCGGCTCACCGCCCCGCACGTGACATGTAGTAATCAACGGGATGCCGATATATATATCCATCGGAACCAGACATGGCCAGCACTCCACCCATGCCCAACCTTCTTGCGTCGCTCAACTGCAACGGCGAGCTGCACGTGATTGTGGGCGCCACCAACGTGGCGTCCCTCCGTGTGACCGCCATTCTTGACGCCGGAGCTCGGCCCATCCTCATCACCGATAACACAGACAAAAACACACTCCCCACGGTGATACGACACAAGATCGACGACGGCAGCGTCACGTGGGTGTCCCCTCCGGAAGCCATGGACGCCGCCTTCCTCCAGCACTCGCTCCACACCCTAGGACGCCCGGACGTGGCCGGGGTCGTGGATCGGGTGTTCGTGGCGCTTCCCATGGCGCAGCGCCCGTTGAAGCAGCAGCTCTACGACCAGTGCCGGCGGCTGCGGATTCCCATCAATGTGGCGGACTCGCCGGAGCTCTGCACGTTCACGCTTTTGTCCACCTACACCGCGGGTGACTTCCAGATGGGCGTGAGCACTTCGGGAAAAGGCTGCAAATTGGCGTCCAAGATCCGGCGCGAGTTGACCGCGGCTTTGCCGCCCAACATCGCCGACATCTGCCACAAGGTGGGCGAGCTCCGCAGCAAGATCCAGGCCGAGGACGCCGAGGACTTGTCGCGGATGTCTCGCAGCCACGCCGACCCCGTGGGAGCGCACGACGACGACGCCGTCACCACCAGCCACTTGAACGCGTTGGTGGAGGAGTTCAACATGACCCAGGAACAGATGAAGACCCAGCGCACGCGGTGGTTGAGCCAGATCGTTGAGTACTTCCCGCTCCGCCAGTTGGCGGACATCTCGCTCGACGACTTGACCAGCGCCTACCACGAGCACAAGGAGCTCCGCAGCATCGACGCCAGCAGCACGACAAAGAGGGGCACCATTGCGTTGGTAGGCGCAGGGCCCGGCTCGGTGTCGCTCTTGACCCTCGGTGCGCTCCAGGCCATCCACAGCGCCGACTTGGTGCTTGCCGACAAGCTTGTGCCGCAGCAGGTGCTCGATGTGATCCCCAAGAACAGGACGCGGCTCTTCATTGCGCGCAAGTTCCCCGGCAACGCCGAGCGCGCCCAGGAGGAGCTTCTCGCCATGGGGTTGGACGCACTTCTCAAGGGCGAGTCGGTGGTGCGGTTGAAGCAGGGCGACCCCTACATCTTTGGTCGCGGCGGCGAGGAGTACCGGTTTTTCCAAGGGCATGGGTTCACCCCGATGGTGCTCCCCGGTATCACCTCTGCACTTGCAGCGCCGGTGCTCTCCAATATCCCCGCCACCCATCGCGAGGTCGCCGACCAGGTGTTGATCTGCACCGGCACCGGCCGCCGCGGGGTGTTGCCGCAGCTCCCCGAGTTCGTGCTGTCGCGCACCACGGTATTTCTCATGGCGTTGCACCGCGTGGCCGACCTCATTCCGGCGCTCATCTCGCAAAAGAAGTGGGACCCGCTGCTTCCCGCCGCCATCGTGGAACGCGGCTCCTGTCCCGACCAACGGGTGATCCGCACTACCTTGGGCAAGGTGGCTGCGGCAGTCGAGGCCTGTGGCTCGCGGCCTCCGGGGTTGTTGATCACCGGCCACGCCTGCGAGGTGCTCACCTCCACCGACCACGACTGGGTGGTGGAGGAAGGCTGCGAAACCGGCCGCAACCTCGACGCCGTCATCGAGATGGCCCAGCGCACGCCTCCGCCGACTGCGGGGCCCTCGGTGTCTACGCTGGCATGACCTCGCCGTGTCTTTCCTCTATTGCATCTCATTAATATTCGCATTCATCATTCTGTAGCGCGCACCGGTTCCGCGACCCCACAATTGTAAGCCACACGCGGTGACTCACCACGAGAGACATACCAGGACCCAGCAAACATGCCCAAGAAATGTGCCTGAAACATACTCAATAATTGCAACAAAGCCCTATACATTCTCGCCTTCATCTCCAGCTCGATCCACCTCTTTTGGCCCCGTTCTACAAGTATCGCTGTCCCATCTCTCCAGGCCCTGTGAGGTCTCCTCACGTGAAGTCTCGAGTTACGCAGCCACAAGCCCTATATATATTGATGAGTCCGCGGAAGACATAGTCCATGATTCCCAGACTTTCGGTCACCAGAAGTCTTCGAAACTGCATCCTCCCGTTTCGCCGCACTATGACACAACACCAGTTCGACCCGGAGTCGCTCCACAACCCTTACTTCTACAACAAGCCCGGCCAGAAGGATATCTGGTCCTTGATCAACGAGACCGCCGCCCAGGCCCAACAGGAATTGGGGAAGCCCATCACCAACTTGGGCCAAGGATTTTTCTCTTACAGCCCTCCCGATTTCGCCATCGAAGCCGTCAACACCGCCTTGACAAAACCCCAGTACAACCAGTACGCCCATGCCCGCGGGAACCCCAACTTGATCTCCCAGATCGCCAAGCACTACTCCAAGTCGTTCGGCCGGCCCGTGGACACCAGCGAGGTCCAGATCACCACCGGAGCCAACGAGGGCATTTTCTCCATTCTCTTTGGCTTCTTGACTCCCGGCGACGAAGCCATTGTGTTTGAACCCTTTTTTGACCAGTATATCCCCAACATCGAGATGACGGGAGCAAAGGTCAAGTACGTCCAATTGAAGTACCCGGAACAGTTCGACAACCAAGTGGTCTCGGGAAACGATTGGACCGTTGACTGGGAGGGCTTGGAGAATGCCATTTCCGACAAGACAAAGTTGATCATCATCAACACCCCCCACAACCCCATCGGGAAGGTATTCACCGAGGAAGAGTTGGTCAGATTGGGCAAGATCGTGCTCAAACACAATCTCCTTCTAATCAGTGACGAGGTATACGAGAATTTGTACTTTTCCCCACTGTTCCCCAGACCCGCTGCCTTGACCCAATTGCCCGAATTGGCGGAGAGAACCTTTACCGTGGGCTCTGCAGGCAAGTCGTTTGCCGCCACAGGCTGGAGAATTGGATTTGTCCATGGTCCCGCCAAGTTGATAAAGTATGTGACCGCAGCCCACACCAGAATCTGTTTCAGTACCCCTGCTCCGTTACAGGAAGCCGTGGCCCACGGATTCATCGAAGCAGAAAAGAGGGACTACTTCGAAAAGACAAGACAGGAGTACATCAAGAAATATGAAATCTTCACAAAGGTGTTTGCCGACTTGGGATTGCCCTATACCACAGCCCAGGGTGGCTATTTCCTCTTGGTCAACTTGGCCAAGCTCAAGATCCCTAGTGACTACGTCTACCCAGAACCAATCGCAAGTAACACCTTGGACTTCAAGTTGGCCTACTGGTTGATCAAGGAGATCGGGGTTGTTGGTATTCCTCCCACCGAATTCTTGTACCCTGCGCATAGAAAGGGCCATGGCTTGGAACAGTGCTTGAGATTTGCTGTTTGCAAGGACGACACTATATTGGAGGATGCAGTAGAAAGATTACAGAAATTAAAGGACTATTTGTAACTATATAGATGGATAAAAGCCTAGAAATATTTATTATGCTCATCAAGTAATGCTAATGTTATTCTATCAAACAGCCCTTCGCTTCTGGTACATTTTGAAGCTGAACCGCATCTCCCCAAAGTCGTCATACCCATTCTCGATCTCCTCCTCCATGACTTTGTATCCATGCTGAGCAAAAAGCTTCCAAAGCGTATCTCTTTCCTGCTCGAAATTTTGTCGAAGTGGAAGCTGTATCAATACCTTAGCTTCTCTGCTAGAACTCAAAAATTTGTTAATCATGTTTATCACCCAGTAAGGATGCTTTGAAGAGTAAATGGGATCGCTGATCAAGATTGTGTCAAACTGGATTGTCCCGTATTCTTCGAGGAAAGACATGGGGTCTGTCCAGTCCAATACATGGACCAGTGCATTAGATATTTCATTCAATTCCACGTTCTGCTGAAGGTTGGGAACAATTTCAGGGAGATCGGTCAATACTGTTTGATGGCCCAAAATGCAACTAGTCATACCGACCAAGCCAGTTCCTGACCCTAGCTCCAAAACTTTTCCTAAAATGTAGTCTTTGTTCTTGTTAATAAGCCTGTTTGCCAAAATGAGCGAAGATCCCCAAGTTTTTAGCCCCAAGTTATCGCTTGTTAGCGAAGGCTCCTTTAGCTTCACGTACGGCTCGCTAGCTTTCGGGAGATACTGGTCCAAGTTCTTGATAGCAATTTTTCTTATAATCTCTGGCTGTGCAGTCCGCCCGCAATTCTCGCTGATCCTTAGGGATGCTTCTTGGTAGATTCGTGCTTTGAATTCCTCGTCTGATATCCAATCTAGTTCATTGGAGACGATTCGGGTCAAGTATGCAATATATTCACTCTCATAGCTTCTCCGCAAACAGTCGCTCAAGCTTGGGATATACGCTAGCTTCTTCTTCGTATCAAAACGGGCACAATACAACCTGAGCCATAGTAACGCTTGGTCGACGATCGTCTCATCGAGCGATTTTTCATTGAAAACTTCGAGAACATCTACGCTATGGTCCTCATCAATAATAGAGTTATCACTGGAAAAATTGTATGCCTGGTTTGGGGCAAGGAGTTTTAAAATCGTGTAGAGTGCCTCTCCGGAAGGTTTCAACGGGAGTAAGGGGAGATCCAAAGAATGCAATGGTTGAAGGTGCGAGTCGTCTTGAATAATTGTGATCTTGTCTGTCATATGGACAGGATCTTTTGGGTATGGATGTACAGGTTCATGGTGATTAGGTGCTGGAGTAAACAACGAGAGAGGATCAAAGTCCATCGGTGGAATCGATAGTCTTCTCCATCTCCAAATTTGTACATGCGTTCACGTGATTCAAAACTCAACCGGGAAGAATATCTTATGCTCCAAACATCTGTTGTTCCTATTAATCTATTTAAGCCTTACCTATGCCCGTCTGAGTAGTTAGCGTACCCATGGAGTGATTATGAGGCAAAAGGAAATAACGAAATTTGCAGAATACCAAGAACGGAAATTGAAGCAAGCACAAATCAAGATTTGCCACAGCTAGAACTAACTTAGCACCAGAATTATTCAAGATAGACCTGGAGAATGTACCTGCTTGTTCACCTGCTTCTTCCCTTCGTAGTTTCTCCACAGTCTTTCATCGCCCTAAAAATCCACCACTCTGCCGTTGAACGACCATTCGTTCTTTCCATGCTTTAAAGGGTCCTGCTTGGGCCCTCCTCTTTCTCCGGTTAGGGGGTTCACGTCTCCTTCAAACTCAGGAATCGTTCTGAACTGGACGAAGCTCCCTATATCCGAAGACGACTGTGGAGCCTCCCGAGGAGTGAAATCGCTGTTTTGCTTCTCGAGCTGCTCGTTGTACTCCTCAATAGCAATCTGGGAGTTTGCGATCTTCTGCAACTTCTCAAATTCCTCCTGTTCTTCAGCAGGCAACCTTGGAGGAGATGGTGTAAAATCAGTGAACTTGTTTGAGTAAGCTCTGGTCAAGGGCATGTGTGATACACGCGACATCATAACAACGTTTTTAGGCGACAAGCGTCCTACTATACGAGTAAGCATGGTCTTGTAGTAAAAAGGTCAGTCGAAGATGACCTCCAACTTCGGTAAGGCGATTAACCTCCGTATCGGACGCGCGTAGTAATATATTATGTAATCCAGCGGATTTAGAGGAAGGAGTAAAACGGTCCCATACTAGGATACTACTGGTTGTTACAGCAAACGAAACTTATGGTGACAGATTAAATATTATTAGCTCTATAAAGTGATTCTATGCTGAAAGCAGGATTTTTGGTCTTCTAAGCCCACTTTCCTAGCAATGCCATTAAGCCGGTACCCCAGCACATAATGAAATAAGCCCACAACATCTTTTTGAAGCCTTTCTTGCCTTTGAATTCGCCCGAGTACAAGAACTCGTGTGCCATCAACTCAATAAGACCGGTGTAAAGTAAAATACCGGCCGAGATGGAGTCGAACACACCTTCCGTAAGAAGAGCCCTTCTTGAGCCGGGTGGATAGGTCTTTCTGACTCCCAAACCAATAGCAATGGCTATAGGAGTGGTCAAAGTATAAGCAAGACAGAGGATCCAAGGAGTCCACCTCTTTGACTTGGGCCAGTCGACGACGGCGATTCTGGAGCCCAAACCCAAGCCTTCAAACATTTGATGGAACACCAACACGATGTAAAGCGACACGAACTCATCTCCTGCGATGGCCAAGGAGATACCCACAAATACTGAGTGGAACACAACACCAAACTCCAACACGAACACGTTCAATAGTTGGCCGAAATAGGCCTCCTTATCCTTTTGTTCGGCAGGAGTACCGATGACCTCTGGGTCTTGATGTTCCATGGCATGTGAAAAGTGGCTGGGGTAAGGGTTCGACACCTCTGTGTCTTGCTGCTTCTTGGAAGAAGCGTTGTCTTCTTCCTCAGAATCCTCCTTCTTGGTATACATGGCTTCTTCTCCAAAATGGGAGTGGCCAGCTGCACTGCCCGATGCAAGGCCCAAGTTCTCCAACTTCATGTCAATCATTCTGTAGGCAATCATCTCGAAAAAGAACAAGAGGAAAAGCGTCATCAAGGCAATGGCGAACGCCCAAGGGTATTCTGTGATAGGGCCGGTTAGACATTCGTCGGTCAAGTCCTCGTTAGCAGGTTGCAACAAGTGGATGAATGCGGTTGCGATGATGACCCCCGAACCAAAGTACTTGGCGATGAAGAAACACCACGATGGCAATCTGATGAACGAGTATCTTGAGGAAAGCACGGGGAAGAAAGTACCGAAACCCGACGTCACCAAGATGACGAAGATGGCAGAGATCCGCGCGCCCCAGTTCTTGCTGTCGTAGTCATTGCCTGCAGCACAAGTATCTCTCTTTATGAAGATGTCGTGATAAAGCTGGTCAATCATGGTGAAAGTAAATGGGGTAAAGGCGAGTAAGACTTGTAACAATCGGCGGAAATAGCACCCACTATATATAGACTGCTGATGACAAAGTAGTGGTTATGGCTACTACCCGGGGATTGTGCAAATTAGCGATGAAAGCAGGTTTTTGCGGCGTTTTCGAGAACTCAGGGTGCCGCATTGTCCAGTTTTTTGCCATGGCTAATTTTGCCAGTAACCACTAGGGTTATGCCACCCTTCGGTCAGGTGACGCAGCCCATAGTGAAAGGCACATTTCCGGGGGTTCGGACGCGCAGTTTGCACCCACAAGCAATGAGGTACCCTGGTGGTTGTTGCATATGTGCAGGCCTGCTTGCCGAATTACAGGTTATGGAGCCAGTTTAATACATGTGCGAGATCTACCATAGTAGTTATGTATCTGAGAGAATAATATATCCGTCCAATAGTAGGAAAGGAAGCCGCGACCCACGAAATTCGGCTAATGGGCATTATTGTCTATATTGGTGCACAAACCGCCGGTCTAAAACTTGCACATCCGCCAGCCAACGGCTGTGTATCGAGCACCGATCCAGAGCACGATGGATGCGGCTGAGAGCGCACCCTCGTAAAGTACGAAGTTGCGCAAGTTGACAGGCGAGCCGGTACCCATCACCACCGAGGCCACGTACATCCCCAACACCGTCAAGAACGCGAGGAAGAAGTAGAGGGTGCCGTAGACCTTCCCGAACCGTTCGGCGGTACAGATCTGGCCTGTGCACGCCGGGATTAGCGAGATCACGGCCGAGGTGGAGATGCCAAAGAGCGCGGCAAATACGAAGAGCACTGCGACGTTGCCTCCACCGGGGAGCCATACTGCGAGCACCACCACGGTGGTGAGAACCGACGACCCCACCATCACATTAAACCGCCCGTACACGTCTGCCAACACTCCCGCAGCCAATCGTGACGGGATCCCACACACGTTGACCACCGTCAACAAGAGGTATGCTTTGGACTCGGTCACCCGGTGACCCAACGCGTACGACGACAAGTAAGTCATGCTGGACATCAGGACGAGCTCCGCGAGCGCCACCGCGAGCGTAAGGAGAACGAAGCGCGAGTCGCGGAGGATGGTGAAGTCGAGCGCCCGCCGCAAGAACTGCATAGCGGCTCCTATGGGTGAGCCACGGCGGTGGGGCACCTCGCTACTGTCGCGGGAATGGTTGCAGTCCTCGCTATTATCCCCGCTATTATCCTCGCTAACGTCTGCGCTTGCTCCCGCCGTGGCTGCACCGGCGCCAGCTGGGCTCCGCTCCTTCACGAGCACCACCGCCACCATCATACACGCCATACACACGAACGCCATGGTTCGGAGAGCCCATTTGAACCCCACCTGCTGGTAAAGCTTCTGCAACATCACGGGAAACGCCGATGCCCCCACCAAGCCTCCGATGGTCCCAATGGAACACGCCATGGCTCGTTTCTTCAAGAACCAATGGCTGAGGGCTCCGATCAAGGGCGACATCGCCACAGACGTTCCAATGGCGGTGAGAATGCTGAACGACAAGATGAACTCCACCACGGTGCGGCTTTCTCCCGTGAGCAAGAGTCCCGCCCCGATGATGAGCATGCCGGCGACCAACGGCGGCCGAGCTCCCAAATGGTCGAATAGCTCACCAAAGAACACTCCCCCAAAATACATCACTCCGAGATGGAGCGAAAACACCCACGACACCGTGGTGGGCTCCACGCCTTTGAGTTGGTGGGTGGTGATGTAACTCTCTATTGCACCCATTGAGTTGCCGATACCAAAGTCGGCAATGAGACCCATGAACGACCCGAGAAGTACAAGGTTGGCAGCCCATCCCCCATCGGGGAACGACGCGGGATCGCTCTCGGACCCGTACATCACATGGGGCCTGTCGTCGTCCTCTGCTGCCACTTTCCGTGCCCTCAACTCTTGGGTCGAAGAAAGTCTGGTGGCCATGGGCCGTAGACTAATCTGTTCGACCCGGGTCCCATCATGACGAGTATCGGTCTTGGTCTTGTGGATCCTTGTAGATGACATGGTATGTTCTGTTGCATTGCTGGAGGGTTCCGGAGCTGTTATATATTCTGGGTCATCGCACGAGTAAGGGCACTTGATCGTGACAGACGCGGAGGAACCCTGAACAGATCGTGACTAATGCTCAGAGCATCCTTATTTGGCACCCTGTTAAGGTCCTTTCTCTCTACTTGCTCTCCCTCTCTCTTTCACTATCTCTGGATGTCTCTGGAACTAATTTGGGCAGTTCTTGTAATAACCCCACCCAATGACGGAAACCGTACCCCGTTGCTTGCATCACATTCTACATTCTTCCCAAATGGCATTTTTTTACCTGAACCACTTCGGTGGCACTTAGAGAGCTCATCCCGAGACTCCCAATACTATATACATGCTACTTCACTCTGTACAATGCTAGCCCGCTTATTCCTTTCTTGGCGGCTTCCTGGATCTCCACAACTTCGCTGTCTCCGGATGTCCGTATAAATAATGACTCCGCAGGCTGTAATGGCTTGATGAATCTGACTGGCAATCCCGAAGCCAACGCCTTGATTTCTTGGACTGTCAAGTTAACTTTTCTGCCTGGCTTGGACACCAACGATATGTCTCTGATGACGGGCTGGTTGTTGCGGTATTTCAACCCGAGCCACAAACGTCTGGTGGAAATGTTGTCGGGTGTTACGTCGACCGGTTTCAAGTCCGGTCCCGTGGTCGATCCCTTCTGAATCAGCGAAATGAAGCCCTCTTTGTACAACCCGAACGCTGCCTGCAAATGCAATCGGCTGAAGGGAACCGACGTTGTGGCGATGTTGACATTTGTACAGTTTTTCAAATGGGCGCAGAAATTGGCCAAATGAACCAACGACATGGCAACTGCTACTGTACTGGAATGTGGTGGTGGCTTTCCTCTTGGTTCGAGATTCGAAAATTTTACTGAAGTGAGAATTTCAATCACGTGTGTAGACATGTGCTCTACGCCGTTGGAAAATTCTCCTTTTAAAGTGCATTATCTAACCACTTTAACACCATGTTTGGGTTGGTCAGAACTCCGCTCTCCAAGCGGATCCTTGAAAGTTTACCACGTCTGGTTTTTAGGTCTCACCAATTGAGACCGGAAGTCGTCCGGAATTTGGCTACTCGGAACATCAATAATAAACCTAGAAGAACCAAGGGAACTGAAGCCCCGAAAGTAAGGTATCTTTTTTACATGTTCTTGCTTTCTTCGGGAGTGCTTTACTTGGCATCTGGCAAAGTTGACAAAAAGAAACCCAAGACCTCGTTCAACAGTGACAGAGAATTGCGGGAGTATGAAGAGATTACGGGGCTCAAAAGGAGGCAAAAGGTCATCGATCACGAGCACAATGACCAATATAAGTTCTTCCTCATTCCCTACAGTGATGAGTATGTTTTCGAGAAGGTTTTACGCGAATTGAAGTCCCCTGATAACGGAAGACAGACCAGAGTCATTACACCCCAAGATCTTATCGAGAACGAAAAGAGCGACGAAACCAACAAATACTTCTATCTTTTGCATGACCTTGAAAGAGAGGGCAGACCTTTACCTAAGGGGTTAATCACGGCGTTGATAAAAAAAGACATCCAACTCTTCTTGAACACCAGATCTGGCACTTTTGACACTGACTTTATCATAAAGAACTATCCCCAAACAACTGATGAAGCAATCAGGTTTGAAAATGACGTAAGCGACGTCCAACAGTGTTACTTGTCAACGTTGCCCAATACCATTGACGACGAAAAGACTAGACAAATTAAAAATGTTTACGGCTACTTCGAAACTGTTGATAAAACCAAGAAGCTCTCTTTGTAATGTATATAAAAAGAATCCAAATACATGTAAATAGTTCTAATTCAAATCTTCCTCAAAAAATCCTTCTGGGACCTTAAATTGTAGTTGAGTATTTCTAGCAAACATTAGATCGCTATCCAGAAAATCGTCGGGCCGTCCAGCAGCATCCCCCACAAAAAAACTCTGGTCTTTGTCTATATTGTTTTCTCCTAACAATTTCTCAAGCTCCACCCACATTCCCGTGCCAGGTTTTCTTGCCCTTTGGTGTAATTCCACCGAGCTACTCTTTCCACTGGCAGGTCTCTTTGGCGAAGCATATACAAACACTTCTAAATTATCTCTCCCTGTTTTCTTCCGCAAGTCCTCATATACTCCGTTAACCTTTTGTACGAAATTTTGGTAGGACTTTTTAGATTTGTCTGCTATGACACCACCTTGGTTTGTGAAAATCACCAACAAATACTTTTGTTCTATCAAGTCATTGAGCTTTTCAACCACTCTTGACTTTTGTTGTCTTCCAGAGCTCCACCACTTCCAATCGCTAGGACCTCTCGCGAAAGACTGTCCTGATTTGGTGCTGATCAATGTTCCATCCAAATCGAAGGCTGCAACTTTGTGCCTTTCCCCTTCCTGTAAATGTGACACATTCGGAGTATTGCTAATAATATGTGTTCCGTCTATTGCCCACCTGGCAGAGAAGAGACTGTTTGATTTCTTCGGGCTAACAACATTTACCTTTGCATCGGCCTTGGCTTCAACAGATTTGATTTTGGGACCGTGAACTATGGGCTTCGTAACTTTGGCTGCTGTCTTCAGTCCCGAGCTGAGCATTGATCGTATGTCTTTCGACATCGCAGAAACGACACGATATTGATGAGGGGATGAATGTACTCTAGTAAATTCGCCCGATGTTCATGTGCACTCTCGATAAACCAACCGCGTTTTGACTCTTCACTAGTATATTACCAACATGTCTGGAGAAGAAAAAATTAGCGTAGACCAATACGGTCGAAGAGAATGGAATGTGGAAGCGTACGAGAGAGATGCCAAACGGAGCAAGAGGACTGTGCAACAACAAGATATAACCAAATTTGATAGCTCCTCATCGCAACTCTACATCGACCATCGGGATGAACTTCTTAAAAAGCTGCTCTCAGCCGTCAAGACTTACAATATCATTAACCCACTCAATACCGGAACCTCTGTGGGTAACAACAAACGATTTGGTTTCTTCTGTCCCATATGCAATATCTCCTTCAGAGACAACTTGGCTTTGATAGATCATTTCAACTCGCCTCAGCATGTCAGCAAACTTGGCGAGATCAATTCAGAAGATGGTCTTGAAGGTGAGATTTTGGAGGGTGGAATACGAAGAGCACCCTTATCTGAAGTAGTCAAGATGATTGAGCTGTTGGTTACACAGCTGTTGAGGTCGAAGACAGAATCTGAAACGATAGGTTTCCAAGAGAGAGTAGAGAGAAGAAAAGCATTTGAGGAAAAGAAGCGGCGAAAGCGAAAGGAAAAGAAACTTAAACAGAAACTGATGGGTACTCTGGATGATTCTTCGGAGAACCCTATAGCAAATGCCATGGGATTCACAGGCTTCAAAAGTACGAAGTCGTGATACTTCATTTATGAGTTCATAACGGTATGACGTAAACATGCTACATGCTATGAAGCGTTCAAATTGTATTTCAGCCTTTTTCTAGTTTAAATCATGACACTGGCATTACATTACCGTCAGCAGGTTAGTCGTGACAAAAAATCATAGCAAAAAAACAATTTTGGTCACGAACCAAATTTAGTTCACTGCTGGCAGTCTATAAATATTCTAAAATAGGTGTTACTGTAGATAACATAGAAGGAAGCGTTCCTTGCCCCTATCATATTGCCATGTCTTTATATTTGCAGCATACCTTCACTAACCTGTAATTTGATTTTAGGGACTCGCGGTGTCTAACCTGCAATCTTTCCAAAAAAAATTCTTCATCCAATAAAAATACTCTAAAAGCAGTTTACACACTAGTCAGCGTCAGCTCGGGAGATAGGATCACAACAGGATTATATCCAATTCAACCTTGCAGCCATGAGATTCACATTCAAATTCCCATTAAGCGGATTGTTCAAATATAAGGTTGGCAAGTTTAACTACCAATTGGAACAAGATATCCGCTCCAAGTTGGACTCGTTATCTTCCGTCACAAAGATCTATACCAATCCAGATGGTACCCCCAGAGTGCCTACCGACCAAGAGTTTAAGACCATCGCCGAATTACAGAATTTATACTACCAAAGAAATCATTCAGAATGGAACTTCATACTTCCTGGTATTCCAAGAGAACAATTGGAATTGTTCAAGGACAACTCTCAAGACTTGAAAAACTTCCAATTTGTGACTAAGGATTCGGGTAAGATCATCGACAAGATCCCATACAAGGACGAAACCACTGGCGAATTAAAATGGAAGATCGTTCGTGAGACTGAAAAGGCTGAAGGATGGGAGTTTCCTTACTTCTACTTGGTGTTACCTATCTTTGCCTATGTCGCTTATTCCAAATACACTACTCAAATGAAGAGAAGAGAGACTGACGGTCCAGACTGGGCAGAAAAGGAATTAAGATTGAGAGCTATGGAGGACTACTTCCACGGAGATACTGAAAAGGCTAAGGAATTCTTGAGCAACGAAGGCAAGTCTAAGAGAGAGATCAGGGACA
This sequence comes from Suhomyces choctaworum, assembly GCA_030568475.1. NCBI lineage: Eukaryota > Fungi > Ascomycota > Pichiomycetes > Serinales > Debaryomycetaceae > Suhomyces > Suhomyces choctaworum. Next base: position 282,069 of record JAJMGE010000004.1, on the reverse strand, counting down.
GAGATGATTTGGTTGTGGCCAGAATCTTGGCCGGTGATTACGATAAATTGGCTCAATTGAAAAAGAAGTTGCCCGCTGACGTGATTCCAAAGGAAGAGCCTCATCCAGTTCTTAAAATCTAATATTAGAGCATATAGTCATCACTTCCGAGCCAATGAAGCGCGGTTGTCATAAATATTATTAAGAACATACTGTAGGTATTTTAAGGCGCAAGACCGTACACAAGAAACAAAGATCATCCTTTCTTTCACCGATATACGTTATAGAGGTTGCGAATTTTACAATTCACCGCTTTCTTCAATAACAATGTCAGCCTTAGTAGCCCCGCTGTTGGAACCATAACCCTCGATCTTTTTAACAACGTCAAATCCATCAATCACCTCACCGAAGACAACGTGCTTGCCGTCCAACCATGGGCATGGGACGGTGGTGATGAAGAATTGGGAGCCGTTGGTGTTAGGGCCGGCATTGGCCATGGACAAGAGACCTGGTCTGTCATGAGCAATGTTGAAGTTTTCATCCTCAAACTTGTTCCCGTAGATGGACTTACCACCGTATCCCTTGCCGGTTTCGAAATCACCACCTTGCAACATGAAGGAAGGAATGACTCTGTGGAAAATAGATCCGGCATAACCGAATCCTTTTTCACCGGTAGCTAATGCTCTGAAGTTTTCAGCAGTCTTTGGAACGACGTCGTCGTACAACTTGAACTTGATAGGTTCTTGAGCAACACCATCAATAGAAGTCTTGAAGTATACTTCGGTAGCAACAGCTCTAGAAGTGGAGAAGAGACATCTCTGAGTGCTGAAGAGTGGCTTGGCAATAGCGGTTCTGAACATTTTTGTATATATCCTGTGCAATGGCGAATCTCGATTGGTGAAAAGTTCCCTTATTCTTGCTTACGTAATAGGTTTCTACATACAATTGGTTACATGAATCAGTCATATTATACCTAGAAACTTAACAAGTCCACTTCACCGTCATTTCCCGGCTTGGGCTTGGCAGCACTGTTAGAGGTTGTGCTTGTCGAGGAAGTATTGGCACCGAAGTCTCCGAAATCGTCGAAGGTGGAGGATTGCTCATGACTATTTTGTGGTTTTGGAGTTGGAGCCCCAGTTTTGTTCTTGGTCTTTGCAGAAGAGAATAATGAAGAAAAGGCATCATTAGAAGGCTTGGAAGATGCTGCAGTAGAAGCTGAAGGAGTAGAGTTTACATGGTAGTTTGGAGCCGAATTGAAGGATTGAGGTGCACCACCCAAAGTCTGTGGTTGAGAAAATTGCTGCTGTGGAGCATTGCTTTGTTGAGGTTGGTTGAAGTTGTTTCCGAATTGGGAAGGCTGGGATGTTTGGTACAAATTAGCCAAATTGTTCGAAAGGTTGGGCTTTTCCGGTTGCGATGGTGCAGCCTGGAAGTCGTCGAAATCATCGTCATCGTCGGCTTCGGCCTTGGCATTATTTGACGATGGCCCATCGAAACCCACCAAGTCGCCCAATAAATCCGATTCTGGTTGTTTTGGTTGAGGCTTAGATCTTGAAGATGACGCATTCACCTTCGTAGGGCTGGTGGTTGGTCTCGACGATCCACTAGGAGCAACATCGTATTCCTCAAAGTTGTCGTTCGACGATCCGTTGGTGTATCCCGCAGCAGGGTCATCGTACCGCGCTCCGTAAACACCACCGTCACCATACACTCTATTTGAGAAATCGTCATCACCATATCCATTGTTAGTGATAGAGGAAGCTCCACCGAAAGCCCCCGAAGAAACCCCGCCAAACTTTTTAGCATTTGTCTTAGCCTTTTTACGCTCGGATCTGATTAGGGAATCGTCATTCAATAAGCTGATAAGGTTCTTCGATCTGTTTCTCACATTGACACCTTGGTCTCTACCCTTTGAATCGATGTAGTGGAATGATTTCAACATTTGGATCAACGACAGATTGGCTCTCACATCGTCAATAATTCTCTCTGATCCATTTTTGATTAAGTATTCCAACAATTGCAAGGACTTGTAAATCTGCCTCCATTCGTTGGCCGCCTTTTCTGTGAATCTTCTAAAAATGAAACTGATGATCTCTTCCCTTTCACGATAGTTGTAAGTACCGGCAGCGATCTGCGCCATCAACGTGCTTGGTGCACCCCACGGTTCGTTATTGGTGGCTTCACGAACCTTGGATTCCATTTCAGTCAAGTTCATGGCAACTGCATGTTAGTTACTCCGTGAGATCCGAGTTTCGGGTATAATTACCCAGTCACCAATATGATAGATAAAAACGTACCATTCTGTGCTTTCCGCACATATGCCTTGACCTCATAAAGATTGATGTTCTTTGTTGCCTCCTTCAAAAGATCCATGGCTCCGCTAAGTGTTTTTGATAGTTGCCGACTGAAATTATTGGCCAGCTATCTTGGAATTAGTTATCATATGCAGGACATTGAGGTTCGTCTTGTCCGAATAAGCTACTCGATAATGGCTAGCACAACAAGTGAAAGGTCAGGAGCTGCCTGAAACTGCTTTCTTTACTTGGTATTAATGTGCTTTGCTACTACATTATTATGTGTCCTTTCACTTTTAGACCCTCCTGTAGCTCTCAAGATTAGACGAATCTCGGGGCCCGAAAAATCAAATTACAGGATTCCAATCTAGGGCTGGGTCACAAGATATACGTGAGCTAATTCAAGTGCCTCTAGAGTATGGTTACTCGTCTCCAGTTAGTTCTTGCTTCTCTGAAGACGAAAGAAGGATCACGTGGGAAAAGTCTGTGTGCCAAAATAGGCAATATATCTATAGTACACAATATACAAATGCTGATTAAATGCAAAAAAGGCTACTTTTTGTATCTCGCCTTAATTCCAGCAGTCAAATCTCGTAACTGCTGGACACTTTTAGGGAGTGGTTTTTTCAAGTCTTGAAGCTTGGAACGATTGGGTGAGCTGGAGGGAGTGCTTTCTTCTAACACCCCTCTCCCAAACCCTGGTAGAATGGAAATATTATTAAGCGAAGATGCTGTGGAATTGGCATTGGAAAGAAAAGAATTATTAGTCCTGTGAAGTGATGTCAAATGCGGGATTATCGATTTGTTGTGAGCAACCATGAACAGGCTCGTGTTGGATGACGTATTTGCTCCTCTAAAGCTAGAATTGGCTTTCAACTTGCCATAGATGTTCGGCGTCGCATAAGTATGGTTGGCCAAATAATCGTATCTTTGTGCTCTTTTGGCCCTTTTGATCATCATCGTTTCGTTTTCCTTGAATGTTTCGTCGGTGACATTACTATCAGGGTGCGACCGTTTCCTTTCGTTGAGCTCTTTAATCTTAAATAATTTCTCCTGATTTTTTTGTCCTTTCTTTGTCAATTCACCATTGAACGTTTCTTTTAGCTTATCAAATCCGTTCGATAAGATATCGCTAATATTTCTATCCTCCAGTGTCATATTGCAGAACACAATATTCTGAACATTTTCTTTATTAACGTATGTCTCCAACCTCAATAATTCAGTAACTTCCCTCGACATGAGGTTCGATTGGCTAGAATCCCAATAGGCAACCAAAATTTGGAACTTGTGGTGACTGAATTTTTCTACCATCGAGATTATTTTTCTGAGAATCATTTCATCTCTTTCAAGCTTTTCATAAATTGAAGAAGATCTTGTATCTTCGGCAACTAAACCACACTCGAAGAGAATAAATGCAGTCTCCGAGAAAAAGGACTTTGTGAGGGAGTCGTTTCCTGGCATACTCTTCACGTTCAACGTTAAGTTCTCGCCTTCAACCGTATTTTCGTATATCCGCTTCTCAACATTGGTCTTTAAGGACAATTTCGTATTTAGCCATCGAGAGTACGGTGAAGCCCAATTTTCAACCACCAAAAGATAGTCCACCACTTGGCGTTCGGTTCCAATGGGTATACTAATCTTCGTCGAGCATGCTGCGACGAATCCATCAAGATCTATTGGGGCCCAGAGCTTTTGGATCTCTTGCTGTCTTTCGTCAATCGATGGGGATGGAGAGTTGGCCGATAAGTGTCTTCTCTTAACGCTCGATACGGAGGACGTGGATACATTGGCACTTGCTAAGGATAACCTTCTCTTTGACATCGGTTTCTTGAAGGAGATAGAATTCAATTCATCAATCTTTTTCCTCTTTATTTTCTGATTTTCTATGCAAGATTGACCTACCTTATTCAAGTATCTTATTGCTGTTACTTTCAAATGCTTTAGATAGAAGGCATCAGCCCGTGCCTCCAAGGTAGTGTTGTAAATAATTTCCGAAATAAATGCGTCATATAATTCTGACGTTAAACTCTGCATTATTTGGATCTTATCTTGTCTGGCATTTTCAAGCTTTAATAATTTCGGTATTAAAGTGCTTACTTCTTCATCAACAATTTCACTCATTATTTGATCGATGACCGATCTAACAGCTTGAGGAAAAAGTGTGTTTTCGATTAGCTTCCTTTTTTGAGGTGCCTTTCGAAGTACAGGAGGTGCCGTTGTCGCTTCCTTCTTTTCTATTTTTGGAAGCAGATTGATACTGCTGTTTGTCAGAAAGATTTCATTCTTGGTGAGCTCTTTTGTATCATTGATGGGTATTTTTGGTGTGAAATTAAATGCAATGGGGGGATTCTCTGACTTGGTAACTTCTTCTAAGGTATTATTAAAAGAAAATGAAGGCACGGATAGTTTTTCTGAAGAAGGTTCAGTTTTTGCTTGTGGAGTACCAAATAGTACACTTGTGGTTGGCTTTGAAATGTCTGGTTGTTTAGAAAAGGTAGGAGCTTGTTTCGTACTCGAAGCCGAGAAACTTCGTTGTGTAAGTTCGGGTGCTTTCGATGCAGCCTTGAAAGAGTTTGCGGGATTGAAAGGCGTGGCATTAGAGCTCTTTGCAGATATGCTGGTGAATTGCGAACGTGGGATAGGGCCTGGTATGGTCTTCGTTCTTTCAGCAAAACTCAAGCCAGCCTTTCCCAGATTAATGAATTCTTTCAAGCTCTTGCCGCCAATCTTTTCGTCTAGACGACGAGTATATGGAGAGGAAAACTTCGGCTTCTCACTAATGGAGTTCAACTTATATTTAGATTCAAGCTTATCCTTGTTGAACAAATCAATGGATATCTCTCCACCTTCGTTTATCACATCCACCTCGTAGTATGAAACGAATTTGACCAAGTCTTCAATGGAATCGAATCCTAATAAGTTCTTTAAATCTTCCCCTGGGTATGGTCTGCCCTTTGTATGAAAACTTCGAGCCATTGACTTTAATGCATAGAAGCGAATTTCGTTGAAGTGGGTCTCCATTAAGCACGCCATTAGTAACGATGTTTCCAGACTGTAAATAACTCTGAAGAACTCGACAAAAAGGTTTAATGCACCAGGAGCGTTTTTGAAACCTCCCCTTTCAATTAGATTATTTTGAGACACAAGACTTCTGAGCTTCAACGCTAGTTGGATGTGAGGGTCATTGAAAAGTTCTGCTGGTAGCTCCTGTGCCTCCTGTTCCAATTCTGGATTTCTCAAGTGACTTAAAAGATAGTATGAGCGAAACTCGGCTTCGTTAGGTGAGCTTCCCCCACCGTGGTTTCTAATGTCTTGGTAAATTTCAATTAACGTTTGCAAGGCTTTGTTAAATTGTTCAAGTTCTTGCTGTTGAGAGTAATCCTGGTTACTTCCCGCCATGATATGCAACGATAGAATATGTATGCGTACAATTCGTTCGTTACAGTCAATTGCTTCGGAACCGAATGAATTTTGATAGGTAAAATCTTGTCTGATGGATCTAGTTCTGTCCCAGATAAATGAGTGAGCTTCCGGTAATTTGTCGATGACATTATCTACCAAATAATTGAGTGTCTTGACCAAGATATGAGGAGGTCTGACTTCAGAGGGCAAAGGTGGAGGCTGACCGGCGGCCGGTCTTGAAAATGCCTTGACTGCTTTATCTCTGGATATTCGGTTTGTCACTGGATCCTTCTCTAGGGCCTTGACATTATTCTCCAAGGATCTTCGGACACGCTCGAAGATAGGACACATATCTTCACACGAACCTTGGAACGCGATAGCGTCGGTTAAATCTTTGCGGATATCCATTGCGTCCACCAAACCCAAATTTTCCATCTGCTTTCTCTCTGTTTCTCGCATCTTCTGAAATTCCTCATATATTCCTTGGAAATCCAGTCCGTTGTTTGCCTGCTCCATCTGAAGCATCTTTTCTTGGTTCTGTTTATCCCAGGGGTTCACCACAAACGGTGGTGTATGCAAAAGACGCGATTGATGTATTAAAAACCTCGGAACGGTTCGAGGCTTTCTCTTTCGAGTTAGTTGTCGGAATCCGATCACCTGGGGATTCTCAAAAACCGGTCCAGCCGCTTGTATATCTTGAGGCGAGAAATCTGGCATCTTCTCTGGGGAGTTACAACTCACCACTCTAACTGGAGCATCGTTTGAATCCTCTGCCATTGTGGGTTCCGGTTTCTTCGGTTTCGACTGGGTTTTCGTGTGAGTCTTTCTAGTTCTTTGTCCTTTATTCTCATGACTCTTCTTGGAGCCAGCACCATTGGACGTTTTCTTGGAATCAGTGCTCCCAGTGTGATTGCCGTTGAACAGTGACGGCAATTTCTTGCCTTCTGTGTTCATGAAGTGGGGATTCACTCCAAATGCCGACATCACGCTAGAAGAACTGCTGTAATGGGTAGTTTTGCTTTGGTTGAAAATTTAGGCTAGTGTCACGTGACATATAAACACTGCTTGGAGTTAGAAACGGGACGAATTACGAAGCTACAGATAAGATATGAGGTCAACGAGTAATGCAATATGTTACAAATCCCTTCCTGAGGTCATCTGAGAGAAGTTTTTCCGGAATTGCGTACATACTTAATTTATTGTCAATGACATGTTGTACGAACGCTTCCATGATTTCGGGTTCTCTCAATTGGAGAGTGACAATAGCATACGAACTTCCCAGAAGATTTCTTTTAATGGCCAGCACGAAAAACGGGACAAGATATTCGTTGTAAATAGTATCACAAGCAAGAACCAAATCGGAAAGAGATGACACCGTGGAAAGGTTATAGTCTCCATCTTCCGGATACTCCCAGTCATATTCTATGACATCTAATTGACACGAAGGACGATGTTTTTTACTTCTCTTGTGGGGTAGAATTGAAATTGTTGAGCTTGTAAAGTCTTGGGTACCGACATTCTCAAGAATATTATGCTTTAGAAGTTTGAGGATGTGCTTTTGGTCAGTTGCAATATATCTGGAGCACAACGGAGCTAACGCGGCAGCACATAAGCCACCTATTCCAGATCCTAGCTCCAATACCGTGGTTGAAGACTTTGGAAGAAAAACCTTGTGCAACGGCGATTTAGGGTCGGTAAGCACCCAGTTGACAAAATGAACACTGGATTGCCAGCATAGAAACCCCGTGGACGATGACTCGTGCTTTGAGGTCAACCCCGTCAAAGATTGTCTGATGGTGAAATCATGGCCGTTTGCTAGATTGATTTGGAGGTGTTCGCTCAGACGATCAACATAGCCTAGGTGCAGCTGCTCTGGAGGGGCACGTGAGGTAAAGAGGTCAAATATGTGTTCGTAGACATCCACTATCTGGTGAAACTGGGTGACGTCGATGGAAACAGTCATCTATTTATAAAAGATGGTGATGGTGATGGAACCATCGAGTGCGCAACAAATTTTGGTGGAAACCAAGGACTACAAAATAATTTGGCATATCAATGGACGGCTTCCAGCCACCATGCTTAGTTTAAGGATTCAGCAGAGCTCCTCTACTTTTGTCTATCTATAGCACCACGCCGCCTAGATCAAGCCCTTGACCTTCAACACCTCGGCAATCAAAATACCAGCACCAGCAGCTCCAATGACAGTGTTGTGGGATAACACCACCATCTTGAAGTCCAAGACGGGGTCCTCTCTCACTCTTCCCACAGAAACACCATAGCCGTTGTCTCTGTTTCTGTCCAATCTGGGCTGTGGTCTGTCCTGTTGCTCCAAAACATGGATGGTCTGCTTTGGTCCGGAGTAGCATCCCAATTGGGTGGCATCACACACGTACTCGCTCAAGGCCAGTTTGACCTGGGCCAACGAAGGAGCGGGTCTGTTGGCAAAGCGGAACGAAATACACTCGGTGTGGCCATCGCTGACTGCCACACGATTGCACTGGGCACTGACCTTGATTTCGTCATCCGACAACGGAGCAAACTCCGTGCCGTCTTTGTTCAAGTTACCCAAGATCTTCTTGGTCTCCCACTCCATCTTGTCCTCCTCGCCGCCAATGTAGGGCACGATGTTGTCCAAGACGTCGATACCAGGCACTCCAGGAGAGAAGCCGGCTCCGGAAATTGCCTGCATGGTGGTAGCGGTCAAAGCATCGATAGGACCGAACTTGTCCACCAAGGGCTTCAATGGCGCCACCAATCCCGCGGTTGAACAGTTCGAGATACAGATAAGGTATCCACTCTTACTCTTACCAGCAGCCTTGGCAGCCTCCACCTTTTTTTCCACCACAGACAAGTGGTCAATGTTGACGATAGGCACGATCAACGGCACGTCCGGTTCTCTTCTGTAGTTCTTGGCATTGGAAATGACCGCCAACCCAGCACCCACAAAGTTCTTTTCGATCTCGCCAGCGTAGTCCGAGTCCAAGCCCGAGAAAACAATGTCACACTCGGCAAAGGCACCTTCAGGTGTACACTCCTGGACAACTATGTCTTTGGCGATCTCAGGCAACAAATCAGTCTGTTTCCAGGCCACCGCATCCTTATACGGTTTACCGGCAGACCTTGCGGAGGCCCCTAAGGCATGGATCTCAAAGTCGGGGTGACCTGCCAACAACAAAATGAAACGCTGGCCAACAGAACCAGTGGCTCCTAAAACACCGGCTTTCTTTACAGTCATATTGAGGAAGAAGAGTTTTGTAGTGGTTGGAAGAATTATGAATCATTTTTCAGGGCCGAGTCCGGTGGTTGCGAGCGCGCGACCGATAGTGACTAAGAGGCAGGAGATTAGTGGGTAGCGAATGTGAGGCTGAACCAAGCGAGGTTCCGTGAAACGAGTGATCCTGGACATACACAGATTAGATTGGTGGTCTAGGTACGCTTTGTTGTGGCAGTTGGTAACCTGTAGTGTGATGCTGGGTTTTTTCAAATTTTGTAGAAAATGTGAAAAAATTGATATTCTGTGGAAAATGGATAAGACATTTACAAACCCCTCACCAAGAGAACTCAACCGAGCTAAACAAGCCAAGAAAAATACAATGGAACTACTCATTTCTTCTCCCTGCATTCCCAGTCCTGCTATCCAAACGTCCCGATATCCACACCAGCAAAACTTGATCCGCGCACGACCAAAAGGCAACGCGTATAGAATCTTTCACCATCATCTTCCAACACCGACAACATGGTGAATACAGATTTCGAAAGCATCTACTTGAACCAAGCGAAGCACAATGGTCGTATGCGTATTGCAGACTCGGGCTTGGGGTGGAAGGCCGCGGGCTCGAGTAATACCAATAACGCGCCCTTTTTGTTGCCTTCTGAAGAGTTATTAGCTGTGCTGTGGTCCAGGGGATCCAGAGGCTATGAATTGAGAGTACAGACAAAGAACCAAGGTGTGGTGCTGTTGGACGGATTTGATGTCGAGGACTTCAACAAATTGAAACAAGAATTGCAGAGAAACTTTCACATTACGCTAGAACACAAGGAACACTCGTTGAGAGGATGGAACTGGGGAAAGACCGACTTGGCGAGAAATGAGTTGATTTTCCAGGTAAACAACAAGCCTAATTTTGAAATTCCATACACCAATATTAGTAACTCCAATTTAACCAGCAAGAACGAAGTTGCGGTGGAGTTTAATTTGGACAACAACCACCTTCAGGCGGGCGATGAATTGGTTGAAATGAGATTTTATGTTCCCGGAACAGTGGATGGAGAGACAAAGACGGTTAAGAATGAAGAAGGCGAGGAGCAGGAGGAGACAGAAGAAATCAACGCCGCAACTGTGTTTTACGAACAGTTGAAGGACAAGGCAGACATCGGCCAAGTTGCTGGTGAAGCAATCGTGTCGTTCAGCGACGTTCTATTCTTGACCCCCAGAGGTCGTTACGATATCGACATGTATCCTACTTCGCTAAGACTTCGTGGTAAGACCTATGATTACAAGATCCAATACAAGCAAATCGAAAGAATTTTCTCATTACCCAAGCCCGATGAAGCTCACCACTTAATCCTATTGCAAATCGACCCTCCTTTAAGACAAGGTCAGACGAGGTATCCATTTTTGGCGTTGCAGTTTGCAAAAGAAGAAGAGCTCGAATTGGAGTTGAACGTTTCCAATGAAGAGTACGAGCAAAAGTACAAGGATAGATTGCAGAAGACATACGATGCCCCCGCACATTTGGTGATGGCCCACTGTTTCAGAGGCTTGACCGAGCGGAGATTGATCGTGCCAGGCTCCTTCCAGTCGCGGTTCCTGCAACCCGGTATATCATGTTCTTTGAAGGCGTCTGAAGGTTACTTATACCCCTTGGACAGATGTTTCATTTTCGTGACCAAGCCTACAGTGTACATTCCCTTCTCCGAAATTAGCAATATCACCATGTCGAGAACTGGTGGAGGAGTGTCAGCGTCTCGAACATTTGACTTGGAGATAAACTTGAGAAATTCGAACCAATCGCACATTTTTGGAAGTATCGATAGGGAAGAGCAAGAAAACATTGAGAAGTACTGCTCCGAAAAGGGTCTCAAGGTTAAGAACGAGGAAAAGATTGCCAAGGCCATGTTGGCGAAGGCCATGAATGACGCCGACGACGACGATGACGATGGAGACGTTGACATGGGCAGTGCTGCCGAGGATGAAGACGAAAGTGCGGACGATGACTTCAACTCTGGGTCCGAGTCGGACGTGGCCGAAGAGTTTGATTCCGATGCCTCGGCTTCGGACTCGGAAGCCTCTGGAGAAGACGGAGACGATAGGCCACCCAAGAAAAAGAGTAAGAATTAAGGTAGGCGAAGTGCTTGCACGCGGTATCCGTCTATACGAACAGCCGGATTTCTCTATAGTGGAACCCGTGAAACGGCGTGGACATGTGTTGGTCTGCCCGAAAGTGTAGACGAAACACGATGCGAATAGTTTGCAGCTTAAATATAGAAAAAAATCACGGCCACTCGCACCGCGTAGGTTAGAGTTAGAGTTTTGAGGATTGGCAGCATGGAGGTAGTTTCAGACTCGATGTGATCCGGGCAAAGTGTGTCGCCAAGCGGCAGGAAATCTCCACTTGAGCATGCGTGGCCCAGCACGAAACGCTAAATGTACCAAGGCAGTGCCTCAATGCCATAAATAAACCTTGAGCTATTCGGCAAAGTTTAGGGCAATCATAGATTCGAGAGACGTTAGTAGTGTCCGTCGCGGATATCCAGGGTGATAAGTGGGTAGGCATGAAAGTTCCAACGGCACATGTACTGCAAATAGGCGCAAGGGGAAGTCTTGGCTGCGCGATTGGGTCAAGGGGTCGGTTCCAGCACAAAAGCCTCATTTGGTAGGGATTGAGATCTTCGAAGGAACGGGTAGGCACGAGATGGGCTCATTTAGAAGGCGGCATATTGGGAGTTTTAGGGCGTGGACATTAAGCGATGCACCACGAGTCTGGGGAGGCTGCTCTTTGCGTCTACTACTTTTAGATAAAGGAATACACTCCAGACGCCGACCGCGGTGGTGATGCCGCCAAAACAACCGAGACACGTAAAGGGCGAAGGGTTACGGTGGGCACGAGATACGCGGTGTGGATTCCTGTTGACCATGGGAGCTGTGATGGTGGGCTGTGGAGATTGGGAGGAAACAACAGAACCGTCCGTAGGTCCGGTGCGAAGAGATAGTCATACTTATACGAAGTGTGCCGAAGGTATTCGGTATGCAACGCATTGTTGACGTGCGCACTTAATATACTGGGAAGGGGAATCTAATTGGGTGCGTTTCCCGAATTGGAAGTGCCAGCCGCTTTGTTCAGTGCGACACAGAACAATCCCGCATGGGTGTGTGCACCGGGAGTATGGGTCACAATAATCTAAGGACGCTGCTGGCCCCCCTGATCCCAGTTGGATTACTTTAATGCACAGCGGCAGATTACTGCAATAGGCGATTACCCAGCAACGTCTTGCAGTCGTGGGAAGGGTTGGCGTGCTAGGGCTTTCAAAATATATAACCCTACTGGGACAACTTCGAAACATCAGGTGTTTACAGCTACTACGCCTCGGAATGACGCCCCAGATGGATATATTAACTTCGATAACGCCCACCACAGGGCCCGAGTTTGACAACTATTTAATCTACCAACAGAAGTACCACCTTTCACAACAAGACCTCGCCAACATGGATATTCCGCCCCGGTCCGCAGAAAGACAGTTCAACTTGGGCATCAAGGACACTTTAGTGATGTCCCCCGTCCTGGAAACCAGCTCGTTTGAGCACCGCATGAGCACGTCGTCGCTTTCGGACGAATCGATATTTACCCAGCTGGCACCGGCCCTGCAACCACACGAGGTGGACGAAGACGGTCTCTGCACCGACATTGACGATTGGGAGTCGTTGCTCGAGGAGATTGACGTGGACGAGCTGGGAAGTTCCAGTGTGGTATGTCACATCGATGCAGTGATTACGGTGGTGGGAATGCACAGAGACTCAAAGTTCTGGCCCGGTCTGGCGCTGGCGGACCAGTCCAGCAAGACATTGTCGTATGTCTGTGTCAATACACCCCCTGCATAAACCCCACGAAAGTTGAGGCTCCAAAACCGGACCCGTTCAATTGCTATAACTATTCAGCACCAGTGTTGAATATTCTACTTCCATCGCTGCATTGCGGCTGCGGCCGCTCTAGGGATTTAATTCCCTTCGATACCCACTCTAATCGCCCAGTGGGACCAACGGATCTCACACCCTTGGGTCCATGTACTTATTTCATGACTAATATTACGTTCTTTAATCCATGGTGACCGCAAGCGTAGTTTGACAGGTGATTCAGGGACTTCTTGGTGGTGTTGCAGAACGTAGAACCCGTTCACAGGGCTCGCAACCGGGGATGCGGTCTCTGAGTCAAACGCCGATAATAGACAGAGCGAGTGGAGGGCTTGAGGGTCGCCAAGCCGGTGAGGACACTCTGGAACTGGTTGCGGTCTAGAGAAGTCATCCACGTGCATTCTGCAAGCACTCCGCAAGCACTCGCCATATCCCCACGTCCAGTTCCACAGTGCTCAGGCGCACGTACTGTGTATAGCAGCGGCGATGAAGTGGGGAACTCAAAAGCGACAGAAATAGATGGCATCTAAAGGCACTGCGAAAGTAAACCACAAGGAAATCTAGACTGCCACCCAGGAACACGTTCCCTGGAAGACACAACTGGAATAGAAACAGCCCGCTCCGCACCATGACCCTGGCGGACGACCCCTTGGGGCTCATTATCTATGCTTCTGTCAAGCCGATCTTCAAGATCTACTTCATCATCGCCTTAGGCTTCATGCTTGCCAAGCGCAACACCCTCTCAGTGACGACTTGCCGGGATATTTCGGATCTCGTGGTGACGGCGCTCATGCCGTGCTTGATCTTCGAGAACGTGGTGACCAACCTCAAGAGCAACGACATCAAGAACTTGGGCATCATCTTCTTCACCAGCGTGCTTCTCTTTGTGACAGGCACCGCGTTGTCGATATTGACCCACTGGGTCACCCGCAGCCCCAAGCGCTGGTTGGGCGGCCTCTTGTCGGTGGGACTCTTCCCCAACATATCTGACTTGCCCGTGGCCTATTTGCAGACCCTTTCCAAGGGCGACGTTGTGTTCAGCACCGACGAAGGAAACACCGGCGTGGCGTACGTGTGCATCTTTCTTGCGGCCCAGGTGCTCGTGCAGTTCTGTTTCGGTGGGTACCGTATGGTCCAGTGGGATTTCAAACAGGATATCAAGAACGCCAAGTCGTTGGAATCCAGCTATTTTGAGGAGGACGAGAAGGGCCCCATCCACACTCCAGACAACCAGGACGAGACCTCCATCGCCAGCACCTTGGAAGAAAACCATTGCGAGGAGGTGGAAGAGCTCCAGCACAACGAATTCTTGCGGGCACACGAGTTGAGCCGGTCCAGCACCAATCCGCGGTCGCTCGTCTCGGGCGAATCCACCACACGCCGCCGCCGAGGCTCGGTGAGCCTGGCAAACACCAACTTCTACTCGGTGGTAACCCAGATGCGTACAACAGAGCTCAGAAAGCAAAAGACCCAGGACATCAACGACGTCATCAACGAATACTCCGAGTACGACAACTTGCGGGCCCTCGACGCCGTCCAGGTGCCCTCGGGAATTCTCCAGTCCAGCGCGGCGCCGGTAATGCCCGCAGAACAGACTTCCATCGTGGAAACAGACACGTTTTGGGACAAGGTCAAGCGCCAACTTAAGGACACCGGGCGCAACGTGATGTCCCCCTGCTCGGTGTCGTTGATCGTGTCGCTTGCGGTGGCGATGTCGCCGCCGTTGAAGGCCCTTTTTGTGCCCACCAAGTTCCACATGCCCAGCGCCCCCGATAATCAGCCCCCATTATCGTTTGTGATGGACTTGGCCAGTTACGTTGGCGCGGCGTCTGTCCCGCTAGGGCTCACGTTGCTTGGAGCCACCATTTCGCGGCTCCAGGTGAAATCCATCCCGCCCGGTTTCTGGAAAACCGCATTGATGATCACCTGCTCCAGATTGATTCTTCTCCCCATCATTGGCGTGGGCATCACCACAGGTCTCCACAAGGCAGGCTGGTACGGTGACGACACCTTGGTGAGATTCGTGAGCGTGTTGGAGTTCGGGTTGCCCAGCGCAACTTCCTTGGTGTACTTCACAGCATTCTACACCGATCCACAGGCGGAGGAACATCTCCAGATGGACTGTTTGGCCATTTGTCTCATTGCACAGTACTCCATTTTGTACATTACCTTGCCATTTTTGGTTACGTTCACCTTCAAAGTATCGCTAGGATACTGATATAGACTAATTGCACACAATCACTCGCCGCAGTAGAACATGCTCCGCCATCATTCTAAATCGATCAAGCTCTACACCGATTTGTGGAAATCAGGGTCTGTCCAGCATTCTCCTTCTTTGCACCCAAGACATCTTTGTGACACTTATCACCCCTTGATAACAATAGAACTTAAGCTGCCCCTACCAATCACATGTCACACGCTGCGTGTTTCTCACCGTTGCTCGCTTAGCCGGTAGCAACATTAAGCTTGGATTTCTAACACCCATAGCACCGCGGCAAGTTGCTACTGCGATCACGTGCGGGAGGCCCGCCATGACAGCAAGACGTCATTTAGAAATCAACATCCACAAGTAACTACCCAGTTTTTCAACTAGGTCAATTCCCACCAAGGTACTTTTCACGGATTAAAACTTTACCATGGCTTTGTACTACAACCTCGTTTTCGGCTTGTTGATCATCGAGATGGTCTTCTTCACTATCTTGTCTTTGCCCTACCCTAGGAAGATCAGAAGAACCGTGTTGTTCACGGTCTCGGCTCCGTTCAAGAGCGAACAATTCCAGATCGCCATCAAATGCGTATTGGGGTTCATTTTGGTGTTGTTCATCGACTCCGTCAATAGAGTATTGGCTGTAACCAGCGAATTGAGGGCTTCCTC
This sequence comes from Suhomyces choctaworum, assembly GCA_030568475.1. Taxonomy (NCBI): domain Eukaryota; kingdom Fungi; phylum Ascomycota; class Pichiomycetes; order Serinales; family Debaryomycetaceae; genus Suhomyces; species Suhomyces choctaworum. The sequence goes on along the minus strand of JAJMGE010000004.1, from coordinate 266,390 downwards.
TCCCAGCGGCCAACAGACCGCAATCACCGGCATCATGAACGATAGATCGGAGGTCCAGGCTAGAAGATTCTATGCCCAAAGAAACATGTACCTCTGTGGTTTTACCTTGTTCTTGACTCTCATCATCACTAGAACCTACTCGTTGGTGGCGGAGTTGATTGCTACCAAAGACAAGTTGGATGCCACCAAGAGCGAAAACGAGTCCATCGCGGCATCCGAGAAAGAGTCCGAAGACATTGCGCAATTGAAGAAAGTATTGGCTTCGAAGGACGAGGATTTGGAAATCTTGAAGGACCAGGCCAAGAGCTTGTCCAAGGACTACGAATCTGTGTCTTCCGGTGTTGACGTGAAAAATTGATTACGCATGGGCATCTATATAATCTGTTACCGAATGCAACGTTGCAAAGCTCTCTTTGTTTGATCGAGCTCACTTTTGTTCGTAGGAATTGCTCTTATGTTTGGGAGTGAACTGGAATACGGGACCAGCCTTGCCCAAGAACATTTCCGTGATCTTAATCCAGTCTTTGTAGTCTGTTGAGCCGAGCAATGTTTCCAATTCGTTCCTGCCCTTCCACAATGGGGGTCTTTGGTTCATTTTAGGTGGTAATTTCTCCAAGATGCCCACCGGAATGTATCTATGGGTGAAACTCAAGAACTCACACATAAATCTTCTCGCCAAGCTTACACCATACTCGTCACTTCCCCAATGTTCAAGGGCAAAATTGGAAAATGTACGCAACATCTCCAATCTTTCGGTTGCTGACTTATCCAAATATTGCTGGCTCTCAACTTCCTCAAATATCCAAGGTTTGATGAGTGCTCCTCTGGCAACCATAACCGAATCAACACCAGGAGTGTTCACTGCGTTAAACCAATCTTCGTATGTGTATACATCTCCGTTACCGACGAACCAGGTAGGCTGGGTATCGGAAACGTCTTTATTTTCTTCCTTCTTGTGGTTCCATTCTTCCACAGTCTTACCGACTTCGGTGATATAGGCCCAGTCAGCTTCCTTAGTATACCTCTGCTGTCTTGAACGACCATGCAATGTAATGGCTGCAACGTCATTCTCTTGCAAGATTCTTTGAACGGTGGCTTTGGCAGTATTTTTGTTATCTCTAGTACCAGTTCTTAATTTGACAGTCACAGGGATATCTCCGGAGGAGGCATTCATTGCTTTTAAAATTCTGAGCATTCTGGCTGGTTGGTCCATCAATGCCGATCCTTGTCCTTGACGGTACAACAAATCAATAGGACACCCACAGTTCAAGTTAAGCTCAGAAACATGGCTGGTTTCGTTGTAAATCACCTCTGCAGATTTAGCGGCGGCCCAATGCTTGGAAGTAGCAATTTGAACACCGAACCCCGGGTATTCACTTCTGTGAGCTTTAGGCAATGCCCATTCTGAATTGGTTCCCTGCAATAATGGAACAGTTAATGCCATTTCAGAGTAAGTGACATCTGCACCTAATGTCTTCATTAATCTCCGGTATGGTAAGTTACCCACGGTGGTCAAAGGGGAGACGATCTTTGCATTCCTGAGATCAATCTTCTTCTTCTCAGCGATCTTGTAGGGAACCTCAACGTAAGAAGCCATATTCAGTTTAGTCTTTTCTTGTGAGTTCTGTTCTTCTTCGCCATTGGCTTCCTTTGCTTCCTTCGCCTTGAGGAGGTTCTCTTCGTTCTGCACTAAAGTGTCAATGTACTTAATGACTTCTTCGGAGTGACTGAAATCGTATTTCTTTCTCTGCAATAAATTCTTGCGCTCTGGGGTGATCTTGTTCACTTCAAAGTTCAATTGTTCCTTGGCTCTGTCAATTTGGTCCAAATCCTTTATGAGACGGTTGGTTTCCTTGTTATAGTGTGAGCTCAACCATCTACACTTCAAGCCACCAGGGCAGTAACCAAGTGCTTTAAACACAGGACAGACACCTTCAATATCCTCGGGTTTGCTGGCGAGATATTCTTCAATGTTGTGCACGTTACGACACTGATCAGCTCCGTAGGAGCACTCCTTGGGGTTCTCTGGGTCCAACAAGGTGGTACACAACCGGACCTCTTTGACTTGTTGTCTCAAGTCTCTGTTCTTATTCTGGCCTCTTCTCTTCTTCTTTCCGCTCTTAGCTTTGTCGTCAGACTCTCTATCTCCTCCTTCAGCCTCATCGTCGTCATAAGTAGGAGCTTCGTTGGTGGATTGTACAATATATTCAGGCTTGATGGGGGCTATTCCCTTAGCAAAATGATCCACCTTCTCGACATGAGCCTTCTTGACATCAGAGGATGACTCAAGCACTTCGCCGGCTCTCTTTTCCGTAGAGGTAGTCATGGCAGCGAATGTGAAGCTCTCGATGATGCGCTGCAAAACTACTAGAAAATTGAGATCGCCTGCACGTGACACAATTTTTCACCTCATCGGATTTTTTGGTGCATAGCGAAGTGCTCAGTACATTTCAACCCTAGCATGCCCGAGGTCGACAAAAGGAGAAAAACGGAGGTCGTGACATCAGCTACGGCCCCCAAGCCCTCTAAGATTTTCAGTCCGTTCAGAGTCGTGGGAAATGTCTCTAATGATGTACCCTTTGCCATCGGTACTTTGGGGAGTACTTTCTATGCCGTGACATCGGTCGGAAGATCATTTCAGATATATGATATCGCCACTTTGCATTTGCTATTTGTGTCCCAGAAACAAACCCTGTCTAAGATCACCTGCTTGGCTGCCCATCACCACTATGTTTATGCGGGCTATGGTAACCTGATTGGAATCTACAGAAGAGGAAAGTTGGAGCATACGGTGGTCTGCGAAACCAGCGAGGCTGTAAATCACATATTGGTATTCGGAAGCTTCTTGGTGGCGACCGTGGGAGACGGGGAAATCTTCGTGTACAAAAATCCTTCGGGATCCAAAATCCCTATTGAATATTATACTAGGATCCAGAGTATAAATAGCTCCGTCGATGGAGGAATCGTGGGATTGCTTCACCCCCCAACATATCTCAACAAAATTGTGGTTGCTACCACCAGCAGCATATTCATTTTCAATATTCGTACCGGAAAGATGTTGTACCGTTCTTCTGAAAACCAGTTTATGGAAGGTATCTCATGCATTGAAGCTGCCCCTGTGTTGGACATTATTGCTGTTGGAACCCCTGTTGGACATGTGTATTTGTACCACTTGAAAAAAGGGAAAACCTTGGGCCAAAAAATCGTGGCTTCTACTCAGGACGTTGCAGCCAGAGTGGTGTCGTTATCCTTCAGAACCGACGGCTCACCTCATCTCGTGGCGGGATTAAACACGGGGGATTTATTCTTCTACGATCTCGCCAAGAAGGCTCGTGTTCACATCTTGCGTAATGCCCACAGAGAAAGCCATGGCGGTATTGCAAAGGTGCAATTTTTGAATGGCCAACCAATCGTTGTCACCAATGGCGGTGATAACCATTTGAAGGAGTTCGTGTTTGACCCAACATTGTCTACGACTAACTCGTCGGTTGTTGCACCTCCACGTCATTTGAGATCTAGAGGTGGCCACTCGGCTCCTCCCATCGCCATCGAATTTCCACACGAAGACAAGACCCATTTCTTGTACAGTGCATCGAGAGATCGTTCTTTCTGGTCTTTCTCGTTGAGGAAGGATGCACAAGCACAGGAAATGTCTCAGAGATCTCAGAAAACCACCAAGAAGAAAGCTGGGCCTGTTTCTTCGATCAGGGAAAAGTTCCCGGAAATCATCGGAATCACCTCGTCACAGACCAGAGAGGGTGAATGGGAAAATGTGTTGACTGCCCACAAGGATGAAACTTTTGCAAGAACGTGGGATTCTAGAAGCAAGAGAGTTGGTCGTCACGAGTTGAAGACCGTGGATGGAGGAATCGTCAAGGCAGTGTGTATTTCTCAGTGTGGAAACTTTGGTTTTGTTGGATCTTCCACCGGAGGAATTGGTGCATTCAACTTGCAATCGGGATTACTTCGAAAGAAGTATATGTTGCATAAGAAGGCCGTAACAGGCTTGGCTATTGACGGGATGAACAGAAGAATGGTAAGCTCCGGTTTGGACGGAATCCTTGGGTTTTACGATTTCAACGAATCAAAATATTTGGGAAAGTTGCAGTTAGACGCACCCATTACTTCTATGATATACCACAGGTCTTCGGACTTGGTGGCTTGTGCTTTGGATGACTTGAGTATTGTGGTTGTTGATGTAATTACCCAGAAGGTTATCAGAGTCCTCTTTGGACACTCCAACAGAATTACGGGAATGGACTTTTCTCCGGATGGAAGATGGATTGTTTCTGTTGCATTGGACGCCACTCTTCGTACGTGGGACTTGCCAACTGGAGGATGTATTGACGGTGTCAGGTTGCCCAATGTTGCAACCACAGTCAAATTCTCCCCTCTTGGAGACTTGTTGGCTACTACCCACGTTTCTGGTAATGGTGTTTCATTGTGGACCAACAGATCTCAGTTCAAGCCTATTTCCACCAGACATGTCGAAGAGGAGGACTTCTCTACCATCTTGTTACCGAATGTATCAGGAGATGGTGGGTCCACAATTTTGGAGGGTGCTCTCGAACAAGAAGAACAGGACTCGGACTTGCAAAACTACCAATCCGTGGAACAAATCGACGAGTCATTGGTGACATTGTCTCTTGGTCCAAGATCAAAGTATTCAACCTTGTTGCATTTGGATACCATCAAGCAGCGGAGCAAGCCTAAGGAAGCCCCCAAGAAATCCGAAAAGGCACCTTTCTTTTTGTCCTTGTCAGGAGAGGCGGTGGGAGATAGAGCTTCCGTCGCAGAGGGGAAAGTCAATGCTCAGGAAGGATCACAAGAAGATGACGAGACCAGTAAGTTGCATAAGCTTCGGAACGGAGAAACACATGCTTTTGAATCCAAGTTCACGCAATTATTGAGAGAGGGAGCCGAGATGGATAACTTCTCTGAGTTTTTGACATATTTAGTGAAGGCTTCACCTGCGGTGGTCGATTTGGAAATCAGATCCCTCAACGGATTCCCACCATTGAATGAAATGACCTGGTTTGTCAAAGCTTTGTGCCAAGGGATGGAATCCAAGAAGAACTATGATTTGTACCAGGCCTTCTTCGCTATGTTCTTGAGAAACCATGCCGACATCATCTCAAACAACCCCCATGACGACGAATTGCAAATCAGTCTCCAGCTTTGGAACAGCTTGAACGACCAGGTGAATGACGATGTGGAAACGTTGGTGAAGTACTGTTCTGGAGTCATCAACTTCGTTAATGCCATCTAAAATAGACAATGCATGAAACTGAATTTATATAGATGTAGATACTTCTGCCGTCACCTTTTCCATTGTAACTAGGTTCATATTCCTATAACCATCTCGTATTAGGTGCGCGCATGTATTGTATATACAGTTCGCGCGGCTATTGCCCTAAGTTAATCGCAACTTCGCGAGACTAGGTTACTAGTTGCATCGTCCATTGTGCTTCCATTCGATGAATATAGACGTCATCGAGGCGGTCCATCGGATCCGGCTACCACAAAACTCAAAGGCTTCCGCCTTATACTATCATAACTCGCGATTGTACGTGGGTCTTGCCAACGGTGACCTAATCGTGTACTCTCAGACGGGAACCAGGTCCAATTCCGTTACTAGCAATTCGCCCGCTTCCGCTCCATTGGGAGATAAACCGCTTGCTTTCGAGACCAAGTTTGCCAATGTTACCCGAGACAACTCCCAGGTGGAAAAAATCACTGGCATTCCCTTGACTAGCGAGCCAACAAAAAACATACTTGCGGTCACCAACCATGACAGCATAAAGATATACGAGATTGCAGGGAAACACCTCAATTTGATCCAAAATTTGGACGATGTGAAGTCAAATATAACTCCATTTTACCTCGAAGCAAATAGTCAGAGGCTTCTTCTTGTCCCTACCAAGAAGAAAATACTCGTTTACCAAGTGGTCAACAAAACTAGAAACATCATACAATTTCAGTACACCCGTGAGATTATATTTAAAGACAAAGTTCGTTCTTTAGATACTTACCCGGGCCAAGACTGCAATATTTTGATCAGCTTATCCAACAGTTTTGTACTTTTGGATGGCAAGACATTCTTAGTACACGACTTGGCGGTGGACGAAGCAAGCTTATACACTTTCAGTCATGCATCATCATTTAGCTACTTTGGCCTATCATCATCCGACCCTTCCAGCTATGCCTTCCGAATAGGCACTCATCAATTATTGCTAGTGAAAGATGCACAAACAATAATCCTTAGCATACCCGAAAACAGTGATAGCAGTCCTACATTCAAGCCCTCTAATATCAAGCTACCAGCAAATCCCGCATTTATTGCATTTATTAATCCCCTTTATTTGATGGTTGTCTATTCAAAGAAGATCGAGATACTAGATTATGAAACAGGGAATCTAATTCAAACTTTCCAGCATCATCTAGCAGGTAATCAAATATTTGGATACGTTCGAGGTGATAATATTTTCATAACTTCTGGGGCGGAAGCCATTGAATTTCATTTGTTGAGTTTCCAAAGACAGATTGACCAGTTTTTAAGCATCAGTGGAAAGGGTTCGCTTTCGGGTAATAAAAAAGATCCGAACAATGATTTAAAGGTGATTGGCCTAGAGAAAAGTATCTCCTTGGTGAAAAAGTTGGATGACAGTGATCCTCTTTTTAGGGACGGTGAGATTTCGAATGAAAAGAAACGCAATCTAGTCTTAAGGGAGTTATACAAGAAAAAGGCGATAATTCTTTTTCAATCATATTCGAAATACCATGAATCCTTAGTTGAGATTTGCTCGGACTGGCTAGTGTTCTATAGGGACGTCCTTAAATTATTTCCAGACTTTTTGAACGCTGAGATACAGATCTCGTCAATAATAGGCGAAGACCATCTCAGCGAAGAGTCAGAAAGCGTGAAATCACTATCAAATAGCGTCATCAAGAGAATATCATTGAAGGATATTGAAAATCAGAGGATAATAGTCACAGGGGAGTCTGGTACTGATAACGAATCTCAAGTTCATCTTACTGTTCGATCAACTAATTCTACGAGCAGTCCGGCATCAAGCACACAAGGATTTTCCAAATCACAGGATATTCGCAAATTTAAAAAAGCAGTCAACAATTTAGTTATTTACCTCACAGACCAAAGAAGAATTCATTCAACGTTTTTAAATGATTCTCTGGCGGCTTTGCAATGGAAGGGAGTCCTGATGACAGCGTTTGATATTTATCCCAACTTGAAGCGTGAAAATTTCAATTCCATGATATCCCACGTTGCTGAGGTCATCGACACCACATTGTTCTTGTGCTATTTTCATATAAAGCCAATGTTATTGGGTCCTTTACTCAGACTTCCCAATAATCATTGTAACGCTAAGATCGTCAACGAATCTCTTCTAAAGAATTTTCAAGAGCAACATCAACTGCCTAGTTTCATCAAAGAATTAATGGACTTTTACTTCGGCAGATCTCTTCATCACGATGCTTTGGAAATGCTTTATCAGTTGGCACACACTGACCAAGATGAGCGGCCTACGGTGATTGCTTCAGAGGATTTCGATGATTACATAAAAGGTCCAGAGCTCACTATACAATATCTTCAAAAGTTGACTAATGATGAATTGGATTTAATTTTTCAATTCGGATATTGGGTTATCGCAGAGCAAAATAGTGAAGCAAGTAAAATTGTCAAAGGGCAGCTAATTTTTATGAACGATTCTTATGAGTGTGAAACATATGACAACACTAAGGTCTTGAATTTTTTTACTAGTGTTCTAAAAATTGACTCCTTGGCGATCAAGTATTTGGAATGGTTAATATTCGAGAGTGACTTGGAGCAGCGCTTAATTGAGGATAATTTGGTGTCAAAGTTTCACACCAAACTTGCATTGCTATATTTAAAGAAACTCAAAGAAATCATGGACTATACGAGCATGAGCGATTTTACTACCTCCGAGTATTATGTCAAAGTCCATCAGTTTTTGAAAACATCCATTTCGTATGAGCCATGGACAGTCCTCAAGCACATTCCCTCTACCGACGATAAGTTTTCACGTCTCAAGGTCTTCATTTATAAAATTTTGGGCGAACATGAGAAATCTATTGATGTGCTCTTCAACCAATTGGATGATCTCGATGCTGCTATCGATTATGCATCTGATATACACAATCAAGTGAAATCAAGACAGATAGGTGAGGGTTTACTTCAGAAACTATTGGAAGACCTTCTCAGTGGACCTACAGAGAACGTAGCTTCTATTGAGAAGCTTTTGCTCCTGCAAGGCTCAAAGATGTCTATATTTAAGGTATTAATGTCATTACCCAACGGCTTTCCATTGAATAGATTATCAACATTCTTGACAAAAAATATCAGGGAGAAGCATGACACGCTTAGTGACACCAGAATTGCTGCACAACTTCACAAAGTGGAATCTTACAAAGTACAAGACCAGGTTTGGTCTATCCAAAGCCAAGGGTATGCGATTAATTCTGGTAACCAAATCTGCCAGCGTTGTGGAAAAAGGCTAGGATATGCCGTTTTGAGTACGGGAAAGGATGGAGAAATAGTCCATTACGGCTGTGCTCAAAATGGTACAGTTAATAGGAGCATCTAAAAAGACCATTCAATATATTATAGAAGACAGTCCATATGACCTGTATGTAAAAATATTATGTGCACTCTCGAAAACATCATCAACGGTAGCCCATCAACAAGCAGCCTGCCGATATTCTTGATCATTCAGTCAATTTTTGTAACTATACGTCCCGCAATCAACAATTGGGGATTGCAAAACCGATTGGTAAATACAGAATCACATGTCGTCACCTCAAGAAAACTCTTCGCCGTATCCACAATCGGGGTCTAATGCAAGCGGTAATGGTGTCAAGCTACCTCCTATATCGTTCCTTTCAATGAATCAGAAAGCTCAGAACACACAATCTTACTCTAGCTCGCCACAGTCAGGAATTTCCCGGTTTTTGAATGCTCAGAGTTCTTCTCCTCAAGATGTGGGCTCTGCACAAGATTCCACCGACAGGGCTGACGGTCCCGCTGAGAAACGGGCTAAATTGGGGTTACATGGAAGTGAACAGTCTAGCAAGTCGCCTCCTTTGGTGTCAGAAACCCAAAAAACTTCAAGTGAAGGTGCCAGAGCTGCCGAAATTGAGGAGGCAGCGGGGCCAAGACTGACACATTCGAACCATCCTACTCCTCATCATCACCACCACCATCATCACCATGTTCACAGTGCATCTCCGCATCACCATCATCACTTTCATCATCATCATCACGGTGTAAACAACGAGGATCCGAGCCAACCCGAAGAGCCGACATCGGTGCAACAAAAATCCCAGTCACCTAACCACACATCTTCCGAGGCAGAAAATAAGCACTCGACAGCGGCTGAAGTGAAACAGGAAGATGAAAGCACAGGCAAGAACACCACCCCGACAGCATCCAAAGAAAATGAGACATCACCTTCGAAGTCTCCAAATGTGACATCAGAAGTGGTAACATTGGAAAAAACCACTGAAACAAGACTGTCATTTCCTCCAGTGGTATTGAATACACAGCCTATCAAGGAATTGATAGAGGAATCCTTTCCTTCCAAAAGATATCTCGGAACCATCGTGTACAATCCTACCACGACCTGGGCCACATTGCAAGCATCACAATTGTATGGGGTCAAGCGCGAACATGTGGCTAGACTCGAAGAAATCAAGGCGTCTTTTGAAGAAAGAATCAAGGACCAGCACGAGAAAGCGAATGTGAGGTACATCCCATGTCTTCCGCCTTTGCCTGACGAATATATCAATAGTATTGTGGAAATTAAAATTCCTAGATGGCACATCACTCAATTTACATACGACTTTGACCACGTTGCCGCATACAAGCGAGAGTTGTGGGGAGGCGCTGGAGGAGTTTATACCGACGATTCCGATTTGTTGAGTGTGTTGGCACATATGGGATTATTCGAGCTGAAAGTGGATTTGAAGGAATGGAACCACACATGGAGCGCTGCTGACATTGAAACCATCGAAGGTGGCGATCTTGCGGTGCAGATTATTCTTTTGCCTAATTTGCCAGCGTATCATGGATACTATGCCAACGGAATCAATTCCCGGTCTTGGATCGGAGTGAATAGGCACACCGGGCTTTCATACGCAGTGTACAGTATCAAGTGGGAGACTCCAGGGAGCTACCTAGGAGATGCGGGATTGTTTAAAAGGTATCGGGAAGAGATGCTCCAGGATGTGGCGGCTAGCTACGACAGAACGCGGTCTCAGTATGGCTGGAAATTCAACTACAAGTACTACAAGCAGTTGAAGAGGAAGCACGAGGAGTTGGAGGCACAGAGCAAAAAGGACGCAGATACCGATGGTCGGGATGAAGGCTCCAAGGCCGAGGTGCCACAGTAGAGGACCGATGGTGAGTCACCGGCATGCAGCATCTCTCCTTCGGTGACAGGCTGGCCCCACCGTCTTTCCCCCGCATCGGTATCTAGATTTAGGGCTGCTTGATAACGTTTGTCCTGTATGTAATGCTGAAAGCGGTGACTAATATACCACTCTGGGGAATGTACAATATAATCAAGTAGGCGCAGGTAGGAGTGGGCGAAGCAAGTTTGTCAGGATGGCTACCCCTCAGTTTGGCCCCTTGATATAGCTACCACCTTTGCCTCCCGTACCGACTACAACAGCCAGCATTCATAAGCCCCATCACGGCTGCCTCGTGCACTTTCTCCGCCTCGCACTTGTCCCACACTTAGTTTATCAGTTTCTTTTTTCGCCCGATCAGTGCTCCATACTCTTGAGGATTGCGTATATTGCTAGCGGCTCCAGGGCTAATAGTAGACGTACCAACTCTTCAACTCTCTGCTCCCATCTGTCTTGTGACTGTCGGAGAGAGCTACTGGTGTGAAGATAGACACAGCATATCCTTTGGCGGCCACGAATCTCCTCCCCAGTGCTCGCTTCTGTGTCCCCATACCGTCGGTTAGCCCCACCCTCTGGTACCGTCGCTCCCATTTCACATTTGTGCACCTACGGAAACAGCACCAAAACTTCGTTTCCGCCCCACATCTGTACCCGAAACCTTCCACAACACCTACATCCCAGCAAACCACAGACCGTGAGCCCCAAACGCTACTTCCACCTGGCGCTCACCCAACCTCACCGCATTTGATTCGTCTCACGCACCGATGACCGAACACACAGACACTCTTCGCAACAGCCGGTCCGTTCCTTCCTTCAGTAGCCCTTCCAGTAAAGTGTCTGTGGCCAAACCATCACCACTCCTGCAGTCGTCGAAGTCTTCCAAACTGTCGCGAAAGACTGGGTTCTTCAAAAAGGTCAGCAACGAATTGAACTTATTCCTTCTTCGAGTACGTTCCATCTCGAGAGAAGTTTTCACCACGGATGAACTCGTCGAAGAGCTCTTTGTTGAACAGGACTCCGACGACTCTTCTTTGGACAAGATACTAAAGACTCCCGCCGTTCGTGTGATCCACTCAGCAGAAGAGACCTTCTTGGAAGAGTACAAGAAGTTCAAGACCCTAGACAAGATGGCAGAATACCATCAAAACCAACAGTGTGAAGAGGTCAGGTCGTCAAGCACTGCCATCTCCGAACCAAAGGTGCGCCCCGGATCTGCCTTACAGGACGTTATCCTTCAGACTAGCAACAGCGAAACTGCATTCAGCGATGACGAAGAAGCGGACGATGATATCGCTTTCCAGGACATCGACTTGTGCAAGATGAGACATGAGCTTGAAATGCGTAAAGACCACAAGCATAAAATAGAATCCGTTGGACCTGCTCTCTGGGAGTTTAGAAGACGAAAATGGCTACACTGTCCCAACCCAGCTAGGGCCAAGGCAAAGATGGGCAATCTGACTATCGATCGCATTCCCAAAGAATCGTATTATAGGATATACAATATTTTGGTGGAAAAGGGAAGGTCCTTAAAACAGGACAAGCACCTCAATCTCCAGGATTTGGTGCATATTATCAACGCAGGCTGGGTTGCCGAGGAAAAATGGGAGCGAGCTGCTAAAGGTTTGCCCTAGATATAGCAACCTCCCCCTCTATCATAAGCATCTCCATTTTTGTGCAAACTCTAAGCATTGATGATCTCACGAACCATTTCGTCTCAAGTTAGACACCCTAATTTAATACAAACATGTCATCTGGAAATGTTTTGTCGCATAAATATCATTTCTTGGTTAATTTCAATGTATTTTCTAGTATCCGTAATTCCTGATCTATTATCTCTGCACGCTTTTGGAAATCATCTATTTTTGACCCTGACTTGTTGCTCTTGAGCAAAGCATGACACTTACCTATGAGCTTTTCCACAGATTTTCTAGTGACAACCAAGTCCTTGTAGCTGCTAGCCATACCAATGCTCAACTGCTTGTCGATTTCCGCATCCAATTGATGAATCGTGGTGATTTTGTCTATAAGTGTCGATGGCTCTTCGCCGTCGGAGTTGCTGGTGATGATTCCGCTCACGGCCTCCATGAGTTGTCGCAGGTACGCCAAAGAGTACCTGAGCTGCTTGTGTTGCAATTCCTTGGATTGCTGGAGCAAATCTGAATGCGTAGCCATGACACACAAGGTGTGGAGTTGACAAATGTATCGCTTATCGTCATATCCCATCATGTGACAACACTATCACGTGCATGAGATGATATTGTTGTTCCAGGACCTTTCATATCACTACGATACAACCATACTAAGTTGATCCCCTGAGATTTTGTCTTTCGGAAGGATATTGTCAAATGCTCTGAGACCTCTAGTTAACATCCATTATATATTCGCGACTCCAGAAATCGTGAACCCATAAGTACAATGTCTTATCTCCGCCAACAATCGCTCTTTCTAGCAGTTCCGTCTGATCCAATACATACGAACATAGATGAGTTTTACAAGCAACTCAATGACACTGACGACTATACAGATCTAATCAATAAGACATATAGCGTCATCACTGAAACTGAATTAAGTTTGGAAGAGACACAGAAGCTTTGGCAAATCAGACTCACACTTCTTTTGTTCAACAACCAGATCTCCTACGCCAAGAAAGAGGCCATCAATGTTAATAACGCGTTATATCTTCATGAGAATCCCAATCCGGCTCCGTTGCATAGTGAGAACTCGAGCCGGAACAACTCGCTCAGCTCAACGGGAGCACCACTACAGCCCATATATCCGCTTCCGAAGAACAGGGCCCAATTCGACTATGACTGGCTCATTTTGCTTCTCAGGCTCAAGTCAATTCCAAACATGAATCTAATCAACGAATTGTACAAACTCAACTACCAAATGCGCTTGAAGTCAGATCTCGACGAGCCAAAATTGAAACAGAAACTAATCAACCTAAGCTATGACGTCGTGGTAGTTCTTAGCATCACCAAAAATCACATAACTTTGTTGAATTATTTGAGCGGATTAATAATGGAACTAGAACATACAATTAACGGGAAAACCGGCAGCACCGAAAACTATTGTCAATATCTTTCAAATTTAAGGTTGTTGCAAATAATTATTGAATCCACCTTACACGCAGAGAAAAAAACGAACTCACTAGAGACGATAATCTCAAGCAAGTACAATCTGGTCTTCAATAAGGTCAACTTGAACTCAAAGATTTCCTTGGTTTATGCATTAAAGAACATTCTGCCTACTATTTCTGAGCCTAACCCATGCGGATTCGACCAAGAGAGCCTAGAATTGACTAAACTTGTTGCTTTAATTAAAGACGGTAAGATATCTGTGCGAATAATCTGCTCAATGTTAGGCCTATGGGATTTATCTGCCAATTATGGGTTCCAGCTAACTGAAGGACCCGACCCGAGCTTTGTAGCAGGCAAGATAAATGGGATATCTACACAACTTCCAAGAGACTTCACAGAAAATTGGATCAAGCACATAAATAAGGTATATGGATTGGAGTAAAGTATAAGGTAATCTGAACAGATATGTAGATCTTGGTGTTTATAGAGCCTTGAACATAGATCACTAGGGCAGAAACCCTATTGAAACTAACTTAAGCGTGACCAATTTCCGGCACACAAAAATTAAAAGATTACCTAAGCGAGAGCCGTAAGTGCGATCCTTACTGAGGCACTCACTAAGCACTCGCAGGGAGTGCACAGTGAGAAAATTTTTCACGTACGCTGGGACACCCGTGAAAAAAAATCTACCTCAGAGCTCTGATAGTTTCTACCACTCCTTGTTACATATCATAATTCAAAATGGCTTTACAAGACGTTGTTACCCGTGAATACACCATCAACTTGCACAAGAGAGTATGTAGCAAAGATACTTGAATCAATCATCATAACCGGACCAGACAAGAAAATACCATATTCGACCAGACGAAGTCCACCAGTCATGAATGAATGGTGAACAGAGAAATCAACATCAGCAGAGAAATCAGTTGGAATGAGTGTGTTCCTATATCAGCAGATGGTCATTTTTTTGTTCATGTCACACATCCAAGATATATTGTGGAAAACAGGTTTATTCTATTGCAAGTCAGGTCTGGTCCCAATAACTCGAATCTATACTAACCTTTAGTTACACGGTGTTCACTTCAAGAAGAGAGCCCCAAAGGCTGTCAAGGAGATCAAGAAGTTCGCCACTTTGCACATGGGTACCACTGATGTGAGATTGGACCCAAAGTTGAACATTCAATTGTGGTCCAGAGGTGTCCAAGGTGTTCAAACCAGATTGAGATTGAGAATCTCCAGAAAGAGAAATGACGAAGAAAACGCCAAGGAAAAGTTGTTCGCTCTCGTTGAACCAGTCACTGTTTCATCTACCAAGGGTTTGCAAACTGTTGTTGTTGAAGACGATGCTTAAATGAGCTCTCATTAATAGTTTGTATAATACGATACACATAATATGTAACGTGATGTAGTGGGGCCTAAGAGAGAAATGCAATATGGTTGTTGCAGTTCACAGCAGATTGTCTAGGAAGTGATGTGCAGCTCGGACCATATCAAACCAAACCAACCAATATATTATTGCTTATTGCTGGATTGATCATTCACAATCTGACATTCTGTCTCCTAAAATTTCTGGTGTCAAGCTCTACTCTATTCTACAGTTCCAAATTGGTTCGTGATCTTGTCCCTATTGAGTGTTAGTAGTGCTCATAAAATAACCATATTCAGTGTAACTATGACAAATACCAGATCATTGCAATAGAAGCTATGCTCGCCAGAACGACGAAACTTCCAAGAAAGCTCTAAATGGTAAAAAAAAAAGAGGGTCATCATCAACATATGGTACTGGTTCGTACTTACGCTTTGCTGTAATGTTATCGCTAGCATAGAAAATTTTTGTTTTATATAGGAAGGCTCGACATCCGGGTAACCCTGCATACAGGAAAGGAGTCTAAATAGAAGCTATGGGGGTTCTTATTATCTTAAGTAAATGCATGACAGAGGCCCAGCTCCTGAGAGGAAGTAGTGCGAACATATTGCAAGTAGTAACATTCTCGATGGGGTCTCTCGTAGCCTTATTTTCCATTAGTAAAAGGCTGCAAAATGTTGGTGAAGTAGATAGCTTAGCGTTTTATTCGGGATTGTAACATTTCTACTGTCTCAATGGTGTAATATACCCCGTCATACATTTAGGATTCTGGTACTGTCTCTTTTGAAAAGTGTAATCTTTGGTGTCAAAAGAGTAAAATTCGACAACAATCGAACAAGAAAAAATAATATACTTAATTGAATCAAACATTTGACATACTAGACTTAAAAATGAATGTCAACCGCTCGCAGCAGTCCCCTTTGTCTGTGGCATATTTGTTTTGTGGTGAACCCTTTTGGTGCAGCTGAAGACGTGATATGCCCCGCACGTGAGCACGATTTTTGGTCCCCCACAATATCTACCGAGGCCCACTTTATCGATACATATATATATATTGCATCCATCCAATTTCTGGCACCAAAATGCCGTCTGCAGTTGTGACCACAGCTTCTCAAAAGTCCATATCTACCATTGCTAATGTTGTTTTTGTCAATAACCCAAATTTGACTGGCAGAAATGACGTTCTAGAGTTATCAATTGACTTATTTAACAAGCTCTTTCCTGATCAAGAGGGTCATGAGTCTAAATTTGTGTTAGTCAAATTGATTGGCTCCCCTGATTACTTTAAGGCATTCAGAATTTTCAAAATTGGCTCTATCGACTTCGAAGATCGTCACAACACGGTGAAATTCATTAACAATACCAATGTCAGCCTTCAGTTTTCTGATGATCAGTTGACCCTTGACTCGGCTATAATCCAATCCATAGCATTCGAGGATATCCCCAAACTTCTGCAGGTATATGTGTCTGTTCCAGGCGAAATATACTCAGTATTGAGCGACAAGCCTCAAGATTCTACAAGGGTCCAATTTTTAGACCTGTTCCTAGCACACAATGGCGCTGTGGTTAATGAGAGTGACCACATCCGGCTCATCAATGGACAAGTCAAATTATGTGAGCCCGTATCCCAAGGATTAGTGAACTATGATACAAAAATTATATTGATAAAAGACAACGAATACCCTGATGGATATGGGGGAGTGCAGCATTTCTTTGAGGAGTCTGACGAAGAATATGAAGACTCAGATTGCGTGTCTGGTTTGGGAGAGTTAGATATTTCTACCTTTTTAACTTCCAGCTTGCAGTTCAACTCAGAAAGCTCCATTGCTAAGAGTTCAGAGTTTCATATTGCTCCTTTACCTGAGCCAATAACCATAGACGGCCTTCCTAGTGCATGGTCAAAAGAAGACGGTGAACTTTTTGTTTTCATGAACTCAAGCGAATTCATCAAATTGGGATTTCCACTCTTCAATGGAGATCTCGCAAAGCTTTCTGATGGATCCAGACTGGTGGTAGTGAAAGTCTTCACTTTGGCAGAACCAAATAAGGTATTCAAAGCTGGTAACATCTATGCGTCGCCTATTTTAATTGTGAATTTAAATTTGAGTAGGGACTCAAAGGTGGTTTTAGAACAATTGTCGAAATCGTCCCACTCGCAGCAATTGTCAAGTTATCTCCCAATTGCTGAATCGGCAGTCATTTCTAGGGTTTCTTCTCAAGTCACCATGGATAAAACATTTCAAAAGCATTTCTTCTCGAGTTTGAAAACAAGCTTGAGCAATCATTTCAAGTGCGTTCAAAAGGGAGACTATTTTCCGGTGGTTATCGACTCTGTGTTAGCAAAAACGATGTTTGATAATACCTCTGCCGAGGAAGAGGCTGAAGAGGAGCATAGCAACAGTGACGCATTTGACATCATTCCAACGGGGGATCCAGATGCCGTAGCGTGGTTCAAGATCGTGGATATTAAGGGTACAAATGAAGTTGGTACCGAGCAGTTCATCATAGATCCGAACAAGACGTTGTTGGTTTCTTCCGGGGTCGAATTTGTTCGCTTGCCTAAAAACGAGTTCAGCCAGTGGTACGATTATTTGAAGTTGCCTTCAAGTTTCAATTTTAATTCCCATTTGGATAAGGGTATTTTCTCATATGCCAATGAATTTAAAAAAGTCATTCAAACATCCCTCAGTGCAAAGATCAACTTAAAGACAACAGTAATGCTTCAATCTTTGAGCAGAGGCATAGGAAAAACCACTTTGGTCAGAAACCTAGCACTTGAGCTAGGTTTAAACTTAGTCGAGTTAGACTGTTTTGACCTAATTAACCCAGGACAGGAACTTAAAACAATTGGCCTTTTGATGGGTAAGATAGATAAATTGATTTCCAACGCTCCTACGGATTCGTCTTCTTTCCACTTAATATACTTGAAGCATATTGAGAGCTTATGTCCTCAGATCGACTCTAATGACCAAAACTCCAATATCTTCACCTCATTATCACTCAAGGTAGCACAAACCTTGAGCGAATATTTGAGCCAATACAAAAATATGATTATTGTTATGAGCTGCAATGACATTGAAAAGGTTAACGACAATATTAAGCAGATCATCAAATTCAATATTACTTTCAATGTTCCAAGTGAAGCAGAAAGACTAGAAATTTTCAAGTTTTTGATTGGAAACGAAATTGCTCACAATGACATGTACACCTTACCAAAAGAAGGTACCAGCATTGAGTTCAATGGAAACATCGACATTACTTCAAAACCCTTTGCTCTTAGGCAAGACATCAATTACAAGACCTTGGCGTTGCAATCTGCGGGTTTGACTCCTCGTGATCTCACATCTATCATCAAGAAATCAAAGAATTTGGCCATAAAGAGGTTGACCAAATTGGCAATTGATGCGGAGATTAACCTAGCAAAAGTAATCAAGATAGGAAACGGAGGGTTGATCAATTGGATTCCGAAAGACTTCAATGCAGCAATTAACGAGGCTAGGAATCAATTCAGTGATTCGATTGGAGCACCACGAATTCCAAACGTCAAGTGGGAGGACATTGGAGGTCTCGATTTAGTCAAGGACGAGATTCTTGATACGATCGATATGCCGTTGAAGCATCCCGAGTTGTTCAATAATGGCTTGAAGAAAAGAAGTGGTATATTGTTCTACGGTCCCCCTGGAACAGGTAAGACCTTACTTGCAAAGGCCATTGCTACCAACTTCTCGTTGAACTTTTTCAGTGTGAAGGGTCCGGAGTTATTGAATATGTATATCGGTGAATCTGAAGCCAACGTGAGACGGGTGTTCCAAAGAGCTCGAGATGCTAAGCCGTGTGTTATTTTCTTTGATGAGTTGGATTCCGTTGCACCCAAGAGAGGTAACCAAGGAGATTCCGGTGGTGTGATGGACAGAATTGTGTCGCAGTTATTGGCGGAGCTCGACGGTATGAGCGGAGGAGGCGATGGCGGCGAGGGAGTATTCGTTGTTGGGGCCACAAACAGACCAGACTTGCTCGACGAAGCGTTATTGAGACCAGGTAGATTTGACAAGATGTTGTATCTTGGTATTTCCGATACGAATGAGAAGCAGACCAAGATTCTCGAGGCGTTGACGAGAAAATTCAAGTTGCACGAGGACGTTGATTTGGCTAAGATTGCTGAGAAGTGCACCTTCACGTTCACAGGAGCGGATTTCTATGCCTTGTGCTCTGACTCGATGTTGAATGCTATGACCCGAGTGGCTGGCGAGGTGGATGCAAAAATCAAACAGTACAACGTCGACTTGGCTGCCCAGGGCAAACCAAGTGTTTCCACGCGTTGGTGGTTCGACAATGTGGCAGGTCCCGACGACGTCACTGTGTTGGTGAAGATGGAGGACTTCCTCAAGGCGCAGCGGGAGTTGAGTCCTTCGGTCAGTGCTGAGGAATTGCAGCATTATTTGAGAGTGCGGGAGAACTTTGAGGGTGGAAAAGAGAAGGCGAAGGAGCAGACACGGGAGACCGCAAAGGGGGAAGCTACAGCCAAGCCTACAGTCCAGGATATGGTCAATAGCGTGCTTGAACGTGAGGAGGTGCCCAATGGCAGCAGCAACGCTGTCAGCAACGGCCATGTGGCAAACGGACATTGAAATGTTCGTGTCTCATTATAATGTATAGGAAATAAATAATGGGTGCTCAAAGGATGCATCCGAATGCTGGTGTCGACTCGTAGCGACAAGACAGAGTGGTTCCACTCTACCAATGCTGTGGGTTAGCCGCGGTCGTTCTTGAACATGTAACTCTTTTCGAGCACATCCTTCGCCTGGTTGATGCGCTGGGAGATGTACTGGCTGCCCTGCTTGTCGGGATGGTTCAACACCATGAGCTGGCGGTACCGTTTGCGCAAGAGGGCCTTGTTGAAGTTGACGATGTCGTCGCCCTCGATTCCGAGCACGAGCAACGCCTCCTGCTCCGTCATCGGGTCCAAGAACCCACGATTGGGGTACCGCTGCTTCAACAAGCGGTGGAGCGAAGGGTCTTTGATGAGGTGCTGGTGTCGCACGAAGTCGCTGTGGTCGTTGGGGTCGGTAAGGTTGATGTTGTTGATGGCGGCGATCATCTGTGGTGTGAGATGCACAAACTGACGGTACGCTGCGAGCGATGACCTGACCGCCAACGCTGCTGCCGTGAGTCCGACTCCAATGACTATAGGGAGCACCATCCGTAGGGTCCCCACGCATTTGCCTCTGGCTCGTTTATCGCAGCGGGACCCGGTGCAGGACGCGAATCGCCGACTGCCGTCATCGCCGCGGCGCTAGCGGGGAGTAGGCATTGCGGTCTAGCAACCGGTGTAGACACTAAGGGACATCCAAAATTCCGCAAGAGCAAATGATGACGTTGGTGTGGCATCATGGCGACGTTCCGTTCCGCATGAGTACAGCGAACATCCTACTCCAACCGTCCCGGACCGAATCCAAAGGTGTTATTGTCAAAAGTTTGCGTTTTTCGTAAAAAAACGCGGCAACTCGCACCATCCGGAGTTGAAGAATCCACATCCGCCACCGCAACAGGACTCGGTCCGATGCCCCACATCCTTACTTGCTTCGGTGGGACCCTCCGGTGATTGCTGACGGCAACTCCGAAGCTCCTCACGTGGCGGCGTGTGTTGACGCGGCTTCTCGTCAGCTGCGGATACTCGCACCCTGCGGGCCGACCTAGAACGGGCCGCCAGGAGTCCGATGCGCCAGGGGGCTGCTGAACTCCGACACAACCGTGTGGTCCCAGACACACCCAGCCATGGCGTAGAGCACGCGAGCGGATCCGGACGACAGTGGTCCCCACGCCCTCGTCAGACACCGAGTAGCCGCTTATCGCATCAGGTGTCATCAGGAGCCCTTTCGTGAAATGCCCCAGCTGGCGGATGCCGGACCTCCTCACCCCGAACAAAATTTTCAGTCCGATAACTGATGCGGGTAATATAAATAGCGTGGCTCTGGCTGCGTGGGATACACTTTTTGCAGTAGTGAACAAACTTTAAACGCTACTTCCTTTAGCAACTATGTCTAACGCAGCATTATCCTGGTTAACCAAATTGGACGTGTCCCAAACCCCTGACAAGGTTTTACGTCGTTCCTCCATCATCGGAACCATTGGTCCTAAGACCAACAACGTGGACGTGTTGGTCAAGTTGAGAAAGGCCGGTTTGAATATTGTCAGAATGAACTTCTCCCACGGCTCTTACGAGTACCACCAGTCGGTCATTGACAATGCCAGAAAGTCCGAAGAGGTGTATAAGGGCCGTCCTTTGGCCATCGCCTTGGACACCAAAGGACCCGAAATCCGTACCGGTACCACAATTGACGACAAGGACTACCCAATTCCTGCTGGCCACGAAATGACCTTCACCACCGACGATGCCTACGCTAAGAAGTCCAACGGCGACCTCATGTACATTGACTACAAGAACATCACCAAGGTCATCGAAGTCGGAAGAATCATCTACGTGGATGACGGTGTTTTGGCTTTTGAAGTCATTGAGATCATCGACGACTCCACCTTGAAGGTCAAGTCCATCAACGCCGGTAAGGTCAGCTCCCACAAGGGTGTCAACTTGCCAGGTACCGATGTCGACTTGCCTGCTTTGTCCGAGAAGGACAAGGCCGACATCAGATTCGGTGTCAAGAACGGTGTCCACATGATCTTTGCCTCTTTCATCAGAACTGGCGATGACATTAAGGAAATCAGAAAGGTTCTCGGTGAAGAGGGTAAGGACATCCAGATCATCTCCAAGATTGAAAACCAACAAGGTGTCAACAACTTCGACGACATCTTGACCGAAACTGACGGTGTCATGGTTGCCAGAGGTGACTTGGGTATCGAAATCCCTGCTCCACAAGTGTTTGTTGTCCAAAAGCAATTGATTGCCAAGTGTAACTTGGCTGCCAAGCCCGTCATTTGTGCAACCCAAATGTTGGAATCCATGACCTACAACCCAAGACCAACCAGAGCCGAAGTCACTGATGTCGGTAACGCCATTTTGGATGGTTCTGACTGTGTCATGTTGTCTGGTGAAACCGCCAAGGGTAACTACCCTACCGAAGCTGTGTCCATGATGCACGACACTGCCATCACTGCTGAAAAGGCCATTGCTTACCAGCAATTGCACAATGAACTCAGATCTTTGGCCAAGAGACCAACTCCAACCACTGAGACCTGTGCCATTGCTGCTGTGTCTGCTGCCTACGAACAATATGCCAAGGCTATTGTTGTTTTGTCTACCTCTGGTTTGTCTGCCAGATTGGTCTCCAAGTACAAGCCAAATGTTCCAATTATGATGGTTACCAGAAACGAGAGAGCCGCCAGATACTCCCACTTGTACAGAGGTGTATATCCTTTCATCTATCCTAAGGACAGAGTCGAGAACTGGCAAGAGGATGTCGAAAACAGATTGAGATGGGCCGTTTCCGAAGCCATTGAATTGGGTATCATCAACAAGGGTGACTCCATTGTAACTGTCCAAGGTTGGACCAGAGGCTCTGGTCACTCTAACACCGTTAGAGTCGTCCAAGCTTAATTGTACAATAAGTATTAGACCGATAGTTCAATCAATAAAAAGGGTTTGAGAACACAGCCTGGGGCATCTGTAGATTAAGCAAGTGCGCGTTGTGTGCCGATATTGTGTAGGTCGTGTTGCGACCGCAGCCATGAAAATCACCTCAGTACACATTTAGCAGTAACGAACTAGCAACTCAGCAACTATCACCATGCGTTCGATTGTGGGCCAGATGGCCAGACCGCTTACATGTGCTGTATCTAGAAGAGCAATCACTTCGGTGAGATGTTATAGCTCCCAAAAGGATGCGGATGATACCACCCATTTCGGATATAAAACCATCAAAAAAGAGGATAAGGAAAAGTTGGTTGGAGGAGTGTTTTCTTCAGTCGCATCCAATTATGACTTGATGAATGACGTTATGTCGATGGGGGTCCATCGCTTGTGGAAGAGCCATTTCATAAACCGATTGGATGCTGGAATGAGACCAGGCTCCAACCGTCCCTTGGATTTCTTGGATGTGGCTGGTGGTACAGGAGACATTGCCTTTGGCTTATTGGACCACGCTGAGAAACGTTACAATGACTCCCAATCTACCATGACTATCGCTGATATAAACCCCGACATGTTGAAGGAGGGAGAGTTAAGATATCTAGAATCTAAGTGGAACGATGGTTCTGATAGAGTGAAATTTCTCGTTCAGAATGGTGAAACCATGGACCAAATCGAAGACAATTCGAAAGACGTGTACACCATTGCCTTTGGAATTAGAAACTTTACCAACATTCAAGCAGGATTGGACACAGCCTACAGAGTCTTAAGACCAGGAGGAATCTTTGCCTGTCTTGAATTTTCACAGGTAGACAACGCTGTTATTGACTACATTTATCAATCTTACTCATTCTCATTGTTGCCATTGATGGGCCAGCTAGTTGCTAATGACAGAGACTCCTACCAATACTTGGTGGAAAGTATTCGCAAGTTCCCCAAACAAGAAGAATTTAAAGGCATGATTGAAAAGGCAGGCTTTTACGTTCCTGAAAAGGGCTACGAAAACTTGACTTTTGGAGTCGCTAGTATTCATATTGGGGTGAAGTTATAATTTAGCCTGCATCACCTAACCTTTTGATATGCTCTTGCATCCTATACTGTATATATTGTTAAGTAGACCCATAGATCCACTAAATACATTTCAAAAAATGTATCCAATAGCTTTGTTAAGATCTTCGCTCAAGTTCATCACGCTTATGAATTTCTCGACTTTATAGTCATCAAGTTCCATTGAATCATCTAGTGTAACTGTCTTGAAGACTCCGTTGGAAAGGCTCATTTTGAAAATTGCTTCTTTCGAGTGATATCTACCTTCTACTTGAAATATCAAGTCAAGACAAGGCGATGCAAAGTCCACATATTCTAAGACAATACTGACATATTGAGCAGATGGCTTCACTGCAACATGATCATTATCTTGTCCCAAAAATGCATCTAGATCGATATCATCTTTGTTTATGGGTTGTATCGTGCTATAAGCGGCCGTCTCAGAAATTGCATTTAACCCCAATAATTCTTCGTCAGTCACATCATGTAGCTTCAACGACTCCCGGAGCCGTTTCTTTGCATCCTCTGTTAGTTCACCACCAGTGGCATTGCCGATTTTTGATGCTCTACGGGAGCGCGG
Organism: Suhomyces choctaworum; assembly: GCA_030568475.1. Classification (NCBI taxonomy): domain Eukaryota; kingdom Fungi; phylum Ascomycota; class Pichiomycetes; order Serinales; family Debaryomycetaceae; genus Suhomyces; species Suhomyces choctaworum. The sequence continues at coordinate 242,289 of JAJMGE010000004.1, read as the reverse complement.
GAGTTTCCTCTTCTTGCACGACACTTGGTGCTGCTCCAAAGACCGCAAGACATTTGCTAAAACCAAGTAATTTCTGAACCCCGGTATCAAGGATGCCACATCCAGGATTTTGTTGAGAGCAATGCTATCAAGTGGTATGAATTTCAATGTTGGTAAATTTGCAGAGAATCGCACACCAACTTCTTCGTCTGGAAAATCTACGGTAGCATTCACGATTTCTCCGCCGTTGATAATTTCAAACACCGACTTCGATTTAAGCTCCAGTTTCAGGGTCTTGTAATTTGAAATTCCGAGATATTCGAGAACATTGGAAGGCAAATATATGGGGTGGTTGAAATTCAAGTAAATTAACCAATTCGACAGAGGCGAAGTGGAACTGTAGCTGGAGTTGCTGCTGTCTGGTGGTGAATCTTCAAGTTCAAGCTTATATTTGTTGAATTTTCCAGGCTCTGTGGATATGGTCCATTCTGTCTTCTTGATATCATTAGAGTAGTCTATTTGACTGCTTCCCACTGGAGAGGGTTCCACACTAATTAATATGGAATATTTATTGCCTAATAGCAAACCGTTGCTCTCAGTCGTGTACTCATGGTTGATGTATCTGTAATCCATCCAGAAGTCGAGAAAAAGCCCCAACCGATGCAGGGTAGTGTCATGTAATTTGACCTTGCCTATGCTATTAGAAAAACCTTCCTTTAAAAGCCACGATTGATCACCCTCACTGTTTCCTCTCAAACCTTCCAACTCATTGATGACATAAAGAATAAGTCCAAACTGTTCCAAAAGTATGAATAAGTTGACATTTGAACTAGATAATCGGTCAATATTTGCTAAGTATTTCAAGTTGAAAGGAAAAGTGTTCAATCTTTCTGAAGTAAGGTTTTGTAGCAAAATGGACTCTGCTTCTGACTTGTCTCTTCCTTCGACTGCTGCAAAAAATTGTAATGGACAGTGTTTAGCATCCAATTTAATTATTATGGCATTCTCTGCCTGCTTTTTTTGTATGATATACGGTTTTGTTTCAGTACTAACCTTTTCGTCAGCCTCCATAGGTGCAATTCCTGAAGAGAGAGACAAATTGATTATTTCGTTGTCCGACTTGAAATCCACATCTATCAATATTGAAGAGCCCGCAATACTTAGCCTTTCTGTTTTGATCTTGTCATCCAGACTCTTTTGTATAGACTCAACTGTGTATCCTAGTTTATCTATGAATGTTTCAAGCTTCAATTGTTGAGCTAAACGCAGGACCAATTCAATGGAGACTTTGCAGTTTTGCGCATAGTCATATAATGATGCAATAGCCTGACTAAGAGTTTCATTGAAGTTTGACATGGCTCTGGAGCAAGTGCTGTTTTCGTGCCTGGTAGCCCCAAACTGCCCTGCAAAAATTGGTTCACGTGAGGAAATATCGCTGGGAAAAAAATTAGTATGCCGAACAGGGCAAAAGTTCTTAGGCAACCCATTTTTCAACCATGACCTTGAACTCGGATATCCTCACATTGGTAGATCCCATGGTGGCTAGCTTGAAGCGCCACCAGATAAATGGAGACCGGGAGTTGGCGCTCAACGTTTGTCAGCTTTTGATGAAAGTCATCTCAGCAGCTAGGTGGACCAATCCATATGATCTCATTGATGTTATCAGAGAGGTGGGTACGGTGCTTGAAAGGGCCCAACCCCGTGAGATTATAACGGGTAATATAGTGAGACGAGTTTTGGCATTGATCCGTGACGAAATTGAATCAGTTCACCAAGATGACTCTTCCAATATGGTGTCGTCCATGTTCAGTCTCTTATCAACATCCGACAACGTGAACCATAGGGAGTTGCACAATCAGCTGAAGAAGCAAAACAGTGACTTGCGGTCAATTATTATTCAGGGAATCCGTGATTTGGTCGATGAAATTTCCAATGTCGAAGATGGCTTAGAGACCATGTCCGTAGATTTGATTCACGACAACGAAATCTTATTGACTCCTACACCAACATCGTCGACAGTATTACAGTTTTTGATTAAAGCGAGAGCAAAGAGAAAGTTCACGGTTTTGGTGACGGAAAACTACCCAAATAATATAAAGGATGCCCACAAATTCGTCAAGGCCTTAGTGGATCATAAAATCGATACCATATTGATTCCAGACTCAACCACATTTGCCGTGATGTCCCGAGTGGGAAAGGTGATCATCGGATCGAACGTTGTTTTTGCCAACGGTGGAAGTTTGACAAATTCGGGCGTTGCCAATGTTGTCGAATGTGCGAAGGAAAACAAGACACCCGTGTTTGCTGTGGCAGGCTTATACAAGTTATCCCCATTATACCCTTTCAACAGCGATGATTTAATAGATGTGGGGAATTCCGGAAAGGTGTTGAATTATGATGAATTCGAATTGTTAGAGAATGTTGACGTGATTACCAACCCACTCGATGATTACATTCCACCAGAGCACATCGATATCTATATCACTAACATAGGTGGGTTTTCCCCTTCATTTATCTACAGAATTGTCTTGGATAACTACAAAACTGAAGATACCCACCTCGAATAGACTCGCCTTGGTCATTTCACAGCATAATGTATATTATATAAACATCTCGGACAGATATAAAATAATTGTAGTTGCAACACAAAGTACTCAATGCTACAACTACAGTAGTAAAATAGTCCTAATATGGCTACTACAAATCATAGGAACCGCAATCTATTAAAAAACCTTAACCGTGTATGTATGTAGCATCAATTTTGGCCAAACTGTCGCCCAAGTACAACTTTATTTTCCTTCTATAAGCAGTTGGATTTTGCAAATGTATTGGGTTACCTTCGAAGTAGACTGTGTCCAATTCCGGTAAAGATCCCAATTCCTTTCCCACTTCCTCAAAATTGGTGATTCCATTATATGAGCACCAGAAATCGGTCAACTCCTTCAAATGGCTCAAGTTTTCCAAATGTGTCAACTTGTTGGAAGTCACATCCAATACCTTTAGTTTGGTATTGTTTTCCAAATTTTCTATTCTCTCAATGCCGTTGTGAGACAAGTACAACTCCTCTAAATTTACCAACTTCTCTAGCCCTTCAATTTTTGTTATTCTGTTCGACTGTATTGACAAGACCTTCAAGTTAACCAAATTGGACATTTGCTCAAGCTTGGCTATCCTATTTTTCCCCAACCAGAGCTGTTCTATCGATGGCAACTTATTGAGATTTTCGTTCAAGACTTCTATCTTATTGCCTCCCAATTCGAGATTCTTGAGCTTAGTCATAGTCTCAAGATTTCTAATTTCCTTGATATTATTTTGCACAAAATAGAGGTTTTCGATTTCCGTCAATGTCTCCAAATTCTTGATGTTTTTTATTTTGTTGAATGATAAATCCAAGATCTTCAATTTGGTCAAGTGCTTTATATTGCTCGAGATATGGTTTATTCTGTTATCGTAGAAATCAAGCTCTTCCAATGTGTCTGGTAGATCCTTGACCGCTGTCATACTGGTGATTAAATTCTGTCTCAAGCATAATGACTCCAATTTGGTAAACCGGGACAAATTGAGATCCTCCAAAGAGTTGATTTTGAGATGAATGAGCTCGATGAAATCAGTGTCTGAATCATAGTCCCTTGTCAAATCTTGGTCAGCGTCAATTTCTTGGATATTTGTGTCCGGCAACACGGTGCCAGGATATTCGACAGGAGCAGCATCATCGTTGTGATCTTCAGTGTCATACTCGTGGTCATCTTCCGTTCCGGAGACAATTTCCGGCTCTTTTACAATTGGTTCTGGCATATTCGTAGAAGATTCGTTTTCAGCCATTGTGGCAATTGTATAGGGCCATGACTAAAAAAGGGAGAGGCAAAGGAATGTTGTATAGGGATCACATGACCCGAATAGGCGGTGGGGATCTCCACCAATAAGATCACACACTATTACAAACCGAATACAAATTTAGTATATAAAGCGTATTGCATAGAACTGACACTGCCGTTGGTTCGATCTACATCAATATTCTGGAAGCACCATTGCATAGTAGCGAATTATCATAATTCATTATTATATACAATATTTTGAACATACTGTCGAGTCTAGGTGTCACCAGTATCACTCCGATTTCTATTTGTTGCCATCAATCGTTACTCAACTTACAATTTCTGTTCTTCCTCGTAAATGTAGTTGACGGCTTCACCAACGGTCTTGATTTCATCGGAGATCTTGTCAGGGATTTCCAAATCGAATTCTTCTTCCAAAGCGACCAAGGCTTCAACAGTGTCCAAAGAATCCAAAGACAAGTCCTTTTGGAACGATGACTCCAATGTGATCTTTGAATCTTGCAAGGCGGCAACAGTCTTCAATGCTTCGAAGGCACGGGTGGTGACTTCTTCCTTGCTGATAGGAGCGACGGCGTAGAAACGGACTGGTCTAACCATGGTAGGCACAGCGAGTCTGGCGGTTGGAGCGCGGGCAGCACGAATGGCAAATCTGAACATATTGGTAATGGTGGTGGCTAATGAAGTTGATCACTCTAGTGAGTAGTGGATTATTTGCGAAAAAATTTACTTGATTACATAATACAATAATCTTTTACCAATCAATGGTAGCAGCCATAAGAGAAGCATTTATGATGTGGGGCCAGATGACAAACAGATTCGTTGGAACAAAGAGATGATTCGAAATAAGAAATCCCACACTTTTTTTAACATATATACATTTAGGAAAGTCTGTTTTCCAATCAAGCGCAGAAGGAGATAGAATTCGTAGAACAGGATTGGCGCTATCCCGTTAAATAGAGTATCATCTTGATGTTATTGGAAGAGAATTATGACCAATTCCATTTATGAGGTTTTCGAGAATGATAAGCGACAAGCAAGGACGCTACTACTCGACAATACCTGGAAACTTGCAATTACATTTCGACTAATTAACTAGTTTTGCCTGACCATATTTCTCCAGTTCAATGCAGTTCTCTTCTTGGTATAATTATAACTGTCAATCGTACTCTTGTCAGAGCTTACACCCGAAAGACCAGATCCGCTGGAAGCACTAGAGCCTCTACTCGTGGTTCTTGTCAATCTGCTTCCAACAAGAGAAGGAGCAGTTGTAGACAAACCATTAACAGACCTCTTGTCACTAATGGATTGCGAGTATTGAGAAGTCGTGCTGATGGTCTGTGTTTCATACTCAGTGTTGATCTTCAAATTTTCAATGTCTTCTTTGAAGTTCTTCTTGAACAATTCTACCAACACATCGTGAGACGCCTTCAAACTGTTGGTGATCAATTTGCCATGCAATTGCAAGCCACGGTTCAAAATCAAAGTCAAATCATCGAATGCTTTTCTCAACAAACGGATATCTTCTGCATGCTCACTATTGCTATCATATTTTGGATCAACGAAGAATGTACGGTATTGTCCCACACCTCCATTAACTGGCGAGTCCACGGTACCTGCCAATTGTCTAGACAAGTCATTGAACAATGAGGTAAACTCAGTCTTTTCCTTGATAGCCATATTAATCATACTTTCTAGCTGAATCAAGTCATTGTTCTTGGCAATAATCGTTCTAATGGCATTTTCCAATGGGGATAATTTGATAACCTTAGTTTCCTTGATATCACTTCTGTTCATCAAAGTAGGGAACGAGAGGAATGTCTCAAACGTAGTTTCCTCAGTCCACATATCAAACACAGAAGTAGACCCTGGAATCTTTTTCATGGTAGTGAAGAATCTCAAATCCTTGTTTCTGGCATACTGTCTGACACCAATGGATGTGTTGAACAATTTATCAGAAATTTCATTGACAGGTTCCACAGTACTGACATGTAAGTATCTACCAGAATGAACCTTTTCTCTCAACTTCTTCGCTTCAGAGTCATCAGAAATAATTCTCGCCCCAGGGTATAATCTCAATAATCTTTCATGGATAGAAGTAATGTGTTCAAATGGTAAACCTTCGTAAATTTGTTCTTTGCCTCTGATGTTAGCTGGGAAACCAGCACCAATGAAGGCGACTCTGAAGAAGGAAGGACTTAACTTATCGGATGATTCCAAATCCAAGTACAACTTGGCCAACTTATTGTGAACGTAAGCAAAACTCTTTAAATCGTATGTGTGACTATTGTAAGAGTCAAGCAATTCGTTGTAGGTATCGGTGGCCCTTTCCAAACTATTTCCCTTAATATAGTTGCTTGCAATCATCTTGTAGAGAGTCTCCTTTCTTTCAAAAGAACTCTGCTCGGGGAATTTTGGACGGAAACTTGATGGAACAATTGTGTGGTGACTCCAAGAGTAGGTAGAGGCAAGAAGCTCTAAACTCAAAGCAGCTTGAATATAATCAGTTTTCTTGATATTTTCTTCGTACATAGAGTTGATAAATGAGTGGAATAATTCAGGCTTGTTTGCATTTTTGAGGTAGGCATTAATGTTCAATTTGTGGAAAGTTCTGTCATCATCGAATTCTGGTCCAACAGGGACACTATTCAAATCGTTGAGAACGAACAAAAATCCAGTTACACTTTCGATGAAACTGGTAACGATACCATAAGCTTCATCCTCTCTATCCAATCTAATGGTCAACTTCACTCTCTCAATAAAGCTCTCCTGCTCAGCGATACCTGGCTTGTAAGAGTTTCTGTTGTAAATTTCATGCAACCCAACAAGACATTCTCTTTCGATATCCATAATGTTCTCACTGAGAATGTACTCTGAAATCATGATGGACCACAAGATTTTAACACTAACCGTCTGGCATGCAATGTTCTTCTGCAAAGCGAAAAGCATCAAATCTTGAAGGATACCGTAATCCTGACTGATAAACTCAACCTGGTAACCACCAAACTTGTTGAGATTAAACCTCACAATATCTTCTTCTGTTGCATCCCATGCCAAGCAATCCCAAGCCTCGTTGATAAGATACGCTGCGCGATCACGAACGTTACCGGTGATTTGGTGACAAGCCTTTCTAGGAACATCAGATAGATGTTCAATGGACACAGGTGCTAAAACAGACAACCTCAAGAGAGTCTTCAAATAATTACCCCAAAGAACTCTGTCAAAAGATTCTGATTCAGAAATTGGAGGAATATAACGAGTAATCATGAGCGGTCTGATAAGTTCAAATGATGCTAAACAACCTTCAATAATAACACCATATAATGATAACCATTTATCTTCAGGGAAAAATTTACCTTGTCTCAACAACTTCACACCTGAGATGAGTGTGATCAAGTCTTCATTACCAAAGTTTGCAGCCAAATACTTGGCAGGGTCAAAGAAATCATTTTCAATTCTAGTGTTCAAAATCTTCAAGTATCCCTCATTTCCCGCCGTCTCCTTACCAATCTTGGCGACAAATGAAAACACAATGGACAACTCCACCAAGATTTCTACCAACACCTCATCATTCACAATTGGATCAATAGAGGCCTCCTTGAATGGGTATTCGGTGGGAAACAACTGTGTGAAGGTTCTCTTGGGCTTGAAAAATTCATTTCCTCTAGTGAATTTGTTGTACTTGACAATCGATCTCGAAATAGCTGGCAACAATTTGGTCAAAGAAAAGCACAACTGGATCTCATCTTGATGTCCTTCAACAACAACAGTCTTCCACAACAATGTGCAAACAGCATTCAAGATGCTACATGCCAATCTAGAAGCATCAATATCTCTTGGACCCAAGAGAACCTCCATTGACCAAGTGACGGCTTTTGACACCAATAATTGACGCGATCTTGCATCTTCGACCACAGGTGAAGCGAAAAGACGACGGATCAATAAAAGCTTACTGATGATAATCTTGTGATCCTTTTGAATAGTCACGGGCACCTTCTTAACGTTGAAGTTATCCTCGTTTGCACCTAAGCCTCTAATTCCAATGGAATCAACAAAACTGACAATGAACTTAAGAAGCTCGAGTTCATCAAGGTGCGACTTGAATGTCAAAACGTAGTCAATGATATCCAAGATCAATACCTGGTCATTGACTAAAGAATTGGATTGAATCGACAAGAAGAATGAACCGGATTTGAACAATGAGCTAAGTGCCTTGAAATAAGCATCAAAATCGCTGGAGGCATTGATAGAATTCACTGCCAATTTCATAATCAACGAAACGACGCGGCACAAAGATCTAGACATCGAGTTCCAATTAGATTCCGCTCTAGCAAACACTTCGGACATCTTGTTGAGCAAAAAGATACCAATCAATGGAAGATTCTTGTAACGCTCAATAAAAGTATCAATCAAGTATAGGTATTGATCTTGCTTTCCAAAGACAACATCCAATAAGTGGACAATTGCCTTGAAAGAGTTATCATGTAAAATTTCAATACTGGAAGACAAGCCTTGCTGGAATGAAAAGTCAACGATGCTGTACAAGGAACTCAACAATTCAGGGAAATATTTCACCAACTGGGAAATGTCCAATTTGCAGAACGCAACGAGCGAAGCAGACAATTCATCGATACCCTTAGAGCCATTTCTGAAGAATCTTTCGAATTGGAAGATATCATCAATAGATGCGTCAGAGTTGTAAATTTTTCCGACATATTCAGTGCTGAGTTCAAGCTGAGCCATTGGTAACTTATGAGTAGTTGAAATAATTTCAACTGTGTGAGTTTTCCGTTTGTTGAATTCAACAAGTCTATTTCCAGACTTGTAAAGCAATTTACCTTCACCAGCCAAAGCACCGTTCACATACAATGACAACAACACGTACTCATCCTTGATGAATTTCTTAGAAGGGTTCTTTAAGGAAACTCCGTTAATCTTGACAATTTCACCAATTGCTTCGTCTGGAAAGACCGACACAAATTGCCATGTTCTTCTTTCTTGCTGATTTGAAGCCTTTGCGAAGGTAATGACCTCATTAGTAGGAGTACTCACTTCAAAGGTCAACAAATCATCCTTGGTGATACTATTGAGCAAGCTGACCTTGCCCATGTGTAAATAAATTCTTTCATAGTTTTCCGCCAAGGGATCGAAAAAGATAGGTTTAATTCTCGAAATTGGGGCAGAAGTCGTAATTGGATTGTGAGTAGTACCCAGGAACTGATGCTTAAACTCCTTAATAGAGACCACCAACTTCTCTGCTCTTGGATTAACGACCACACCGTGCGAAGAACCAGAAATAATTCTGTCGACCAATTCACCCCAACCGTTGTTAATAACAGGGTCATGTTCATCGGTCTTGACTGGCTTCTTGTTGTTAACGAATGATCCGAATAACTTGATAGAGAACTGATGGGATTCTCCAGATTGCAAGGAACCCTGATTCTTACTGAAAATTCTTGTGATATCAGTGACACCCGCTGCGACACCCTTCTTGATACGCTTGACCAGAGGTACATTGTTGACTCCTTTGACATTCAAGTCAATCTCTTCCGTCAAAACTGCAACCAAATAAACTCTGCTGTTCTCAATTTCACTAGCAGGGATGTTTCTGAACAACGCAGCACTAATCTTTTCCACATGAACCAAGTCATCGACGGAGTTGGTATGGACGGCAAATGCTTCCGTCAATCTCTTACGATTGTTTCTGATGTACAAGTACGCAATCATACCTGCAAAACCAGGTGGTTGGTATGCGGAACTACCAGAAACCGACTTGAAATCAACAAGGATATGAGAAGGAGATTCATGATTCAACTTCTTGTTAGGAACGGGATCTAACGAGAATTCTTGAAGGTGGCGATGGGCGTTGATGGGAAAGTTCGAAGCCAAAGCACACAAAACTTGGTTGAGTGCGACCTTGGATGGGAGTGCCTTTGCATTGCCCAATAATTCACCAGTAGTGGTTTCTCTCGACAAAATAGCCTTGTAACCGGAAGTATCAGTGTTATGGTTATCCAAGTCGTAGGACTGAGCGTTCAATCTTGCAGCCTTAGAAGCCAATTTCTTTGGGATTTTGTCTAACAAGAATGTAGCCGTTTCCTTAGCCACTTGGGTCTCATCGACGGTCAACAACTTGTGGGTCAATTTAATTCTGGTTTCGTTCAAGTCATAGTAGATACCAGAAAGCTTATTGAACAATCTAAATTCACCAATAGAGTATAACGCAAAAATATGCGAAGTTAATAACCCAATGGCGTGTCTGATTTCTCCAACCAAATCTTCACCTTGTTCGAAGTTGGCTGGTAAAACAGGAGCTAAAGGTCTCACATCACCCTCGTCACCATCCACAGCAACCTTGCGGGCTTTCTCAGACTCCTGGAGGGTGGGAACCATATCCATGTTGGAGATGTTGTAGAATCCTTTGCTGACCTTGATTTCAGGAATTGGAATGGGTTCAACCACCTTAAAGTATTTCCAAGGAAACACAACCACATTAATGTTCACACCTGGTAGCTCATCCAAATTAACCGAAGTGATAGTGAAATCGTTAGGGAATGGCTTGGAAAGAGCATATCCCCTTGCCCATCTGTCATTCTTCAATTCAAACACGTAAATCTCGTCTCCTGGGTAGAGATTTTTCAAATTGTCATTCTGAAGATTGGGATGCTTGTCGAAAGGCAAGAAGGGCTTCACAATCTTACCACGTAAGAACGTTTCAGTAGGCTTCCAAGTCATAGAGTTGAAAAGGATGTCCTACTAGTTTGATGTCGAATTCTTGAGATTAGACGAGAGAGCGAGATCAATAATTAAGCCCAATTGGGAAATGTGAAAAATCGGATGCAGGAGGTTGCACCATCCAACCCCTCGAACCCGCAAGTAATTAAATCCGAATTGAGTATAATTGCACCAGACATAGTGCCTCATAACTTTCAACCTACTTAACTAATCTATGGTTTTTTGGACTGGAAATCTCTATAGGAAGGGAAATCTATTTAAACCAAGCTTGACATTTTCATCATGTTCAAGCCAAAAATGATATCCATTTTGTTAACACGTCTTTAACATCCCTGATGTTGTAGTCTCTTCCTCCATCCCAAATATATCTGTCCATCTCTGTTCTTCCAGAATCGAAGTCCAAAGTATCTAAGCTGGGGATTCTTGTTCCCTTAACTAATCGATAGCCAAGGTACAATACAGCGAAGAGAATCAAGGTACCGTAACTGGAAAAAAAGAACATGATGTCCCATTGACCATTCAAGAAAACAACAAAGCCCATGGCCAATAGGACCACAGTAGAGCCAAAAAGACCAAAGAATGCGGTATATGGCTGGAATGGAGATTTGTATGGATACGACTTGTCGTCTCTGTTAATTATGTCGGGTCTCCTCTTAAGCCCATAATAAAACCGGATGTAAGAAAGGCACATGGCAAACCACACCAAGACACCCGAAGAGGCAATAATACTGGTGAGGTTCTGAAACACAACCGTTGCTTTCTCCGAAACACAAATGTATGAGAACAAACCAAAGGCGGCGGAAAAGAGAACAGCGTTGTACGGAATCCCTGACTTACTGCAATATGTCAAAAATTTAGGAGCCTTTTTCTGCAACGCCAACGAATAAATGGTTCTAGAGCTGACATATAGCTGTGCATTACCACAGCTAACAGCAAAGAAGATAAAGAAGCCGTTGACAACTGAACTCCATTTGCACAACTTGGAACTCTGCAAAGCAACAATCCAAGGACTTTGTGCACCACTACCATAGCCTGCAAATACTGAAGAGACGCTGTTGCAATTATTCCCTCCCACATATTGAACGGCGAAGCTTGAGGAAAACTCGTCCGGAGTGACCGCAGTCTCTCCAGAAAGATACCGCAACAATCTTGGGTCTCCTGCGTAAAGGTTCAACGACACCACAAATGATGAAATAACATAGAAGAGAATTATTCTCCAGAAAACTCTTCTTGTAGCTGAAGGAATTGTTTTTCTTGGGTTTTGCGCTTCACAAGCGGCAATGCAGACAATTTCAGTTCCACTATATGCATATGCAACCACCACTATAGCAACGAGTAGCGATAAAAACCTTCCTTCAGAACCCCCTTGTCCATCAGCTAAAGGGTTCATCCCATTGTCGTAAAGATTGAAGGAATGACGGAATAACCCAAAAATAAGATTGTGGTCAAAGTCGGATTTCGAATAATCCCAGAATTTGAAACCTATATATGGAGTGTTCTGCCCCAATCCTCCTGCATTGACCACTATCATGATAATAACCAACAAAACTGTGAATATCAATTTAATCAAGCTAGAATAGTATTCGATTTCACCAAAAATTCGAACATCAACCAAATTGTCAAACACGATTGTTAACAAGAATAGAGTAACAAATCCCGCAGATGCACTTTTGCTGCCAGTGATATTCAAAGTCGGGTAGTATTCTAGCATAATAACACTGGCAACTATTTCACCAGCAAGTCCAAATGCAAAACTGGCCCAATAGAGCCATCCAACGGAAAATCCAAATGCATCATCGACAAACCTTGAACTCAAGCCAGAAACCCCATCGACGACGGAAACAAACGTCACCATTTCGCAGAATGAGACCACAGTAGCCAAAACCATGAGTCCACACAATAAAAATGCAAGAACCATTCCGAACCCGCCGGCGATGGTGAGTGCTTTGCCACTATTCAAAAATAAACCCACGCCTAATGTCCCACCCAAAGATATCATTTGTAAGTGCCTGACTTTGAGCTTGCGCTGTAAGTATTGACGGTTGCCATCCTCTGAAGAATTAACTGGGGTGGATTCGTAGGATCCGAAGTCGTTGCTTTGAACCAAAACGGTGGGAACTTTCTTGTCCCGGAAGTTCCATTTTAGTGGTAAGCCCTTGGATTTGGATGACTGTCCATCAACCTTGGAATTTCGAGAGGGACTCTTCTTAATCCAGTCTTTCGGATACCATGAGCTCTTCGCTTTGGTGGATTTGCTCTTCACAGACTGTTCACCAGTAAAGTGGTTCTCATCAGCGTAAAAGTTTTGCGCCATGTCATTTGAGGCCATGACGTCCAACACATTATCTGGCTCTGGATTCTTCTCTACCACTTTGCTATGAATCATGTCATTGAGCTCTGTCTGCTTGACATATTTGTTGAAATCATCTAGGTTGGATAAGTCAAATACTGAGGAGGTATTCGAAGTGGTTTTCATTATCTGAAGAGGAATCTCTGTACTGGTTTTCATGCTATGGAGTATCTCGTTAACACGGTCTTTTTTCTTGTTGGCCTTCTCTAGCTTTTCATATGTCCGGAGGTACTTAAACCGGTCACTGTCGTCGGGTCCATCGCCATCCACAATAAGATCTCCATGTCCATTGAATGCGTTTGCCATCTTGCTAATGATGGATGAGTTGAGGGATTGTCGTTGCGCAGCAACCTGGGGGATTGTTCCTGAAGTAGATTCCAGATTAATCAGACCCTGGTGGTCTGCCAAGTCTATTTCTTCGTGTGGTCCGAATCTCGACTGACCAGAGTCCCGTCGATCAGATTGGTATGAATCAAACATGCTACGAAACTTTTGGATGGATGATGTGTTAGAGACCACAGAGTCTCGCACCCCGGCGGAGTTCATGTTATCTACCAAATGGTCATGAGAATCGATTCCTGGGTCGGTATTCTGCAGTGATTCATCGTCTTCGTAAACGTGCTGATCGGTGTCTATGAAGGAATTCCTGATTTGGGATGTGCTGTGATTTTTATGATTTCCAAATAGGTCCCGACCAGCTAATGCAGCGGATCCCGTGCTGACCGTCGACCAGCGGTTTTGGTCCTTGTTATAGCCAGGCTCCGTCATTGGAGTCCGTTCAATCAAATGCTTGTATCAGCAGGACTGGGTAGGGAATTCTGCTTGCAAAACAGCGATGTATGTCAACAAATAATGGTCGTAGTGGAGGAAATCAAAAGCATGAACGTTGTCCCACTCGTAGCGTATGCCCAACAATAGTAGATTCTTGATAACAATCACTGACGCTATCAGGTAATATAATAAGCCGTCCTGCATAAAGATGGTGCACAGCCAGATTATATGGAGCTGAGGGCACACGAGCCGGTGGCAAGATTCTGAGCTAGGCACATAGATACGACTCTATCGTTTTGGAGGGCTGGGGCTACATACCCGAGGAGACGTCTGTTAAACATTACCAAAGCCTAGGTTGCACGCTGTAAGCATTTTAGTTTAGCAGTATGTCCACACACTGATAAGCTAAAATGCGTCAGAAGCCGAGATGTGCAATGGCAACGACACTGTGTGAGGAGTGTGGGCAAGCCCATCAAGCTCCATCACGATTTCTCCAAAAATAGGGGTAACATTGTAAAGTCATCAGTGATGACGTTTCAGCTGTTACACTGAAAAGAACAGATACTACACTTGATCTAAGCCAAAAGGCAAAGAGATTTAAGGAAACAAATTGGTGGCAGGGGCCGGGACATATTTATAGTCGTGGCAAAATCCGGGTAACCCCGGATTTCGCGATGCTGCCAAAAAAAAAATGCGGAACCCGATGATGGCAAAAAAAATCTTTACGCAGTAGCCGAGCCTTGGTCTACAGTACGCACACACGACCCACGGAACTGTTCCACAGCGCTCTACAGGGTTCTTCTCAGTTCTGTAGGCTTCTGCGCGAAGTTCTTTTCCGTTCGGCCAATTCTTTTCGCTTCCCACGCGTTCTTTTGGACGGTAACCAGCCCCGTGACTTACGTCATCTGACATGGATGCTCATCTCGCCTCTGCCCCGCCAAAATTGGTTATCTGAAAAATTTTAGTATATAGCATCTGGTATATTCTTGCAGTATAGTTCGACAGCTATTTGTTGAGGCAAACTGAATTCAAGAAATTAGAATAAGAACAACGAAACATGCCTTCTTTTGCCAAATCCAGAAAGTATAACTCCAAGAACTTCGTTTCTCCTCAGAGAAGAAGCGGTGTGAAGGACCGCCAAAAGTACAGAAAGTACTACCACCAACAGCCTTCTCACTTGGTCTATGTTGAAGAACCCGACAGTGAAGCTGAATCTGAATCCGAGTCGGAAAGTTCCGAAGAAGAAGTATATGAATTTGACTTGAACAATAACGAAGAAGACGAAGAAGATGCTGGTGAATATCTCGAGGCTTTTTCCGAGGATGAAGATGAAAACAACATTTATATCATCGATATGAACGATGAGTTGGAAAACGATATTGTGGATATGTTGGAGGCCGAAGGTCAAGTTCACAACTTGAACGACCAGTTGGTTACATACTATGATTTTGGGTCCGACGACTCCGAGAGTTCTCAAGACTCCTCGGACTCCGAAGAGTCTGAAAGTGACGACGACTTATCCTCAGACTCCTCGGATTCCTCCGAAGCTTCCGACTTCGACTCTGAATCCGACGAGGAAATGGAAGCTCAGGACATCTTGGATGTTGTCGACTTGAATGATCAATTACAGGCACAAGCTTTGTTAGAGATGGCCGCAGAAGCCGACTCTGAAAGCGATTCTGACAGTGAATCTGAAAGCGACACTGACAGCGTTTCCGAATGCGACTCTGAATGTGCTTCTGACAGCGACAGTCAAAGTGACTCTGCCTCCGACTCAGATTCTGAAAGCGATTCCGAATCTGAATTTAGTTCTGATTCGGAATCTGATATTGAATATTCCCACAACCCCAAGGAATTGAAAGAGCAACTAGTGCTCGAGGCAATTAGACAATCCTTTGAAGAAAGCTTAGCCAGCGATGACGAAATTCTTTTGTCGGAAGATGAAGACTCTGAGTTAGGATCCGAGCCTGAATATTTTGAAATTGACTCCGAGATTGAATCTGACGAATACGACGCTGGTAACCCAGAAAATTATGAGTACATCGACTCTGATTCATCTGACTCCGACTCCGAATCCGAAGGTATCACCATTTATGAGCATAGATTTGATTTACCAGACCACGATAGCGACGAATACTCCACTGACGAGGAACTCATCCCATCGGACGATGAGGAACTCTACAATGACGTCGGATTGTTGCGTGCTACCGATTCTGATGATGAGGTTGAGATAATTGACTTGAGCGAGGACTTGAAGAATTCCAAGGACTGCGAGTTGGTTGAAATAGACGAGAACACTTACAAGTTGAGCTTGAGATTTCCATCTTTGATCAAAGATGAATTGAAGATTGACTTCTTGAAGGACCAAAATGAGTTGGTTATCAGAGGTAAGTTCAACTTCAATGATGTGGAAAACTCCGATGCTGAGACGGATGAAGAGGAAGAAATTTACGCTGAAGCTGTGCTTACCGAAGCTGATGGTAGCGAAGATGAAGAGTCTGACAAGGACTATGAACTCGAAGAGCAGGATGATGCCAATGAGCCTTTTGAGTGGTCCGGCTTTGAAGGGCAAGATGTCAGTGACAAGGTGGAAAATGACCCATCCTGTTCTGGATCTGACAACAACGAATCTGAGTCTGAATCTGAATCTGAGTCCGAGTCAGACTCAGATTCGTCTAACTCTTCGGATTCTGAAACCGAAGAAATTCAGGAAGACGCTGCATCTCTTATTAAGGATTTTGCTAACCAGGAGATCAGTTTCGAGAAGCATTTCCAATTCGACAAGATCATCAAGTTCGATCAAATCAAGGCGTCTTTCATCAACGATGACGAGTTGGAACTCATTATCCCAAATGAATCTGTTCCCATCAACAAAGCTGACAACATCTTTTCCATCGCCATCGAGCAGCCCGCTGAAGAGAACAATGAATCTTCCACTGAAGAGATCGAGGAAGCTATTCAAGAAGCGGAAGAGGCTGCTGGAATGGTGGACGCTGTCATGGAGGTATAATTGAAAATGAAGTTCGAAAAGCGCATTTGAAGCATAATCCCTTATAATGGATACCAAAAAAAAAAACTCGAAAACAAATAAAAAATTCACAAAATGACGTTTACCAATTGGATCTTGCCTTGAGGGTATTTAATTATTGTATATTATAGATTCGGTGTTAATAGATTTAATTCGTTCTTGAAAATATCGTTGTAGTTTTTTTTCTTGCTCACTCATGAGAAATAATTTGCAAGGTTTTGCAGCAAAGTTGATAACGTCATAGTTGGAACGAAGTAACATATCATGGACTCAATAAATTTCCCTACCAGGCAGAAATCTACAAGAAGGTCTTACGAGTATTCGGCACTTGGAATTGCGGCTCGAAGCAATATGTTACAATTTGTCCCTTCCTCCGAAACTACTACTTGGGCAGTGATAAAGTTTCAGATGATGAGAATGATCCTCTATGTTTTGGCACTTATCAACATAAACATAGTCTACTTTGCAGAACACTGCCACGAGCTTGTACTCATAATCAATCGGTCTAAGCTGATTGTTTTGAACCGAATCACCGTTGAGTCTTATTCACTGGAAAATTCCATAACACTTGTGAAGGGTTTGGCAGACCTCTTTTATTGGAGCGTTCATTTAATCAAGCTGATTCCACACCTTGTGATTTGGGTTATAAAATGGCTGGTATTTGGATTACAGCCTGCAGATCTACCAAGAGTAGCTCACACCTGTATGCCACAATCTGTCACTCTCTTGCTAAACATTAGGGAACTTCTACTTCCTCTTCCTCCACAGGTTCCTCAACCTTTCTTGGATGCAAATAAGGTAATGCGGCAACCTAATCTGGATGAAGTGGAAGCCGTATTGAACTCAAGACGAGAGTATGAGGAGCTCCATAGGCAGCACGAACTCTTCGAGAAAAACAGGCTAACCTCAGATATATCCAACTTCATTATATGGAGCGCTGTATTTCTCGAAATGCATTCATTAGCCGTGTATGAACAATATGGGCTTCTTTGGAAGGCTGATGATCAAACTTCGACTGCAAAAATCCAAACGCTTGCGGACGTGATTCTAAATGAACTCAGACCTTTATCTCAAAATGGCGTTCAAATTCCGCAGATATTACTAGTGGATCCGTATGATGGGTGTCAGTTCCCCGTCGGTACCTTTGGGAATTGTAACGAAGTTGTGGTAACATTCTATGACTTAAGAGTACGCACGTTGAACGAGTCGTTGGACTTTCTTCCTCCAACTTCGGATATTCTTATGATCCCAGATGATAACCAAAATCAGCACTTCCGTGGATATTTTTCTTTAAAGCAGTCAAAGACCGGCTCTTTTGCGATTTTTAGGAGCTCTACAGCATTTGGATTGACATCATATGCTAATTGTATACAATTTTTTGTTTCAAATAACAAAAATCTTCCAAAAGAGCCTACACCATTCCAACTTCAATCAAGCCCTACAAACAAGACTTCAGAAGTGCTAAGGAAAATCAAGCAGGTAATCAAAAGACCACCCATAGCAAGTGAGCCTGCTGGTGCGGTATTCAAGAAATTGGATTAGTGCAGCGAGTCGCGAATTTTCTTATCGCTTATGCCTGCTCTATTTACTCTATTTTGCTCGCATGCTTTTTTGCTTTCACGCGGCTGTTGAGACAAGTCACTTCTACAAACATCCATTCATAATAAGCTAACCTTTGCTATTCGCACAACATTCATAACAACAATCCCCATAGACTCGATTATACCATTGGAAATATCTACTAGCTACTTAGAACATGTTGAATATCATCTATATGGCGTCACTAAGAGGGATTCGAATGACCCGAAGCATTCAAAGCATAAGTCGAATACCTATAAAACGTCATCGCGTATCATCTTCATATCGACTCTTCCACTCAACGTCTCAGTTGTTTAAGGTAGAAGATAGCACAAAGGAGCAGACTCTGAAAGAGTTGAAGACAGATAAGTTAACAGCAAGTGCACCCGCAGCAGAGGAGGCAACGGAGGAGCCTAAGTTAGAAACAACCGAGGTTGAGTTCAACGCAGATGAATTTCTTACAACAGCTTTCGATAAGTTAGAGCCTTACATGGATACCTACAATGTGTTCTTGGAGCTTAAACGTGCGGGTTTCACAAACGAACAAGCCGACTCAATAATAGACTTAATTTTGGTACAACTTAATTCAAAGCTATCAAAGCTCCCCACGAAGTACTCTCAGTTATTTGAATTGGAAAATGAGCGCTACTTGTTTGAAAGTGCACAACAGGAGCTAAGAGTCGATGTGACAAGGTCACGAGAACAGCATATCAATGAACTAATCAGTTTGATAAATATCCTTCAACGAGACTTTCATATAATTTCGGATGAGCTCAACAACGATTTCATTCAGATACGAAACGACTCTCAGGTTGCTATCAACGACCAAAAATCAGAAAACACACTTCTGTCCAAACGCATTATTCTCAAAATACAAGAAACAAATCACAAAATTACCACTGAGTTGAACTCTGCCATGCGTTCTGAAATCGAGAGTTTAAGATGGCATTTGTCGAGATGGGGTCTAATTGCCATTTTGCTTTCGGTGTTTTCGGCGTGCAGCTTGTTCTACTTCGAAAAATCAAGGACTGCCAAAGCGGAGCACCATAAGAATGAATTTGTGCCATTAGTTATCTACGAGCCCAGTGAGTATGATGAAGACGACTATCATACTGACTTGGATAGAAGTTTAGTTAGCTAGTAGTTTCAAAGAAATAAAGGAAACAAGCAAAAAAAAAATGCGAATAGAGCAATCCTTCTTTTCATGATGTCGACTGAGGACGAGCCACGGCCTGACCAGAACACATGTAAGCCGGAAGCATGTGCGATCCAGGATTGCTTGCAGAGCACCGGATACAATGAAGCCAAATGCAAAAGGGTTATCGACAACTTATACCTCTGTTGCAAGATGTTCTATGAAGACAAAGGATCCGAGGCAAAAAGCGTATGCTGTCCCAAATTTAACCTCCTTCAATTGAAACTCAAACAAAGAGAATTGGGACAGATAGATGCAGAGTTGATTCCCGGAAAACGAGGATAGCTACAATGGTTGTACGTTTAGAACCGCGTAGTCAATCCAACTATCAGATAGACACGACAAACATGGCTGGTAAAAACAGTTGATCTAAGGCTTACCCGAGCACGAAAAAACCACATAGTGGTTATAGATTATATGTAGAGGAAATATCACACAACCCGTGACTCTAATGGGCGCCTAAATTAAAGACATTGTATGAAGAAAACTTTCGACGAGTACATTTGTTGGCTTATATACTGAGGGTACGAAATCCGGGTAACTTTAGGGACGATGACATAAGCTATTTAGTAGCATTTAGATCTGATTTTTGATTACGCTTGTCATAGGCGTGGGAGCTAGGGAGGTATGACTTCAATGCTGTTGGTTAGTATAGCAAGAGGTTATGCGGTTTAAAATGGTACTTACGAGAAGAATCTTCCAACCATAGGGTTTGTCCGCTGACATTTTTTATGGAGTTGTCAATTTTGACGGACTTTTCGAATTCTCTGACCGCTTCGTCAATTTCTATGGGATCGACTCCTAAGTCTGCCAATTGCTTGCGGAGCATGGCAATGTGGACGCTCATTTTGAAGCTGCGCCGGGCATGTTCTCGTCTTTCCTGGACTATTTGTAAGTCTCGTACTTTTCTAGCATCGAGAAAGTTCGCCTGTTGAACTTGGAGAGCCTTTTGCGTTATTGCCGACGTCTCTTTGTTGAGAGATTCCAACTTAATTCTGCTGGTGTAATTGTCTAGCGCTATGTATGCGAGCACATACATTGCAATAAGACTGGTGACTTCCTTGATATTGATACCATTTCCCGACAGTTGTTTATTAGACCCGGAGCTGAAGCCTTCGTGATTGGATACAGGCGCTGGATTTGGCGATTGGTGTGGAGCTGAGGGCTGAATGAATTCGTTCTGTTCCGAATCGTAGGGCCTGGGAACCGTGTGAGGATCGGAGAAATGGGAGGGCGGTTCCACTTGTCTGCTTAGGTGCCTGGTAATGAAAGGAGATATCGCTCGAAGACCATAGCTATGGCTCGTGGATATAGAGCCGTGTCTGGAAATCCTGGCAATCCTGGTAATCATGGTGGCACTAATTGATACATGTAGTTGTTACTGGATTACATAAGTAGATCGCACACTGGTGCGTAGGACTAGAGAAAAGAAATGCGCTACAATAGACAAGCAGTTGTCACGAATCTGAGTTGACTCATGGAACTCGCAATTGCCGGATTAACAAGAGATGACAAGTAAAGCCTGGCAACCAGTCTTGTGATTCAGTCTTCCACACAGTTCAAAAACTACTCCTGGGACTATATGGATGTGTACATTAAGCTATAATAACAGACGTTATGTTTAGTGCTTTCTGGATTCAGCAATGACGTTGTTCATTTCCTCAACCTTTCTCAAAGCTCTCTTGTGGGTACCCAATCTCTTCTTGGCCAACTTCTTGGCTCTCTTCTCACCGGCGTTTCTGATCAATTCGATCAATCTTCTTTCGTATGGAGCAAGACCGGAAACTTCCTTGACAATGCTTCTGACGAAAGAGGTTCTCTTGGAGAGAGCACCCTTTCTGTAAGAGATCTTTGGGGCGACTTGCTTGGCAGCAGTCTTGTGACCCTTGTTTAATCCAACAGCAATACCTATATTGTTAGTACGGGCGATTCAACGGTTTTCGTGACGGCGGGCACTTAAGAATGATGCAACGTGACGGGGCGATGGTTAAACAGTGGATGGTGATGGTGCCGGTGATGATGGGCTCTCTCGTTCAAATATGGAT
This sequence comes from Suhomyces choctaworum, assembly GCA_030568475.1. Classification (NCBI taxonomy): domain Eukaryota; kingdom Fungi; phylum Ascomycota; class Pichiomycetes; order Serinales; family Debaryomycetaceae; genus Suhomyces; species Suhomyces choctaworum. The sequence continues at coordinate 220,775 of JAJMGE010000004.1, read as the reverse complement.
AGTGGGAACGGCCCATTTTGATATCTCACATTCACACACTCAGACGGTGCTGTTACCTCAGTTCTATGGCTTTACATACCAGATCTAGCCATTATGTATGTTGTTCGTATTGGTGATAAAAGAAGAATCTCAAGTGTACTCCCTGAAAATTTTTCCTGGAGCTAGGGTACCGTGCACACTATGGGATGTGCACGTGACACATTACTCGCCGGGCGAGAATATCGTGTAGCTGAAAGGCGCGATGGTGAGGTGCGACGCTTGCGTGCGCTTACCATGGACTCCGACACGCACGTGACTACGTGACTGCTTTTTCGGCGCTATTGATTGTGACTATGTACATGGCTACCGAGTTGGTTACCAGAAAGGATAATGCAGAGAGGGGCCCGTTCACACAGTGATGGCCGAGAAGTCGTAGTTGTAGCTGGCTAACTTGTCGACCAACTCGCCCGGGGTCAAGTAGGAGTGGTTTCTTCTGAATTCCACCGCGGATATTGGCGTGTAGCTGTCGCTAGCCACTAGTGGGAAGAGCTCCTTCATAAGTCTGTTCTTGCCAACGGTAATTTTCTTGCCGTCGGAATGCACGTAGTAGACCTTGCGGAGGACCCCCGAAGCATCGGCAACCTCCGGTAACTGGCTGAACTCGCGCTGCTTGAGCACGTCGTAGCGCAATTGCCATCCCTTCAATCCCAACGTCTTGGTGCGCGCGGGCTTGTCTTTGGTCAAGTAGTTATCCAAGCCGCCCTCCTTGGTGATGGTCTTCAACACCTTGGTGGACACCTTCGTCTGGACGGCGCGGTTCAAGGATTCCGACCACAACTTGGCCTTCTGGATGTTGGGCAAATGGACTCTGAGGTTCTTGTTTCCCGACTCCGAGCATGTCTTGGAGCGTTTTCTCTGAACACCGCCGTATAACCCACGGTTCTGTCTCTTGAAGAACATGGTCTCGTAGGCGTATTCCGGGTACTGCTTCTGTTTCAACGGGATGCGCAACCCTTCAGGGATCTCCTGGCCTGCCCGATAGTGGTTGGTGTCTATGGGCTTGACGTACTTGAGGATCTTGTAGAACTTGTCTTGTTTGCTGCGCGGAGTTTCCTGCCACACCCGCGATCCCAGGCTAAAAGCTCTGACGAGGGCCATGGGCGACACTCTAGCTGCCGGTAATATCGATGCTATCCCTCCTAACATGGCTGTGGTCAACATGGAGACAAACGATTTGGTCGGAAAAGAAAATTTTGGTGCGCGCAGTGGTGTGCAGTCCCGACTACCAGCCCGCGGCGGCGGCAGACAAAATCCGGGCTACATCGGGTCCGCCCAGTCCCACGGGTCCCAGTAGTATCACAGCCTAATCTCGTGAAACAGGCGCCCAGCGTGAACACGGCTGCTGGCGTCTGCCGCCTACACCTGGTATTCTCGGACCCACGCCCAGTCACAGGGCCCCGAACCTCCCCATCCGTATTAGCCCGCACTGCGGATTGTGGCGGTGGGAAAAAGAGTGCAGCCGTTGGCCGCGGAGCGATGGCGATGGCGGAAGATCTTGACGTTTGGGGGCGCGAGCAACCAACGGGGCATGCAGCAAACGTTGCGGGAGCAGTCTATTCGCTAGAGACGAGTCGTCTAGTGCCACCACCCCCTATTGGTCCCTGGAGCCAGCATCACCACCAGTTCCCTCCCCCACCCCCCCTCTCGCCGGTGTCTGCTCTAGCATTCCGTACTGCAGCAGCGTGCCCTTGGGCCGACGCCCGCCGCTGCTTCGAATTCTCTCAAGATGCGCTCGCGGTGCGGCTAGCGACGTTCCATACATGGACCGCTGGCTCACTAGGTGCCTGGAGTACCTGGTCGTGGTGTTGGCGACGAGTCCATAATCCACAGCGTAGCACACTCCCTACAATATACCCAGCTCGGACGTCTACGCCCAGCACACACCCGCTGCTCCACCTGCCTCACGCCTGCTGTGTTATCGCTTCCTTTTTCAGGCTTATCCTCTCTCCCCCCCCTCACCTTTTTTCTGCACCATTTTCTGAGATCATCTCAAAGGGCGAACTATCCCTAATCTTGTAATCTTGTTCGCATACTGTTTTTCTTAGGCCCGTCGAATTGTCAGCGGACCCACACCGCTAGCCACCCTTGCCCATTGCCACCTGCCACCTCCCCACCCGTGCACACCTACCTGCTGACCTCCAAGGTCGCACCGTCCTCCCTTTCCTGCTCGTGTTTCCTGTTGTCCTCCAACAACCTCGCCTTTATTTATTAGATACACTATAGACATGGCCGACTTTGCAAAGTCCATCTTTGGCTTCGGTGGCTTCAAAAACAGGGACTCTGCCTCGCCCCTGCCGGCACAGGACCAACTGCTGGGCCACGACCGCCTTGCTCCCGCCCCCTCTGCATCCGACTACAACATGGCTCTCACCAGCGACGACACCGGTGCCGGGATGGTCCACAGCGCCACCCCATCGACCCACACGTCGCCTCAGAACAACGTGTACTCGCCCCAGTTCTCGCAGTACCAATTGGCGGACGACATCGATACCCCCAACAAATTTTTCCCCAAGGGCTTGGGGCACGTCACCCCAACCACCGCCGTCTCCAACAACTCCTTGGCCTACGGTACCACCTCCACCAATAACGACCCGTCCACTTCCCTGGAGACGTTTCTTAACAACACTTTCAAGACCACCGACTTCGCCAACAAACAACCCCAGAACCATCAGCCCTCCCAGCACTTCCTGCAGCCGAGCCACCAACACCAGGCCCAGTCACAGCTCCAACCTCATACCCTAGGCCCCGCTCACCCGGTCCAGCCCTACGCCGAGGATGGCGTGCAACCCGTCATCATCACCACCGACGAGACCGGCCAGAACGTCAACCCACTGTCGAAGACCAGTCAGCCCAAGGGCAAGTTGAAGTTGACCATTCTCGAAACCAGGGACATCCACGCTCCGCAGCCTTATATCGTGTGCACTTTTGAGAGCTCGGAGTTTGTCACTAATGCTCCCAGCTCCTACGGCAAGACTTCCTCCACCTCTCCCTACGGAGGTCAGAAGTACCCCAATGGCCAGCCTCATTCACATGTGCGCTCCGCCAACCATAGCACCCCCCACGCATTGCCCATGAAGGGTTCCGAGCGTCCTTCCATGTACCAGAGACAGTCCTCCACCCAACACCTTCACTTGTACTCCGAGGAAGCCAGTCGCGAGGTCACCCACGAGGCCATTTTCGATGTGGTCGGCTCCAAGTCTGAGTTGGATATCTCTGTGTACGATGCTGCCAGGGATGACGAGTTCTTGGGCCACGCCAGAATCTTTCCTTCCACCGTCACCAACAAAAAATCTCAACCAGAGTGGCTACCTTTGAAGGCCAGAATCATTGGAGAACGCGTGTCTTCTGGGGCAATCAAAGTCATCTGGGAATATACCTCTTTGGATAACAGGAAGGCATATGGCCCTGACGACTTTGAAGTGTTGCGTCTTTTGGGTAAAGGTACCTTTGGACAGGTTTTCCAAGTCAAAAAGATCGACACTGATCGAATCTATGCCATGAAGGTTCTCTCGAAAAAGGTCATTGTCAAAAAGAAGGAAATTGCCCATACCATTGGAGAGAGAAACATTTTGGTCCGCACCTCAGCTGCTGCTTCGCCATTTATTGTGGGGCTCAAGTTTTCTTTCCAAACACCCACAGACCTTTATTTGGTCACTGATTACATGTCCGGTGGTGAGTTATTCTGGCATTTGCAAAAGGAAGGAAGATTCCCCGAAGATAGAGCCAAGTTTTACATTGCAGAATTGGTGTTGGCATTGGAACATTTGCATGATAACGACATTGTGTATCGTGACTTGAAGCCAGAGAACATCTTGTTGGATGCAAATGGTCATATCGCACTTTGTGATTTTGGATTGTCAAAAGCAAACTTGAATAACGACGGTACCACCAACACTTTCTGTGGAACTACCGAATACTTGGCCCCAGAAGTCTTGCTCGATGAGTCTGGTTACACGAAAATGGTAGATTTCTGGTCCTTGGGTGTTCTCATTTTTGAAATGTGTTGTGGATGGTCACCATTCTATGCGGATAACACTCAACAGATGTATAAAAATATTGCGTTCGGAAAGGTGAGATTTCCTAAGGAAGTTTTGAGTCCCGAAGGAAGGTCCTTTGTCAAGGGATTGTTGAACAGAAACCCCAAACACAGATTGGGCGCCACTAACGACGCTAGGGAGTTGAGAGCACATGCATTCTTTGCGGATATTGATTGGAACTTGTTGAAGTCTAAGAGCATACCACCACCCTTCAAGCCACATTTGACCTCAGAAACCGACACCTCGAACTTCGACCCAGAATTCACTTCCGAATCTACTTCTGTATTGAAAAAGCAGATGGAGATGGCATCCACGCCATTGTCACCAGGAATCCAGGCTAACTTTAAGGGGTTCACTTACGTGGACGACTCTGCCATGGAAGACCATTTCGGCAAATCGCACAGAATGAATGCTTTCAAAAACCCTGGTTCATTTATCCCAGGTAACCCCAATTTACCTCCGGATGAGGATGTCATTGATGACGATCAGATTGATGAGGAAGACGAAATGGAAACCGATGGTGACCATCACATGGATGATGAAGAGTTTGTCAATGGAAGATTCGATTTATGAGTAATCTATGCTTTCTAAAATTGACTCTAACTTCTTCTTGCCCTCTGTATTAATTGTTATCATGCAAGCCATATATACTAGCTTACCTTTACGTTTATTTCAAATACTTCTTTATTTCTTATATTTAACAAGTACTAATATATAAACCAGTCATGACATATGTCAGGTCGTGCGAGTTGGCTAATTGTTTTGAGATACTTTTGTCAAAACTAATACCTGTGTTTATGGAATCTACCAGACAAATATCTTCGCTTCAACTCTTTTCCCGCTGTATTGGCACATACCCTGAAAGAACGCCTCAATCACCATAATGGCGCATCCAGGAAGGCCCAAGGGGCGCACAAATAAGCGAACTCAGCAGGCACAATCACATTCGCATACACCTGCTCCAGCCCACATTCAGGCTCAAGTGCAAGCACAGGCACAAGCACAGGCCGAGGCCCAAGCGCACGCCCGTGCACAAGCACAAGCGCAGACACAAGCACAACATACGCGAATGAAAGAGGAGCCTGGTGTTCAACTTCATGATGATGCGGATTTAATCTCCTTCAGGTCGGACGCCTTGAACCGGTTCATTGCTAACCAGGAGTACATGGAGAATATCACGACAAAATTGGTGCATACGTCTAAGATCATACCCCCTGGACTATTTCAAACGCTGAAGACGGAGCCCGAGAACTACGAGAAGTTGAATCCCGAAGATATATATTTCGGAGACGTGAATTTCATGCGGTACAAGGAGGAGAAGTTACGAGAACAACTCAGCCTGGCTAGCGAGAGCAAACATTCTTCGCTCGACAAGTACACCCCCAGAACTCCAGAATACATATACCAACAACAGGCAACGCAAAAATTGATGGAAATACAGTCGCGATTGAGCAGCAAGTCCAGTTTGGAGGAACTAGAGACTCAGTTGGAGAGTACCATCAACGAATACAAGGAAAAATTCAGCAAAAAATATGACCACTACCCCAACTTCAAAAAATATTCCATCGAGACAAGCAAATTGTCTAACCAAAAAGTGACGTCAGCTCCAGAAAACTACAACCCCAAGTCCATCAACTCATTTATCAACATACCATCCAATAATGACAGTCACATGAATATGAATGGACAAATACCGGAGTCAACTAATTTGAACCCTCACGTTGGATCTAATGCAAGCGACTTTAATGGCAACTATATGGGTCAATACGAGCAAGGATCAGATATGAATTTTGACGAAAATGCAAAGGACTTCACCATCAACATGGTGAATGATCAAAATCGCAGCGAAAACCAGCCTGAAGTCGCTAAGGACTTTAGCAATGGCCATGATAATATGGAACGGCCCGAAATGTCGTCCGAAATCCCGGATACGCGTCAAGAAATGGTGGATAGCGACATGAATGACATTTTCAAGGAGAATCGAGGGGATCTAGACCCTAATCTGGCCATTGTGGAAGATGATATGGGAGATTTGATTAATTTCGATGGGAACGATGACATGATGGGAGGATCGGCATTTGATCAGGATTTCTTGACCCAAATCGACCACAGTATGGAGTGATGTACTATATGTAATAAATGCTAGAACTAAGCAGCGGTAGAGACCTTCCAGCGAATTTACAGAGCAGTCTGTTGGTTACTCATTAGTCCTTATTGTTGTAGGTGCCACGTGACTACGATCCCACTTGACGCGATAAAAATAGTGTCAAATCAACAGTGATTCTATTATCTATGGCTCATGGACCGGCCTGACACTTACTTTCTGGAACATTCAGTACACACGAGCAGTCTAAATCAACTGAATATTCTCCTGAACCACATCACCGAAAATTTCCGGTCTTGTTAATGGATCTATCACTTGAACAAGAAGCCATGGGGAGCCCGCCCGGGCAGAAGCCACTCAAAGTACCGCAGAGTCAGCAGGTGGTTCGAACTCGAATAAGAAAACAAAAATTGAAGCTCACGTTTATCGGTTACCTCATAGTGTTGGTGTTCTTGGCGATCGTCCAATTTATTGGGGTGGGTTTTTTCACTAGTGGATTCCTACTTTCACGACAGGTGCTACCAGACATCGCCGAGTGTACTACCGATCACTTGAATACATGTCATGATCCTCGGTTTGAAAAAGTGGTGATCTTGGTCATAGATGCTCTCAGATTCGACTTCGCCATACCGGTGGAAAACTCCAACGAATATTACCATAACAATTTCCCTATCTTACACCAACTCGCCCAGAAAGACAATGGGGTGTTGCTCAAGTTTATGGCAGATCCTCCAACTACCACACTTCAGCGGTTGAAGGGACTCACCACAGGCTCCTTGCCCACTTTTATTGATGCAGGGTCGAACTTCGATGGAGACACTATCAATGAAGACAATTGGCTATTGCAGTTGCACAGAAAAAACAAGACAATAGCATTCATGGGGGATGATACGTGGTATGCATTGTTCAATGAGTATGTGACCCCAGAACTCAACTTCCCATACCCATCTTTGAACGTGTGGGACCTAGACACCGTCGACAACGGAGTCATCGAACATTTATACCCGTTATTGCACAAGTCAAACAGCTCTCGTTGGGATATGATGATCGGACATTTCTTGGGGGTGGACCATGTGGGTCACAGATATGGCCCTCGCCACTACTCAATGAAGGATAAATTACAACAAATGAACAAGGTTATACAAGATACTGTTGACAGCATTGACGATAAGACGCTTTTGATAGTCATGGGGGACCATGGAATGGATCCCACAGGAAATCATGGCGGTGACTCACCTGAAGAGTTGGAAAGCACTTTATTCTTTTACTCTAAAAAGAAGAAATTCAATAAAAAGAGCAAGGAGCTCTATACAACGGCCAACATGGGTAAAAATTATAGGTCGGTTAATCAAATCGACTTAGTTCCAACTATTTCCCTACTCTTAGGGTTGCCTATTCCCTACAATAATTTGGGCTTTCCTATCGATGAGGCTTTTGCTGACGACCAGGAGTTGAATAGAGTTGCGTTTAAGACTGCTCAGCAGATTCAAAACTTTCGTGATCACACACCGAACTTATCGCCTGATATTAATGAAAAGTACAGAATTTTCATGCTGGAGTATAGCATGCACTCCGAAGACAAAAGAAAATGGGCACACCTAATCGAGATTGTCAAAGAATACCAATATGAGTCGCTTGAAGAGTGTAAGAGACTATGGGCTAGGTTCGATCTCAAGATGATTTCAGTGGGAATATGCATCATTTTCTTATCCTTGACCTTTACCCTCACATACGCAAGATCGATACCTTCGGTGAGAGTTCTGACAATGTCCTTTGAGTTCATTGGATCCGTTATCGCCATGTCGTTGTTGGGACTTGTTTTGAGCTTTTCTATGTATATTGTGTTAAAGCCAAGCGAATTTAACTTGAAAAAATGCCTTGGAGCTGGGGCTGCATTGGGCATTATTGTTGGGTTCTGGGCCCCTATTATGGACCGCTTTAGCGTTAATTGGCTTTGGCACCAAATTTGGGATTTCTTCGTTTACAACTTCAACTCATGGTCATTTTTGGGACTAATTTTTGTTGCCCTCCATTGTTTGATATTTGCTTCCAACTCATACGTTGTCTGGGAGGACAAAATGGTCCTGTTCTTGCTTCTAACATTTGGCTTCAGTTGTATCTTTGGAACATTGGTGAAAACTTCGCTCACAAGAAATCAAAAGGTTTTGGCAGTGCTGCATGCGATAACGTTCACTATATTGGCTAGAATAGCGTCAATGATTACCTTATGCCGAGAAGAGCAAAGACCCTACTGTCAACCTACGTTCAAGCCCAGTTGGTGGTCCCTCATTCTCCTTCATATGAGCCCCTACGCCTTACCAGCTGTCATCAAGTCTTTTTATAAACTTTCAGATTCTTATCACTCAGCTGCCCCATTATGGATTGGAACAGGTGCAAAATTTTTAATGTTCATGAATGCGGTCTACTGGACATTTGAATACGCCCAAAACAGCGAATATTTTAGTACAGCCAAGCTACAATTCAGCGAGCCCATACTAAAGTCAATTAAGCTAGCAATCGCAAGAATCGTTCTTTTCATATCAATAATTATTGCCAACTTTAGCTGGTCAAGGGGCCCCTTGTGCGTCAAACTCGATATAAAAGAAGATCCCATGACAGAAGGATCAGATCAACCCGGCCAAGTGCAGAAGACCGCCACTATTTTGGGCTATGGGAACGTATATGGATCATCATACTTTCTTTTGGTCTTGAACTTTGCAGTTGCGATAATGCTTGTTACAAAGCCAATTGGTTCTTTATCACTCAGCATACTCATCGTTCAGATTTTATCCTTATTGGAATTATTTGAAGCACTTGATATTCGCAAGAACTTGATTGCACCAATAATATTCGGTTTGTTAGGGTACCAGCATTTTTTTAGTACCGGACATCAAGCTACCATTCCATCCATTCAATGGGATACTGGGTTTATGACCACAGAGACTATCGTTTTTCCGTTCACGCATATAATCATCATTTTGAATACCTTTGGTCCGTTTTTGATAATTTGTTTGGCCATTCCCTTAATAACTTTGTGGAGAATCACTCCTTCCTCAAAACCGATTACAATCCTATCACAAATCGTTACCAACGTTACCACGCTAATCACATATCAAATATTCACAAGCTTATCGTCACTTATATTTGCAGCTCATTTCAGAAGGCACTTGATGGTGTGGAAGATATTTGCGCCTAGATTTATGTTGAGTGGCTTATTGTTGATTGTGTTCAACGTCTTTTTGATCTTTGTAACGTTGTGGTTCGGAACAGGAAAAGTCGTTACCCAAGTAAATAGAATTTTTGGCAAGTAAATTATTTATTGCACCACATAATAGATATTCCACGATTAGGCAAGGGCATCCTTTCAGGGTCGTAGTCTGTGAGCGTACAACCCGTTATGACATATTCGTGTATTTCTCATTACTAATCCCTCCATCTTACTTGGATCGGTAGCGTGCGACAGATGGCGATCGCGATTGTGCAACCTTTCATTAAGTCAAATTCAAGTACATCTTCTACATCGCCACTGCAGAGTGCCAATACCAGTACCTACAACTTAAAGCCATTCATGACAACATGCTAATATTGGCTGTGCTAGCTCTTTTAGCACTAGTAACAGCAAAGCATTATAATTCCTCCTTTACTCCAGATCATACACGATATCTTCAGAATGAGGCAAAGGAACTCTTCAAGTTTGGTTGGAACGCATACATGGAGCATGGATTTCCTGCTGATGAAGTAAGACCCTTGACCTGTGAAAGTTACGGACCAGACTTTGCTGATATTGGCAATACTATAAGAAATGATGCCTTGGGAAATGTTTCACTGACCTTGTTGGACAACCTAGACTCCCTCATAATATTTGAGCAATGGGACGAATTGGAACATATGCTTAGTTACTTGAAAGATAACCCTGACTTATTCAACCAGGACACAGTGGTACAAGTGTTTGAATTTTCCATACGATCTTTGGGTGGCTTGCTCAGTGCACACTTGTTATTAACGGATCTTGCCCCAAAGATCCAGTCACATGAAAAGTCTCCATTTTCACGAATTTCATCAGAGTATGATGGCTTCCTTCTTGATCTTGCTTATGATTTAGGACTTCGACTCATACCGACTTACAAGACCGCCTCTCGCATCCCCGTCCCCAGAGTCAACTTGGCAAAGGGTGTAAAGAGTGTTCCGGTAAAACTACAAAAGGATGCATGCACTGCTGGTGCAGGCACTCCAGTACTAGAATTTACTTTACTTTCCAGGCTTACTGGAGATCCCCATTTTGAATATTACTCCCAATTGACATTTTGGAAGCTTTGGTCTTGCAAGCTGAAATTAAATTTGCTACCAATGACAATCGATCCTATTGCAAATGCTTGGAAAGACGCCTTAAGCGGAATTGGGGCATCGATTGACTCGTTTTATGAGTATTCCGTAAAAGCTGCAATACTATTCGATGACAACTATATGTGGTCTGTTTTCAAAACCTCATACAAAGCTCTACTCACACATCTGGCGCAAGGAGGCGGTGAAAATGATGCATCAATGATCTTTCCAAATGTTGGAATAAACGATGGTATAATTTTCAGCGACTGGATTGACCTGTTGGGTGCATTCTGGGCAGGATTGCAAGTTTTATCTGGCTTGGTATCTGATGCAATAAAAACTCATATTGTATATCTCAAGATTTGGAACTACTTCGAGCTGATTCCAGAACGGTGGGTTTATACTCATTTTAATAACCTGCAGTTGAAAGCAGAAGATTCCATTCGATTGGAATGGTATCCATTACGCCCAGAGTTTATTGAATCGACCTACTATTTATACAGGGCCACAAAAGATCCAATGTATTTACAGATAGGAGAAAGAGTCTTGAATCTTTATAAGACAAAGTTCAAAGCTAAGTGTGGGTTCAGTGGCATACAGGACGTTAGAACGGGTCAAAGACAAAATAGAATGGAATCGTTTGTTTTGAGTGAAACTCTCAAATATTTATACCTATTGTTCGACACTCAGGAAGAGAATATGCTTCATTCAAAGTATATGAATGGAAATAATTGGATCTTTTCAACTGAAGCCCACCCATTATGGCTCAATAAAGGCTTGAAGCCAACGAAAATTTATGCATATAGATCACCTCATCAGACAAATGGATCCAAAAAACGCAGTTTTGATAGTTTTGACTCAAAAGATTTAACTTATTATAGAAACATCACTTTGCCACTCACTGCAGATTTTCAACTACCTAGCACAGGCGAAAACGTAATCAAGGTTGATCCCTTTGAAAAAAAGTTTGAGGTTTGTCAGATAAATCCATTCCAACAACTCACAGCAAAAAAGGATGCCTTTATGATTTCAGGATATTATGCTTGGGGACAATTATTTGAAACCGATTTCATTTTTCGAAATTCATTAATAAAGCCAAACTACCTTTCGGAGAGTTCTTTAGACGGCAGCTATGTCGAACTCACGAAGTCATTCTTCGAAAAGTATACGTTATTCTCAAATAGAGATAAAGGTCCGTATTTACAGTGCTCGAGACCTAAAAGTACAGAGGACCATACAATATTGATAGGAGACATCAATACCATCAATGAAGTGGAAGTGTCTAGATTGCTTTTGGTCGAAAATTCTGGGGCTAAGGATAATAGCTCGCTCATCATGGATAGAGATTTATGGGTTCCTGAACTAGACTCATTGAAAGTGAATTTGGAGAGATTGAGAGAAGGAAGGATAGACTCAACAAACACGTTGATTACTCGCGAGTACCTCGACTCATTATATCCAGAAAAGAATAGTAATAACGCTATGTGCGGTCTCGTTGAGGAGACCCTGCAAGAAACGGCATTGAGAATCTTAAAAGTAAATGGGGTTAACGTTAGCCCAGGAGCTATAGCGTGGACCTTACCTTTCAAGATTCATGGTAAAAATCCAATTTTAGATATTGCAAGCGATGGCAGAGTCGTTTTGCAAGGCGAAGTTATAGAGAATCTCATGGTCTGGCTGGAGTAAACAAAAGTATCATATTTATGTAATTTGCTGTTGATTTTCCAAATCGCAGCATTGACTCATTGAGCCGCACATTCGCGCAAAATTACCTTAAGACCCGATTCAGGCCCGCTCACTAAATCAGCTTACTCACTCTACTTCTTTTTCCATACAGACCTTGATCTTACAGGCTACAATAGAAATTGATAATGAGGTCATTTCAAAGATTACTTAATGCGAGACCTCAGAGGTACCAGCAACTCAGATTTTTTTCCAAGCTTGACTCCTCGAAGCTAGTGATTGAGAAAACGACCACTCCCAAAGCTAAGCTCCCTAATGAACAGTTGGTGTTTGGCCAGTCATTCACTGATCATATGATAGAAGTGGAATGGACCGAAAAGGAAGGATGGGGATCGCCTAAAATTTCACCATACAAGAACCTTAGTCTTGACCCTGCCACTATTGTCTTCCATTATGGTTTTGAGGTGTTCGAGGGTTTGAAGGCATACAAGGACTCGGAAGGAAATATTAGAACTTTCAGAAGTGATAAGAACATGGAAAGAATGAATCTGTCATCCGAAAGGATTGCTCTTCCAACCTTTGATGGGGAAGAATTCATGAAGGTCGTTGACAAATTCCTTCTCTTGGATAAGTCGTTTGTTCCTGAAGGTAAGGGATACTCCCTTTACTTGAGACCAACAATGATTGGTACCTCTGTTGGCTTAGGTGTTGGAACACCTCATAAGGCATTGTTGTATGTAATTGCGTCTCCTGTTGGGCCATACTATGCAACTGGCTTCAAGCCAGTTGCGTTGGAGGCCACGGAATATGCTGTGAGGGCTTGGCCAGGAGGCGTTGGAAACAAGAAATTGGGTGCCAACTACGCTCCATGTATTCTTCCTCAACAGCAAGCTGCTTCCAGAGGATTTCAACAAAATTTGTGGTTATTTGGAGAAGAGGGTTACATTACTGAGGTTGGTACTATGAATGCGTTCTTTGTATTCAAGAATGATGATGGCAAAAAGGAGTTGGTCACTGCTCCCTTAGATGGTACAATCTTGGAGGGTGTCACCAGAGATAGTATATTGACTTTGGCTAGAGAAAAGCTTCCTTCGAGCGAATGGACCATCAGCGAGAGAAAGTTCACTATTGGTGAGGTCAAGGAAAAGGCTGACAAGGGTCAGTTAGTGGAAGCCTTTGGTGCTGGAACTGCTGCTGTCGTGTCTCCTATTAACCGGATCGGCTGGAGGGGACAAGATATTGATGTTCCAGTTGTTTTAGGAAATGCAGGCGAATTAACCCTGCAAATCGGAGAGTGGATTAGAAAGATTCAATATGGTGAAGAATCTTACAAGAACTGGTCAAGAGTGGCTCAATAGATTTTTTTCGATTGATAGTTATGCTATAGTATGTAAAATTCTATCAAGATCTTCCGATATCAGGAAGCTTCATGATTTCTCCTAAAATGTAATCCCGTTCATCAATCACGGTTGAATCATTGAAGCTCTGTATGTCGAAGGTATCAAAGAAGTCGATAAAATTCTTCTTGTTTTTGATCAAGACATCCAAGACCTTCTGAGACTTTTTAGGTTTAGCAACAAAGAATTTAAAAATGTGGAATCCTTCAATTTGTAGATTTTTCAGCTTATCACTCAACAACATCATCATTAGTTTCAAATTGTTGGTATCGTCAAAGTATTGATTCAAGAAAGATTGGTTCTGTCTTTGTAGCACTAAATCAGACAAAAGCCTTACACTTTGCCTCTTGGTAACATAGTTACTAGATTGCAATAACTTGTTGATATTGCTTGTGAATGTTTCATAATTTTTTGCTAAGAAATCACTGACCAACTTTTTGTGATTAGTGAGCAAGTCATGCAATGTTGCGAATGCATCGGTGGCAATTTCGAAGATTGTTATCTGGACATACTTGAAAAAATTCCAGAATAAGCTAGACTGTAAAACGAACTTGTTAATCGCTTCGAATTTGATGCAATCTCTCAATATTTGACCACATATTATTCCAATTTCCGATGATTCTGGTCCTCTGATTAATAAAACTAAGATCTCAGGCTTCTGGTTCAAAATGTATTCGACAGTGGGAGACTTGCTCCCTATTTGTCGTCGTAAAAGCGTCAGGAACAAGATCAATACATCCTTCCTTGAATCGAAATCAAGCTTCTTCAAATTTACCATAAGATTGAAGAGACAGTCCGTAGAGTAAATTTCCAATGCTAATGCTGCTATCTGATCAGGTTGTGGCTCGTTTTCATCGTCACCATGCAAAATGACCTTTATCTGCTTTAAATACCTTGCGCAATCATCTTGATATTTTCTGTTATTATCATTATTGTAGTCGAGTTTCAGTACTTGCTCATTCAAAGCCTTGATAAGATCTGAGGGGGTTTTCGGGTTCCGTTTGAACAAGAATGTCATTTTGGAACCTAGTGTTTGTTGCAGGCTCCTTCCTTTCTGGGGTGTAGTAGGAAGGATCAATTATACCACCAAAAAAAATGCAGTACGAAACTCAGTTCAACAAAAACACAACCAACGACCTTCCAATATATCGGCAACCGGAGATTGTTAGTCTAATTACCAATTGTTGGCCAGTTGGAGAGACTGAAAAAGTAAATCAGTTCACACTATTATATCCGATCTGTGTACTTTTTTCTTAGATTGCAATGCATTGATTACGTAAGTGATCGCTCACCAGCTAGTGTGAGGCAGCTGCGAGCATGGCGCCGTAGCGAACAAGAAAATGAAGAGCAATTTTTGTATCGAGTGAATTTCATGACTACTCTACATTGCTTTAAAATTAACAGCCCCCAGTATACGGGAGGTTATACTATTTAGCCATAAATGCGGCGCGCAAGACCGTACAAGAATAATATTTGTACAACCACAACTACGAAAGCGCAATCTGATTCTTGGCAAATGCAGCAGTTCTAATGTAGTCCAACACATCGCTTCTGTAACCAAAGTACGAGAAATTGTGGGATTTGAACCAAATTCTTACGACAACCAAATGATATTCAGATACCAAAAAAAATAAAAAGAAACGACAATTTAGAAAAAGTTTATTTTGAGATGTGGTGGCGATAGCACCAAGAGTGAATGATACCAAGTTATGTAACTAGAGAATTTGCCACCTGCGTTTCATATTGCAGGTTCCAATTTGACATATGTCGCTATTGTGAAGTGCAGGATTAGTGGGTGCAAAAATACAGGTTAGGGTTTACAGGTTGTCACTTATCACTGTTCTCTACACTGCAGCATTCAACATAGAATATCATTAGCCAATAACCCTCTGCCGTCATTGGTAGATTATGTCATACCTCAGCGTATGGAAACAAATACTAGTCAACCGCAGCAATAGACCCGTCCTCCAGGAAGATGAACACAATCTTTATGTCAAGGAAAACATTGGCCTCTATCAGGGACGACTGAAGATCCTTCATAGACAAAATGGCCGTGTTTATCTCACCAATAAGCGTATTATCTACTTTGACAATGCGCATGCGTCCAATTCGATGGCAGTTGATCTCAAGGACGTATCTAGAAGTGAAATTATTGACGGCTTTCTACGCTCATCTGCAAAGGTGAAGGTAATTATTAAGGTTTCTGGAGGAGAGGCACAACCAACAATGGATAGGGTTTTGGTGTGGGCGTGCAAAATTTGTTCATATAACAATCAAATACTGCTGAATTTTGACTTTGAAGCACAAGGCGCTCCGAAATGTGTGTCTTGTGGCATTCGAGGAAACGAGGCCCAACTAAAGGCACTAATCGAGCAAAGCAAAGTCACTGATGAGGAACTAGGCACCAGCAGCATCGAGAATACCCCAGAGCCCGAAAGAAGAGATGATCAATGCTCTACATGTACTTTCATCAACCACCCATCAATGACTAATTGTGAACTTTGTGGAACGGAATTGAAGTCGAATATCCCAAAGTCCTTGAAGAGCAAAATTGGTGATAAAGATAGATCTGGATACAGCTCTCCTGTCAATGGTTTGCAGATTAAGTTGGAGTCCGAAGTTGAACAATACACTTCTGGGATCCCATATGTTAAGTTTAGCTTTAGAAAAGGCGGAGAGATTGAATTCCATCAACAACTCACCCAAATGTTGGATGAAATCAAATGGAATGAAGCAAAAAAGAGAGGTGCCATCAATCAAAATGCTACCAAATTAGAAACGCTGGCTCCATTGCCTCCCAAGCAAATTGGGGGAGGGATTTTCGGATTGGAAAGGATAGGCGAGCAACAAAGGAAGACAAACGAGATGATCTTGCGAGACTCCGTGGATGATTTAGAGCAATTGATGTTTAAATTTCAAGATTTGATGAAGTTATCAACTTCATTTAGCAAGCTCATCAACAGCAAAAAGAGCTCACAGGCCGCAATTGCTCCCTTGGCCATTAGCAAATCCTCCAGCTTATATCATGCCGAGTTGTCGCGGCACATCAGCGAGTACTTGATAAGCTTTCAGTTGACCAGTAAGTCATCGGTCATAACATCGCAAGACTTGTATGCCAAATACAATCGATACCTAGTGTTGACTCAAGGCTTTGGCACGGACCTTATTTCTCCCCAGGACCTTAATCGCGCGATTGGTTTGTTTGATGATCTACAGTTGCCAATTGTTCGCAAGAAGTATGAAAAGTCAGGGTTAGTGGTGTTGTTCCCTAGATCAACACAGCTTAGTACTTATGAGGGTTTTATTATCCAATTTCTTGAAGAGCAGGAGAACGCATACACTTATAATAAGATTAGAGCAGATGTGATGGGAGTGTCTGAAGAATTTGTTGCTACAGAATATAAGCATTTTAAAGGAGTCACACTTTCAGAGATATCTGACAAATTTGGATGGTCCTTTAATATTACATCTGACGAGATCGAGAGCTGCATAGAGAATGGAAGCGTTGTCATTGACCATAATATTTCTGGGACATTTTATTTTAGAAATTTGTTCATTGGTCCGGAGGTATCTGTCAATGAAGAAGCAATACGAAACGAAATAGAGAAGGAGTTGCTCGAAGAGCAAAGAGGCATCAGCTCTGCTTTGAAAGTGGAGTATCAAGCAAACCAGAAATTGGTTAGTCTTGGGCCCTCGTATGAGTTTGGTTCAACAGAGGAAAATAGCCAAAGCAAGAAGGATGTACTCATGGAGAACAGTACTCTGCTCAATGTTCTAGAGGGATTGCATTTTGATTAAGGTGGCGGCCAGAGTGCGTTTTGGGCCCTTTGCATAGAAGCCTAGCTTCATCTTTTAATGCTGTTGCGCAGTAACCTGTATAATACAAGATGCCACATTATGGGCAACAGTATATCACCAATAATTCACCACGTAGCCCAGTACACAGATCCGCATTTATGGCTTCCCCATAAGATTAGGCCGAGTGGCATCATCTCCCACCCAGATTTTCGCCTCGTATTTTTTTGGTGAGATTTCTTTTGGGCCTGCCGTGACTAAGTACACTGCTGTCGGTATCAGCGCGCAACACCATTAGCACTATGAGAAGTCGGCTTATGGACAGCAAACACCCATCTAACATAAACTAAGCTAACGAACATCACAGAACGTTTATTTATCGCAAAATCCATTGTTTGCCTCGTATCAATCTTTTTTCCCTTAAGATAATCACGGCTCGGCAAACCATCGCAACTCCACCACTCTGAATGGCTGGCAATGGCAATATGGTGGTTTCGGGCAGTAACAACAACACAAATGGGTCTGGTGTCATGGGGAACGGGTCGGTACCGCTTGGAATGAACGCTGGACCGCTCAACCAACAGATGCCCATGATTCCCCAGCCCGCTTTGATGGCGCTGAACTCAATCTTAACTATAGGCCCGTTTAAGCATCGCAAGGACCTTACCCGAGAATCGGTCCTATCTACCTACCATATTATAGGATACATAGCAGCAGGGACATACGGAAAGGTGTACAAGGCTAGACTTAAAAGCAAGAAGGATAAGGACAGAGACAGCACCCATCGGGACAAAACAGATGCTAAAGTGGCAGACGGCGACAACAAGGATATTCAGTTTTATGCTATTAAAAAGTTCAAAAGCGACAACCATCTGGCCAACAAGAATCATCATAACCACGACATCAATGGCAACGAGGTGGTCCACTACACGGGTATCTCACAAAGTGCCATGCGGGAAATGTCGCTATGCCGGGAACTTAACAATAACAACATAACCAAACTTGTGGACATTATTCTCGAGAACAAGTCCATCTACATGGTTTTCGAATTCTGTGAACATGACTTGTTGCAGATCATCCATTATCACTCTCATCCTGACGTGAAAGCTATACCGCAGAGCACCATCAAGTCATTGACATGGCAGATCCTCAATGGAGTTACATTCTTGCATCAAAACTGGATCCTACACCGGGATTTAAAGCCCGCAAACATCATGGTCACAAGTTCCGGAGTGGTGAAAATTGGGGATCTCGGTTTGGCAAGAAAATTCAATAATCCCCTCCAAAGTTTATACACCGGCGATAAAGTGGTGGTTACCATCTGGTATAGGGCCCCCGAACTATTGCTCGGTGCAAGGCACTACACATCCGCAATCGACTTGTGGGCGGTAGGGTGTATCCTTGCAGAATTGCTTTCCCTAAGGCCCATCTTTAAAGGTGAGGAAGCGAAAATTGACATGAACAACAAAAAATCAGTTCCATTCCAAAATAACCAGTTTCAAAAGATCATAGAAATATTGGGTACCCCTAATTTGAAAACATGGCCAGCACTCAACAAGTATCCGGAGTACATTGCATTCCAGCAGCAGCTTTCGGGAAACTGCCCTCCAAACCTAGTGAATTGGTACAAGCTCATTGGAGGCACCAACAAGCAATGTCTTGCATTACTAAAGGGACTTCTCGAATATGACCCTGCTACTAGGTTAACTGCAGACTCAGCTTTGTTGCACCCATACTTTTTGGAGTTGCCCAAGGTGCAAAAGAATTCTTTCGAAGGGTTGAACTTGACGTACCCCAGGAGGAAAATTTATTCTGACGACAACGATATTGTGTTAAGTCAAGCCATCAACAACAACTTCAAGCGTCATGGAGGAGCATACGAGGATGCAAACGGACACCAGATGAATATGGCGGCCAGCAACCGCAAAAGACATAGATAACCCGTATCCTAGGTAGTGTCGAGAAATAGAATGTAATATTAGGTACATGGTACATAGATGGACCAATGTAGTTTGTCACCGACAAAGAAAAGCAATGCTGACAATTGCATTTTAGCTCTACCTGACTATAAGCTTTGGAATGGATGATTTCATGTGGCCCAAGCGTGGAAGGGTGTGTACGCACACTGGATCAGGCGATGCCTGCCACACACGCACTGGCGGCAAAGGATCCACAGAGGTTTGACAAACGAATCCAACCCATTGACCAGCAGGAGAGCCATGGAAAAGAACAAACGGTATATCGACAGAAAGAGGCTCTACAGTGGTCACTACTCAGACGTGTACAGTGCCAGGGATAGCACTATTGATGGGGAAGAGAATAGGGTGTGTCTTAAGATTGTGGACTGTGATGTACGGATGAAGCCCCACGACATCAAGCACGAGATAGCCCTCTTGAAACGTCTTGACCACCCACGAGTGCTCCAGTGGAAAGATGATTTCGAGTGGAGTGATGATATCGTGCTTGTGACGCCCTTGTACCGCTACGACCTCAAGAGTGTTCTCATCGACAAGTATAGCACCAAATCGATCAGACACAACTTTGAAGACCCTTCTCAAAGCAAGATTGTACTCAAGAACAAGGCACCCCAAGAGTCCATCGACAAGATGGTGGTAGCGCTTATGGAGGCGTTGGCGTACTTGCACAAGCAGGGTATTATTCATCGAGACGTCAAGCCCAGTAACATCTACTTCAATGATTCCATAGAAGACCCCGTGCTTGGAGACTTTGGAATCAGTTATGAGCAGGGGTACGGTGATGAGACGTCATCCAACATGGTCACTGATGTGGCCACTGGCATTTACAAGGCTCCAGAGTTGTGCCTTGGCGTTGTCCACTATGGTCCTGAAATTGACGTGTGGGCTGTCGGTGTTGTCATGACAATGGTGTATCTGAACGGTCTCCGGTCTGTTCTCGAGCCGGAGGAGGGCGACGAAATCGTGGTCAACGACTTGTACCTCATCAACGCGGTGTTCAAGAACTTCGGGACCCCTTCATTGGACAGGGAAAACCCACTATACTGGCCAGAAATGGCTGATGACCGCTACTATTTCAACAAATTGAACTTCAAATCGCAGCAACGTCAGCCGTGGCAAGCATTGATTCCTCGATGTCACAATTCCACATTGCGGGATCTATTTGACAGGGTGATGACGTATGATCGCAGTGCGCGCATCACTACGGAGCAATTTGTAAAGAAGGCAACTAGTGAATGTCGCGACATTACCTGAAACTGCATTTCTCGCGGGTTGCGCGGAGCGCCGTATACGATGGCAAGTCCGCCATGAGTGGCTTCGACTTTGAATACAAAATCCCGATGAAGTTGCTACTATGACCTCAGGAGATCCACGGGCTTCTGACGACAGTCTCAGTGCTGCAAGCTATTCGGCAATGGAAGCGAGGTACGCAAACCTAGGGTTCTGGCGAATCTCCGAGCACATGAGCCCGGAATGAAAAAAGGCGAATTGCAGCTTGGATAATAGTTATCTGGGGTAAGGCATCATACCCCACATGCATGAAGTGCATCGGGAGGGGCTGCATTTTGGGGGACACGACTTTTTTCGTGTTTAAGGGTCGCTACCACCACCACGAAATTGACTCAGAATACTTACCACCACGATGACCACGCTTGTGAAGGGCCTTCAAAAGTTGTCAGCTAAAGGTGGCAGTGGAGGCGGCGACGATGTGCACACGTCGTCGAATTTGCTTCTGCTCAGCTCGCTATCCTCTTCGCCCAGCAGCAAATACAGTCCAAGCGATCACGATTACATCAAGTACCTCGACTACGCTACCCTCGAGGCAAAGTACAACATTCACAGGTACGTCCCGTCATACATCCACAACGGAGGTATTGCCACACCGGTGATACGGGATCTCATTGTCGACAAACCCATATACGCTGCCGCCAACATACACGTTAAAAAGAAGAAAAAGAAGAAGAAGAACTGCCCTTTAGAGACCGAGGATTCCCGGAAGGAACGGAAAGAGGCTAGAGAGGAGAGGCGCCACAAACGTAAGGAAGCAAGAGAAGAAAGGCACAAAGAACACCAACGTGCAGTAGAGAAGAAGAAAGATTATTTCGAAGAGAGGAAACAACTCCATCAACAGTTTAAGCGGGAGCGGCGAGACTTACGAAACAAGTACCGAGAGCTCAGTGGAGTAGCACCTAGAGAGCAGTATCACGACGAAGAAGAGGAAAACAACGACGACACCTTTGCATTCCAAGCTCCAAAGATGACTGACGAGTTTAGTTTTGACAATAGTTTTACGGGAGACGTGGTTTTCAATAATCCTTTCGACGGCAACGCCAACGCTTACAATAACTACACCACAAGCATGGAGCGCAGGACAAGCTCTGCTACGTTAATCAATAGCATTCCTTCTGTCGGAAACAACGGGACTGCAGGTCCAGGTCTTGCAGGGGCATCAGCAGGAATGGCGCCTCACAAAAAGAGACACAACAGCATTGCGAACAAACTTTTACATTTTGTGAAAGGTTCCTCCGATGAAGACACAAACACCCCAATGCGGGCAGGGTCCCACCACCGGGCTAACGACAGCGTCTCGACCCCTCCGTCGGATGAAAACCAGCTGCTCTACCCGAAAGAAGAAAGGTACTTCGATAACCCGTTGAACAAGTCCAATACATTTGATCAGACGAAGAGTACAATGACTACTCTACGCAAGAAAAATGACAGCTTGAAGAACAAGTTTATGAGGTTGACCCTTGGTGGTGATTCCAATCATCACAAGAGAATTGGTATGTATACGGATCATTGCGACATTTTATTATCTAGCGAAAAAGTGGGGTAGGGCCCCGAAGCGTGTGCAGGAGCGGATAAGCAGAGGATTTTCCACAGGATGGACGGAGCAGAGTTAGGCGCGGAACAGCGGGGAGCAACCACGGGGCTTGCCTCACGATAAGCTCCTATGGTAGAGCGCCCACTGGCATCATATGCCGTTTGTTCCTAACATTACTCGGCCACGGCCCTTGTGGGTGAACTTTCCTATTGTTGAGATCAATAAGCCCCTGCCAAACGCGGGGAACGAAGTTCCCACTGCAGTGTATGGGATTCGAGGCACTGGCAGAGGAAGCCTAATGCGTCGGTGTCACTTGTCGAGTAGCGTGGGGGGCCAAGGTTTCGTTCCAGGCACCGCACGCCAAAGTATAGGCGACATTTTGGTCACGCAATTCGTCGACTTTTCGCTTTTTGCAGGTTACACTTGCCAGCGCGGGCTTACAGGTTGGTGACCGATTTCCCCGTCCCCCATAAACAAAAATTGCCGTCCCTCCTCTCAAGGATTCTATTCATATCACTGTGAGAATTCACTTCTCGCTTATGTTCGAATAGTTCGGCTTGTGTTTCTCGTCTCTGACTATCGCCTCGCAACACCCCAATTGCACTCCCTACCCCCCTGACGTTCCCGTTCCCACGTTCATTTCCCTGTCGCCTCATTTTCTGTATTTGATACTAACATGTCTAAAATAGAGGTCATTACTGAAACCGTGCAAAATGGCTACACTGGTGAATCGCAGACGATCCAGTACACCCAGTCCCAGATGGTGGGACATGGATCATTTGGTGTCGTTTTCCAGACCCAGATCTTGCCCTCCAACGAAATTGCTGCCATGAAAAGAGTGCTTCAAGATAAGAGATTCAAGAACAGAGAGCTCCAGATCATGAAGCTCGTGCATCACCGCAACATAGCGGACTTGAAGTACTTCTTCTATACGAATAACGATAAGAACGAGCTCTATTTGAATCTCATTCTAGAATTTGTCCCAGAGACATTATACAAGGCCTCTCACTACTACGTTTCAAAACGTTTACTGATGCCTCCTCTTGAAGTGAAGTTGTACACTTACCAAATGCTTCGTGCCCTCAACTACATCCACTCTCAAGGAATATGTCATCGTGATATCAAGCCCCAGAATTTGTTGATTAATCCAGAGACTGGTGAATTGAAGCTCTGTGATTTCGGATCGGCCAAGATTTTGAACCCTAGTGAACCAAATGTATCATACATCTGTTCTAGATACTACCGTGCCCCGGAATTGATATTCGGTGCTACCAACTATACAACCAAGATCGATGTTTGGTCTGCCGGGTGTGTCATGGCCGAACTTATCCTCGGGCAACCACTTTTCCCTGGTGAGTCGGGAATTGATCAATTGGTGGAGATTATAAAGATATTGGGAACGCCATCGAAAGACCAGATTAAGAACATGAATCCTAACTACATGGAGCACAAATTTCCTCAAATCAAACCGATCCCATTGTCTAAGATCTTCAAGAAAATGTCACCGGACTGTATTCAGTTCCTCGTGAGAGTTTTGCAATACTCGCCCATTGATAGAATTTCCTGTATTGATGCTCTTGTGGACCCTTACTTTGACGAGTTGAAGGACCCCGCTACCAAACTTCCCAATTACCGTAAGATTTTCAGTCAACAATTCCATCATAATGCATCGTCTGCATCCAGCCACCACTCAAACAATGCAAACTACCAGATCTATGCCAACCAGCCCGATCTCAAAGAGTTGCCTGTGTTGTTTGACTTTGATGATCGTGAACTATCGGTTGATACATCCTTGAATAACCGATTAGTTCCTCCTTTTGCATTCAATCAATTGAGGCTTTCTCAGAACATCAGCTCCTTAGATGAATTTGTACCTTTAACAAAAGAGCAGTTGAAAGTCACTCTTGAATAAAGCTTATGATTAACGTAATAAAAGCAACCATTGATTATCTGTAAAATATAAGGATCAGCATAAATGAAAACTAGCTATATGAATACGTAGTAGTAGTCGTCGTAAATTCGTTAGAGTCTAGGTTTTTCGATCTTCTTGACGGGGTCGGTTGAAATTGCTGCCGGCTGGGACTTCTTTGGAGCTCTCTTGAATAGATTAGTGGTCGGAACTATCACCCACTTGGAGAACCAGGGCATTAAGCCCAAACTGACAAGCAATCTGACGGGCATCAAGAACTTCACAATGACAAAAGAATACGCCCCCTCCATGATGAAGGTAAATTTCTCATTGACATTCCAGCCCTCAAAATCGAATTTGGCCATCGACGAGTCGATCACCTTTGTCCCCCTCTCGATTGCCCATGTTGGTAAATCCAAGGGTACACTCAAGTGATATTTGTGGAGCACGTACCAAATTCCTACCAAGGGAACGATAGCAGTGATTTCGTGTAGTATAAGGAATGCAGTAACATGAGACACCGGCGCATGGATAAACCTCAGGGTAAAGGGTCGAAGGAATTTCGGAATTCTCCTAAGTATAGGGTGAGCGTCCATAGCCGCTTCCTCGGAATTAGTGACATCCTCGGCTGTCACCGTGCTGGTTACCGATACGTCGGTTCCTGGACCAATTTTTCCGTCCACAGGTTTCTGACCCTTTGCAAAGAGCCCAGATGAGGCGGTTCCATGAAGGTGTCTAGAAGGATAGAAGGTTCTAGTGGTCGATGGAGATGTGGTGGTACCACCGATTTGTCGGTACAGGAGCAAGCTTTGAGCAACAGGTCCAAGAACGCGTGTTGACAGCAACCCCAACAACCCCCTTGACAGCTGATGGTACGCTATGCGAGCTGCCCACCTTGTGTGGCTTATGGCGAAGGCGTTCAACATTATTCGTACCCAGCGGTGTAAACGAGGATCTCGTATAGATTTTTTTTTATATAAGGTGAGCGCAGCGAGACAAATTCATAAATCATATCCACTTACAACTGTTACTTTCCGATATGTCAGTTTATATCGTTGCATCTACGCGTACTCCTATTGGAGCTTTCCAAGGACAGTTGTCTTCGTTGACCTACGTTGACTTGGGTGCTGCCGCTGTCAAGGGTGCCTTGGAAAAGGTGCCCCAAATCGCGCCTGAATCTGTGGAAGAGATCTACTTTGGTGGCGTTTTGCAAGCCAACGTCGGTCAAGCACCTGCCAGACAAGTTGCGTTGAAGGCGGGTTTGCCCGAATCTATTGTTGCCACCACCGTGAACAAGGTGTGTGCCTCGGGAATGAAGTCCATCATTTTGGCTGCTCAGACCATCTTGACTGGAACCGCTGATATTGTTGTTGCTGGTGGTGCGGAGTCTATGTCCAACTCTCCATACTACCTTCCAACTGCTAGAACCGGTGCTAGATGGGGTGACGCTACTATCATCGATGGTGTTCAAAAAGATGGTTTGTTGGACCCTTACCACAACCAATTGATGGGTGTTGCTGCCGAAAAGTGTGCCAAGGACCACAATATCACCAGGGAAGATCAGGACGCCTTCGGAATCTCCTCCTACAAGAAGGCCATCAGTGCCTACGAGGCAGGCAAGATTGACAACGAAATCGTTCCTGTTACTATCAAGGGTTTCAGAGGCAAGCCTGACGTTGTTGTCAAGAAGGATGAAGAAGTTGGCAATTTCAACGAGGCCAAGTTCAAGACTGCAAGAACCCCATTCCAAAAGGAGAACGGTACTATTACCGGTCCTAACGCGTCCAAGATCAACGATGGTGGTGCTGCCCTTATTTTGGTCTCTGAAAGAAAGTTGAGAGAACTTGGCTTGAAGCCATTGGCCAAGATCGCCGGCTGGGGTGAGGCTGCTAGAGCTCCTTTGGACTTCACCATTGCTCCAACTTTGGCAATTCCAAAGGCTTTGAAGCACGCCAACATTACCAAGGACGAAGTGGACTTCTTCGAGTTGAACGAAGCCTTCTCTGTCGTTGGCTTGGCCAACGCTAAGAACCTCGACCTCGACCTTAACAAGTTGAATGTCTACGGTGGTGCCGTTGCTTTGGGACATCCGTTGGGATGTTCGGGAGCCAGAATTGTCGTTACCTTATTGAACGTATTGACTAACGAAGGTGGTAAGACTGGTGTTGCTGCCGTCTGTAACGGTGGAGGTGGAGCCTCATCCGTGGTCATTCAAAAGATTGGCGACGACTTCAAGTTGTAGAGGTGCTACCTAGGTAGGTAATAATTAGAGCATAGTTTGCATTCCAGCTATGTATATAATCTATGGTTTATTATTGTAGTGTCTAATGTGACTTTCTCAAGCACTAATCATTAATGTCGCGATGCTCATCGAACCCAGTGTACTAAACAATATATCGATGATCTGCTAAGTTAACAATGCTGACTTCAATAGATCCGAGCTACATCTGGGAGAAATCAACCCCTGATCCTATCCTCCTTGCAGAAAGGTTTCCCACTCATACATTCTCGTTTCTTATCATTGGCTCCCTGTTGGAGACACTAGAAGAGTATCTAGGCCCGTTTGCACAACGCTATCCTTGGTCGAACAACAGACCATACTATGCATCATTCCTACGCTCAACAAAGAACAAGAAGCTAACCTACGTGTATGGTGAGCTAGAATGCGATGATATGTTCGAAGATGAGGATCTTCTCGTTAGTTTGTTGCTACGCTTCACAGCCAATGGTTGCTTCGTTCACGTATGGAATTCGGAGGAATTCGAGCCTATTTTAGTGCATGGGGCTTCTGCTGCCGAAGAATGGTTAGAAGGAGAACTCTCGTTAAATCGTGTCTGGCTCCACAAAGAAAGCGTCATCATTTTGAATCTCCATGGACTTCAAGAGGAAAGTGATTCCCATAACAAATTTTTGCCCATGGAACAAGCTATAGCCCAGTTACTCAACCATGATTACAAAGTGCATGCTGAGATATCTTCGGAAGTGAAGTCTCAATTGAAGGGATACTTGGAAACTTATGGCTTGGACTGTGTATACGACTTGGAAGTACAACTCCCCCAAAGTATTGCTCAATCGTTCAGGAATCAACCTTGGCTCGTGGGAAAATCTTTGCGAGAATGGGAACCTCTCAGCTCATCCAAGATCGAACCAGATGATGATTCTGAAGTATCGCAAACCATCGTATCGCTCAATTTGCTGAGTTATATTCAATTGCATTTAATTACCGAACGAGAAATTGAAACAGGAGCAGCTAATGCATTAGTCACAGGATTTAGGAAATTAAGGCTTTCCCATGATTTCTCTGCAGCTGATAATCAGACAGACAACACTCGAATATTGTTACAGGATATTCTTATCCAAGAGGGGAGGCTAAAACAAACAATTTCCCCCAATCTTGCAGCATTGGAGGAGAACACAAGATCTATAATTCCCGATGAAGCTCAAATTCAAAAAAGAAGCTTGGACGATGCAGATCTCATGCAAAAGCATTTCCAAGCATTTCTTGAAGAAGAATCTAAAAAAGCAAATGAGCAAAACGATGCCAAAGACGACCATGATGACGATAGCAGTAGCGAAAGTCTGAGCGTACAAATGTTTCAAACAGATCCCGAATTAAAAGATCTCGTCGCCTTTTTGTACGAACAAAAGTATGGAAATCAGAAAAAGCATAAGCTAGATGCTTATAACGATGATAGCGACTACAATAGTGATGATTCTGACATACCACTCGTTTTAGATGAAGATGAAATTGGTGATAACGTAATAGACGTGGATGATGAATTAGATATTTTAGAGTACGATGATGAACAAGACGAGAAAAAGGGAGAAAAATACGAACAAGTCCCTTCGGACGAGGAAAACGAGGATAAATCTATCCACAGCATGTTCCGCAAGATACAACTATAATGAGTGTAATGACAGTATAATATTAATAGAATGAATATTTAAGAAGGAACAAAGCGAAATGCTATGAACATGCAAGAATTGAAAAGTTCCAAGTAGAACAATGCAGATTAGTTTGGAAGGTTTATCCCTCTTTCACTCAACTGGTGAACAGTCCAAATCCAAGTACGTGCGGCATAGTCCATATTTTGAGCCACACGCGAAGGCTCCAGTTGAGTACCCCCAGTTGCGAAGTATTTTCCGTTATCTTTTTCCAAGGTCAACGCAGGATCAAGGCAACATCTAAGAGTTGCATATGCACCTTCTTCATTAGATACACCGAAGAAAAATCCAAATATTTGAAATAGGCACCAAAACACCATTCCAATAATGGGCAATCGGGTCCAATATGAGAAAAGGTTTGCATTCATCACAAAGCCTGGGTGGACAGACATACAAAGTACCTTTGGGTTTCTCAACGCGAGCAACTTCATAAAGTGTATACCTGCAGTTTTAGCCATTCCATAGCGGAACCACGTAAATAGCATGTTTGGCTGATAATGGAACGTTGAGTTCATGTCGAAATATCTGAGAGCTAGTTGATGACCAACAGAGCTCAAGTACACAACACGTGGAGGGTCAGAAGATTCAAAAGCATCGGCTGTCTTCTCAAGTAGCGGAATTAGTTTGGTGGTGAGAAGGAATGGTGAAACGTAATTGGTCTGTATTTGTATTTCGAAGTTATCTCTTGTCATGGAGTACGGCAAAGCCATCACGCCAGCATTATTTATGAGAAGATGTAGCTGTGATTCTAGGGAATAGAACATATCCACTGCATTCAACACTGATTGTAAGCTAGCCAAATCAATCTCTAAAAAGTACAACTCTCCAAGGAACCTTTCGCTTAGCTCTTGCGTAGTGTATGCTTGTCTCTGCAAATTTGCTTCTTTTTTCA
This sequence comes from Suhomyces choctaworum, assembly GCA_030568475.1. Lineage (NCBI taxonomy): Eukaryota > Fungi > Ascomycota > Pichiomycetes > Serinales > Debaryomycetaceae > Suhomyces > Suhomyces choctaworum. Next base: position 191,851 of record JAJMGE010000004.1, on the reverse strand, counting down.
ACTCTTTAATAGACTTTAAAACCCTTGACTTGCTCCGACTGGCAATGTATACCACATAACCGTGGAGGTATAGTTCGAGGACAGTATAGAATCCGATGCCACTGTTACCACCGGTAATAAGAGCTACCCTGCGGTCTTTATTAGAGTCCCAATACGGAAGTCGACCGGGCTGGAACATTATTTGAAGGTAGCGTAATGTAGGAGATAGTAACTTCGCTGAGAACTCCTTATGCCGAAATTAGCCTTCTACTATATAATATCAGTAATGTCCATGTTGCCAATATTTACCAATACACGACCCGGGTTTGCAGGGTCTGTGGTGGAAAGTTATACATAGCCGACTTGATCGTAGTTTTCAAGCTAACACCGCATGCTTTGGGCAATGTTCATCATGCTACAAGATTCTAATAAATTTGCCTTCGGTAACTATAGAACTTTTGCGCTTTTTTGCGTTCGTAAACTTCACTGTTCTATAAAATATATGAATCCCGAGTCCCCACTTAATGAAGCTTTGCACTGATCTCGTCATGCAACTCCTGAGGAGATTTTCCCATAATCTCGACTGCTAGACAATCGCCCCCGTTTTCGACCAATTCCAATCCCTCGGGGACTTGCATAATTTCAAACTGTGACCTGACCATATCTGCCTTCATGAAGTGACCGACACGACCATTGACTCTTTCCATGAGTAGTTCGTACAGCGAGTATAGGAACACGAAACGACACTTCGTTCCTGTACTTTCTTTGATAAGTTCACGGTATGCTTTTTTCAACATCGAACAAGTGACCACAGACGTCCCACTTTTGTTTGTTGAATCTCTAGCCTTATCTGCAGCCACAACACTCAAGTCTTTCAACCATCCCCATCTATCATCATCGGTCAAGGGCAAGCCCTTTGACATTTTTTCAATGTTAGCCTTGGGATGAAGTACATCTCCTTCAACAAATGGACAGTCCAAGGTGCTGGCCAAGAGCTCACCGACTGTGGTCTTCCCGGTACCTGCCGGGCCTCCCACTACGATGACCGTGTTTTCCTTCGCAACAGTCATTTTGGGTGACTTGATGGACATTGCACCTAATATTTATAAAGTGATGCGCCCCCACGATCCCCCACTATTTTCCACGTAGATTATGCTATATACAGGACAGAGAATATGTTCCCCAACATATATGTGCAATTGATATGCAAGAGGATGCTAATCAGTGGTTTATTTGCTAAACTTAGTCTCTGGGTGTTAAGTATACTTGAGTCGCTACCAATGTAAGTTCAGTATTGAAAAGAGAGCATTGGAATCAGAACTTGTTCTTTTCAACTCTTATTCAATCTCCGTAAATTATTCAACTCTTGACTGATGCGTTTTTCAATCAATGATTTGATATCCATGGCACCTTCTTTGTCAACGAACAATGTAGGCCATCTTTGGCTTAGCCAAAGAAATAAGAGTACCAACCGATGGTTGTCTTCCAACAAGCGCAACGTTTCCACAGTGTCAGCAATTGTGGTGTTAATCCGGGGAGTTCTTCTGATGATAGCTTCATGTAAGAAGTCAAAGTCAAAGACGTTCTTGGTAGCACATACCGTGATATTTCTCAAAAATTTGAATGCAGTCTCAATAACCTCTGGCGAGTTCATTTGAACGTTAATGGGTGCTAAACTTAGTACCAACTGGTCCTCAATGGTTGTTCTTTTATAAAGATTCTCTCGCAAGAATAGTTTCAATATTTCATTTCTTGCATCAAGGTCGCTAATAAAGTATTCCTTCATCTTTAGCGAGGCTGTCTCAGCTTCAAATTGCTGCAATATTTTGAAAAAGGGTGTTTCTCTTGGAAACTTTGCCATATAATGTTTCCACACTAGATCTGTCGGCCACACACAGGCTCTCTTGAGGTCCTTCACAGGCGATTCCATCATTGTCTTGACAAAGTCCAAGTCTTTTTTCAAGAAAGCGGTGACGTAACCTTCCAGCTCTCCCTTATCCTTGCTGTATCTCCCTGCACGACCAGCGATTTGCTTCACTGCAGATACGGTTAAAGGCTTCATCTCATTACCATTAAATTTTTTCACTCCATGAAAGATTATGCGCTTGATTCGAAGGTTCAAACCCATTCCTACGGCATCCGAAGCCACCAACACATCATAATTTCCTTCATTGAAACCGCTGGCTTCTTTCGACCGAATTTCTGGTGGTAATGCTCCATAAATTATTCCCACCTTTAGTTTTGTTGATTGTTCAATTTTACATTTTAATTCCAAGATTTTCCGTTTAGAAAATGCAATCAAACAATCGCCTTTCTTAAGATTTTTCACGTCTTGGAGAGCAGTAGGTAAAACAGATAGCTTGCCAAGTCTGTTGTACCTTTTTACTTCCAAGTCATCACCAGTAATCTTGACGAGTTTTTGTATCAAAGGAACGGCACTCTCCTCGCCACAAAGATGTATTTTGTGTGCTAAGACTCCTAAAACTGCATTTGTCCAGGCAGCTCCTCGATGTTCATCTGCAATCATTTGAATTTCGTCAATGATGCAGATATCCATCTTTTTATGTAGGGGGATCATTTCAATTGTACCTGAGGAAATTTCACTTAATTTTCCAAAGTCATCTATAGAGGGTATGACTTCCTCCCCGGTTATTAAATTACACTTTATGTTCTCTTGATTGAATCTTTCATAAATTTCTCTGGCGAGCAAACGAAGTGGACCGGCATAATAACCCGACTTTGCCTTTTTCAATGTTTGTAATGAGGAGTACGTTTTCCCGCTATTTGTCGGTCCCACATGCATAATAATTTGTCGCTTCATTTTACGTGCTTCAGGGAACCATTCTGCTGGATTCGAAAGGTCTATCATTTCGCTTTCTGGCCTGGTTTCTCGAATTTTAATACGGATGTATTCCTTATGCAAAAGTTTAGTAAATATATCTGTGAGAAATTCTTGGTGAGACTTTATGTTATAAAATTCCACATAGTCTTTAGGGTAATTTTGCAACTGAATCAGGTATATTGTGGGTGCAACTCTTGAGATTTGGGGATTCATATAGTCTATTAATTTAATATTCTTGATGCTATTAGGGTCCTTTTCTATTAAGAATGCTTGGAATTGCTGGTGAAGTGTTCTTTCAAACTCTGCTAGTAGCTTATGAATCTCCTTCTTGTTAAGGGTGTTTAATGAGGAGAATGGTTGCTCAAATGAACCGCTTTCGAGTCGAACCTTGAGATCCGAGAGCGAATTTTTGGAAACCTTTTTGAGTTCTGAAAAGTAGTGATAATTCAAATCTTCAACAGGCCGTCCTAGAGGCGTGGAAAACTCGGTGGTTGCAGTTGTTTGATTCATATGGTTGTTAGCGCTGGCATATCTTCGTATCAAAGAACACCTGCAACCGCAAAACAAAGATGCCCTCGCCGGCCCCACATGGCGAATTGCCAATGTGGATAATTTCAGTCGTAACATGCTCTCAGGTTGTGTGGTGTAAAAGTTACCACACTTATCGCTGATGATGCTCTTCTCAGTCCTGTCGCTTAAAGTTTGATTGTACGTCACGTGCCCCAGTTCCAGCCCGTCAAGTTGTATCATACTTTAGTTGTTGCCAGTCCACTACGTAAGTCTTTCCCTACTTGAACATTCCCCATTAAATCACCAAAGCAGACTATCCGGGAATTATCTGCAGTGTCACACATTTGTTGTAATAAATGCCCCGTCCATCCTTGAACATATTCCTCAATACTGCCCAACATTCATTAATTTAACGAGGACTATACTTTGCATCACCGTCAATGAACGGAGCGTCTAAATTGATTAGCGACCAAAACTATAAGGCCCAGCTTGCGTCTCAGTTCAATGAATTCTACCTCCAAATCACGTCACCCAATGTGAGCCAGATTGGCAACTACAGAATAGTCAGAGAAATTGGCGAGGGCGCGTTTGGAAAGGTATATTTGGCAAGTCATATACTATTGAACGTCAAGGTGGTCCTCAAATGTGGTCTTGTTGATGACCCCAACATTGTTCGAGAAATATACTATCACAAGCAGCTCAAACACAAGAATATTGTGAACCTATATGAAGTTATTAAGACAGAAAACCATTTGTGGCTTGTGTTGGAGTACTGTGAAGGCAGCGAGCTATTCTTTTTGATCTATGAAAAGAAAAGATTAGAATTCAAAGAATGCCAAAACTTGTTTTTCCAAATCGTGTTGGGATTGAAGCATGTTCATTCGTTGAATTTGAGTCACCGAGACTTAAAGCTTGAAAACATATTGCTAGCGGACAGGAAAAAATCTGTGGTTAAATTGACAGACTTTGGCTTTGTCAGGGAATTTGGTCCTCAGAACAGAAAATTTTTATCTACGTTATGTGGCACAACAGCTTACATGGCTCCTGAGGTTCTAAGAAATGAAAAGTACTCGGGTTTCGCCATTGACGTCTGGTCACTCGGTGTGATTTTGTTCACTATGGTATACGGTGAAATGCCATTTGATGACGATGATGAACTTCGAACAAAGTACAAAATTCTCAACGAGGAGCCACGCTATCGGGATTCTATTCCACAAGACTTGAAAGAGCTTATTATGTCCATGTTATCGAAAGATCCCAGCAGAAGACCTGATACAAATCAAGTTTTGAACTCACTGTTTTTAATTGATTTATACAACAAGCATTTAGATAAGACCTCGCGTCACACCAGCAATGATGCAGAGTCTGTCTTATCTATAAACCAGCATTATAGAGTCAACAGCTCTCCTTTCCAAACAAAAATCGAGAAAGATTTAGTGAAGCGAATGGAAAAGTTAAACTTCAATACCGAGGAGTTGCAAAACAGTGTGCTTAATAACCAAATGAACTCTTTAACTGCATTTTATGAGCTTTCGCTTACAAGAGAGTTTTCCAGGAAGAAAAAGAAATATTATCACCAGAGGAAAGGTTACATTGAAGCCAAAAGGACGCTTCACCGGTCCAGAAGTAGAGTGAAAAGCGTTCTATCATTGAGTGAATTGGCAAATTCTCCTCCTCGTGAGAAAACAAAGTCGTCGGCAAGTGTCGCATCTTTGAAGAACCAAAGTCGTACAAATCTTAAAGGATTACTTGACAATACAGAACAAAAACGGATTGACTCTCAACTGTCTAGAAACTCGATTGGTTATAGCTTTGCGAAAGATGAGACGGTAGTGCCATCGTCACCACCTGGAAAATCCCATGGAAACAGTTCCCCCAAAGCGCATTTGAGCACTCCAGAGTCGCGAAGGTATTTACCCTCCAGAGCTTCGGTGGATGGAACTCCTTTAGAAAGAATTGTATCTTTTCATCCCGACGCCAACAACATTCAAAGATTAACATCATCTGCGCAAAAACTGGTCGAACCGATCGATAGGAGATCGAAAAATGAAAAGTTTTTGAATAAGTTAAAATTCTGGAAAAGCAATAAGAAGAACAATGATGACAATGAGAGTCTGATCAGCAATACTAGGACATTCACGAGCACCGAGAGCGATGTTCCGGAAAAGATAAGTGTTGACTTAGACGGAAGTGAAGTGCCCCTCGAGATAGTGGCAAAGAGAACTACTCCTTCTCCTCCAAAATTGGAAAAATATGAAAGTGGTGCCCCTGTTAGCAGTGAGAGAAGCAGGAGCAAAAAGGAGCAGAGAAACTCTTCATTATCATTTGATGAAAGTCAAAGACCAAATGAATCAAGGTCGCCTACTAGTGATCAATCCTTAGTCAGACTCTTAAAGCCCAGACCATCTTCAATGATTTCGCAGCTTAGTCAGGTCAGTCAAATCAGCCAAATAAGTCAGATGTCTACCATGTTATCAGAATCAGAGCTCGACAACCTCGACGAAACCGACACCATGGAAGAGGACTATAATGATGAGGAAGGGATATATGAAACTAGTTTGAATGCATCGCAAGATTTCGAAAGGCCGACATCTACTTCTGGAATGCCATCAAAATCTGTCAGTGTGAAAAAGAGACCCACCTACAGGAGAACGGCATCTTCAGAACAGTCCATCAAATCAAGTTCGACTTCTGCCACCACCCATAAGCATCAAAAGAAATTTTCGTTATCTCAGTTATCAAGCAACTCTTCCGAAGAGAGCTCGATCAAGTCGAATAGCGCATTTGGAATGCCAATTCCAACGAAACCCACACACGTACAACCAGACCTTGACTCAGCCTTGCTGCAAGTGCAGAATGCCAGGTCATCATCTCCCGAATTATTAAAGAAGGAGAAGCGTTGGAGTGGCACAAGTAACAACCTAAATGGAATCGCAGCCAATGGTGGTATAGTCGGAACCCCGGGAGCTCAAGCCACTTTGGGAGGACCCTACAAATCAGACACTCCATTTTTCAGGTCACATTCGCCTCCGGCGCCCAAGTTCAATAAAATTAATAACAAAATTGTGAAGCCAGTGAAAACTGTGTTGGAAAACAGTGCTGCTACGGTGCGCTCAGGAACAGCATGGACGAACAAGGCTACTCAAACCGATACGGGTAAGAAAGTGTACGAGCCAGTAATTAACGAGGAAGAAGAGAACGAGGATGGCACCAGATGATGTCTTTCCGTGATAAAAATACACGCATCAAATTATAGCTAGGTATTTGTATATTTTAGGGCAAAGTGGCCACGAACACATGGCTGAAATTGTACAGTAAAGATAATCTGCCTTGAAAGATATATAAGAAGATCTTACTACTTCAATAGCTCCAAATTTCAAGACTCATCTGATTTTAAGATTATCTATTTGTTCGAGCCTAGTAATACATATGGTCTCGAATCCTAACAGTTCACGTACCGGGCAAATCTACGTGCGCGACACAAGAAAAATTTTGTATAGAAAAACTGAAAATAGCTTCACGGCATACTACACATCAAAATGGCATCCGTTATAGTTGTCGATAACGACTTGAAGGACTCCGTCACTGAGTATTCTCAGATAATTGATGGTGTCAACAAGTCTGGCCAGTTTTCGCAAAGTTTGACCAAGTTTTTCAAGGCTGGTTCTGATGAAATCACTGACAGAACACAATTACTCAACGAGCTCTACAAAGAATCTAGCACCGGAGTATTGGCAAAATTGACCGATAAGGAGTTTGAGCCTGCCTTCAATCTTTTGGTCTACCTTGTGAGTGAAATCGGAGGAAAGCAAGCTTTAGATGACAGCACCTCTCCTCTCTTCCAAATTTTGCTTGATACCAACCCAAAACAGCAGTTGTCTTTGAGAGATAGAAAGTCTATCAAGACTTCGACCATCTTGTCTGCGTTCAACACCGTTTTCAACTTATTACCTCAAAGTTCCAAAACAAGAATTTTCGTTTTGCATCAGATCTTAAATGTCATTGAAATCTCCAACTTCGACTTCAGCATAATTGAAGATAACTTGGGACCCAATCTTGTTCAATGGGCAAAAACTGCCCAGGCTTCCGAAGATGAGATCAAACAACTCTTCTGGAAATTCGTCCAATTAGACAAAGACTTTAACTTGAAATCGTTGCAATTGATCAAGCAATTCACTCAAACTCACACATTAAGTGGTGCTGAATTGAGCACATTAATCAGATTTGCCTTGAGCTCAGAAACTGTTGACATTTCCTTCATAGTGAACACCAATGTTGTAAATTCCTTGGCAGCTAATGCCAATGAACCACTTGTCTCTGTCTTCAAGCAATATATCTCTGGTGAGGTTGTGGACAAGACCGCCATCCCACAAGATTTACCAGTGGAGTCTATCCACAATAAGTCCAAGATCTTGTCCTTGGCTAGATTCTTCAGTCAAGCATCACAAAATAAAATAGTTTTCCACTACAATGAAATACCAAACGGCTTTTCTCCATTTGAACTCGAATCCTTGTTAGTTACAGCTATTAAGGCTAGAATCATTGAAGGTAAATTGAATCAATTGGAACAAACATTCTCCTTATCTAGAGTCAACAGGTTAATTATTGCAGGAAATGACCAAGTCAACGCTAATTGCTGGAAGGAAACCAGACAGGCATTGCTCGACTGGAAGACCTCTTTGACTAACATTAAAGAGATTGTGAAGTCATCTAGGGAGAACATTGTTAATGCGGGTTCAAATTAGGATATGTATAATAAATAGATCTATTTGGGCTGATGTAATGAAACATCCTATTACTTTACTCTTCAGAAACTGTTGCTTGTAGTAAGAAATAAATCTATGAGGGGATTGATTCTAGTTTCAATCCCTTTCGTTATCAAGAACGACTAGGAATCCACCTACCAAGTGCAAGGACCCACAAACAAAAACGTCAACTTCACCATCGGCTTTCCCATTTGACCCAACCAAGCTCTTGATAAAGTTTGCTCCGGTTTCAATGTCAGGAAATACGTGTTTGCGAGAACCATTTGAGCGTTGTGAGTCCAAACGAGCCCAGGTTTGAGCTAACCCCTTTTGAACTACTAGTTCATCAGTCGTTTTACTGGAATCCCTGACCGAGACCAAATCCTGACTGTAGTGACCATCTGACCAAGTGATATTAGTTGTGAATATGACATGGTCGAACCTGATGCTGCTATCATGCACCTTCTCGTATAGGGTGGACAATAACTCATCGGCATTTTCTCTGTTCTGCTGATTGAACAAAAGTACCTTTATGTTGTCAGGAGCAGATTCGATCTTTTTAGCCTGCTCCTCTCTAAACCAACTCGAAGCGGCGGATATCGATTCAATTGTGTGGGCACCATCGATGTACCAGTTGATCTTTTCGAAGCCAGGTTTGTTTTCCACGAGTTGGCATCTTCCATCCCAGTTGACCTCCGCTAAACCAGTGACGAATTTTTGCGGTAAAGTTTTGATTTTACCCTCTTTGTCGAATTTTGGCAACTCGTCCTTGGAAACACCAAAGGTCGACAAGTGGATTTCGGACACTTTGACTGCCAACGCAGCATTACGCTTCTGAAAACCCCCCGCTAAGCCAAGGTGGGTACCAAAAGGAAGAACGTTCTCGTGGGAGATGATTTCCAAGCTGGAAACTTGCTTCTCTTTGGCTCTCTCTTCGATCACGCTGATAGACGAGGGATACTCTTCCTGTTGACTGACAACAGCTGGACAGCCTTTTTTGAAGATACCTGTCTTGTTCCAAGTAATAGACTCGATGGTATTGCCCAACATGACGGTGTGGTCAATGCCCAAGCTTGAGATAGCTGTCGCAGTAGGCTTCTCTATGATATTTGTAGAGTCATACTCACCACCTACTCCCACCTCGTATATGGCAGAGTCCACACCCTCTTGCATAAATACATGGAAAGACAAGATGGTCAAGTACTTGAAGTACATCGGCTTGATGAGTTCCGAGGGCTGCAATGTTGGGAATTCTTCAGGTGAAGACGTGGTGCTTGACAACTTGTCCCACACCTCAAAGAAGTATTTGGTGAACTTAATCTCGGTTATGGGGCTGCCATTGATTCTGATTCTTTCCCGTACGGATTTGAGATGGGGCGAGGTAAAGAGTCCCACTTTCTTGATCACACCGTCAGTTTGGTACTGTCTCAAGATCGACTCGGTAAATGCACACGTAGATCCCTTCCCCTTGGTTCCGGTGATGTGGATAATATTCAAGCGATTGAAGTCCTGAGGCTTGTAACCCAAACGACGGGTAAACTCGTACACTTCAAGGATGGAGAGTTTGCTTCGGTTGACACTCTGCCCGAGCTTTTTCATCGCTTCGATGGTTGCGGCGTTGGACTGCAAACTGTTCAAAGCGGCAATTGCATCCTTATAGGTTCTGTTCATGCTAGAGGCCGAGGAGGTGGTTACGTCTGCTTGGGCCGAAGAGCTGGCGGAAGATGGGCCGCGGGATTCAGATGGGTGGCTCATAGATATTCCTACAAAGGCGGAAAATTTACCAGATTTAAATGCGACACTGGCGGCACTCCCACCACCAATACATACGGCAGTGCACCAGCCACAAAATCACATTAAAACAAAACCGCATGGGTAACCGTTTGCGATCATCGAATAATGAAGATTGTTATGTAAAACCTCACCGAGAAAAATTATGCTTTCTTCGGCATTTGCGGCTCAATTGCGGAGTGGCGTACCCGGCAACAACATAGCCACTTAGAAAAGAACTAGACACAACAACTTCGACTAGCGGTTCTTGCCAAGTATTAGCACCAGGTAACTGATAAATCGCCAGCTTCAATGGTTTGATGTACAGTGGGGCTCTGTCCAGCGATGATTCCGGAGGCTGAGATCTGATAGCGACACTCGGAACAAATTGACGTTTTCCCCGATTATGCAACGTCACGATGGTAGTTCCGCAAAACTTGCCTTATCTACGAGGGGGCACCATGGGAACCGCAGCTCTTTCAATCCTCGGCTGTTCTTGTCAAGTCTGCTATGTCGCGCACTAAGCGCACTAAGCGCGACATGCTAGCCTGATTCGCTACTGCATAGTAGCTCGCGACAGAGTTAGGTTTTCTGACTCATAAATCAGGGATAACTCATCACCATCACGAGATCAACTCATCAAGTACCGCTTCCCCCGTTATCGCCGCCTCTATCGCAAGCAGCGATCTATCTCATCCCAGCATCCTCCATAGCTTAAACCAACTACTGTTCCGCATTTTGGAGCAGAACGCCACGATTTGCTTCTTTGTCATCACTGTCCACAGCTAAACAGCCCTAGCCAAGCTCGTTAGCGTCTCAAAGCCATCACCAATCAGTTAAACCACCAGTAGTAACCTTCATCGAATTTTTCCCAGTCTTGTCATGATGTACAAGATTGCTCATTAGACCACCTACTGGTATTCCAGAAACCCAACCTTCGGCTTTTTTTATCAACTACTTTTCGGCTTTATTTCCCAACATCGTGTTGGCTTGTACATCTTAACTAACATTTTACCGCAGTCACTGGCTCTATTGGAAGTTTGAAATTCTCTGACCAGTGATCTGCGCACCTATTCTCAATATGGTAACCATTGGTGATAACATATACCAAGAACCCAGACAGTCCCGTTCTCGTCCCAAGGCCGCTTCTCCAGCTAAAGTTCCAGCACCACCTACTCCTGCTGACTCACCTTTGGAGAACCTATACACAACCTCATCTCACAATCTTCTAATGGATCCTTTCAGATTACCTACTTCACATGACCCCATCTCTTCGACTCTCGACATCACAAATGGTGATACTAGCCCGGTCGAAGAGTCCATCGAGGACATGCCACTTTTGGTCTCTGACCATGAAGGTGGCTGTTCCGATGATGAGAGCACCTATTCAGGAATTTCGACTAAACCCAAGCAGTTGCAACATCCCGGACCCTCTAATTCTGCCTTAAATTCAAGGGCAGTGGAAGAGGTCAAACGGTCTATGAAAAGCAATTTTACTGCAGTGGCAAAGACAAATGCTATTTCTGCTGAACAGTTCAAGTATGAACGTAATCAGCTAATGACCATCATAGTGAAGTATGTTGCTACCAAGATTTACAACTCGTTTCCTCCCGAGTCGCCAAGACTCATAAATCCCGATGAGCTCCCATTGGACAAATTCCTCTTGCTTTTGACGAGCAGATTAAGGTTGTCGTTGCCTGTGTTCATGAAGGGAATAATTTACTTGTTCCGATACATGGACATAATATATTTATTGAGGTACCTCAATCAGTCCAATAACTTTGCTAACTACACTGATATGGGGTTTGAATTGAAGAAATTGATTGTGGGGTGCTTCAAGTTGGCGGTATTAAGAGAGCGAAGAATCAATATGATGAACTCGTCTTCCAATAGTCCCGACTACGACTACAATTGGCAGAGAGTCGCGGGGCTCCCCAATCAGGAAATAAATACCATCGTCAAGAAGATTGTCAGCAGAATGAATGGTAAGTTGACCATCAAAAACATCGAACTAGCTAAATTGAAGGGTGAAATTTTTCGTTTTGTTAACATGGTTGCCAAGGAAATCTGAGGCAATCAGACGGAGGTAAGGATCTCCGTTGGCGTTTTTACTTCTACCCTTTTTGAGGGCCAGTATATAGTAATTTTGATATTATGTTTGAAAGCACTGTAAACGAAAGTATATTGACAACCTCCACACCGCACGGATGCTCGGCTTAGTTCCTGCTTACATAATCCAGGCTTCGCTCTGACTCAGCTTCCGGTTCCGCACAAGCGCAATGTTACACCGCGGCAAAGCGTGCGAAGTAGCACTGTGACTAATCGCGATAATATGTAGGGCCAGAAGCCGGGGTGCATCGGCACGCTGAACCACGATCTAATAAGTATGAAAAACAGTCTAATGGAAGCTTTTGGAAGCAAACGTATTCCACGTGACCTGACCGGTCCGGTTTCGCCACGTTCAATTGCCAGTTTGGAGGATTTCGCTACAGTTATATTCTCAGTGTGAGTCATTTGGGTTTTGTGTCATCTGATAACGCCCCTTGCCGCTACTATACATTACTCATTTTGGAACGAAGCGACTAATGACCAAATTATTCAGATCTGGAGAAGCTGAAAATTTTTCATATAAAGGTTCGGAGTTTTCCCAGGAAAAGTTTATACTATTATTCACAAACAATCATGTCAGTCAACAGTAATCCATATGGACCCAATCCTAGCGACTTTTTGTCCAACGTTAACAAGTTCGAAGTTATCGAAAGTACTTTGAGAGAAGGTGAGCAGTTTGCCAATGCCTTCTTCACAACCGAAAAGAAGATCGAAATTGCCAAGGCCTTGGATGACTTCGGAGTGGACTACATTGAGTTAACGTCCCCTGTTGCCTCTGAACAGTCCAGAAAGGACTGTGAGGCCATTTGCAAGTTGGGCTTGAAGGCCAAGATCTTGACCCACATCAGATGTCACATGGACGACGCCAGAGTGGCGGTGGAGACCGGTGTTGATGGTGTTGATGTTGTCATTGGTACCTCGCAGTTTTTGAGACAGTACTCCCACGGTAAGGACATGAACTACATTGCCCAGAGTGCCATTGAGGTGATCGAGTTTGTCAAGTCCAAGGGTATTGAAATCAGATTCTCCTCCGAGGACTCGTTCAGATCTGACATTGTTGACTTGTTGAACATCTACAGAACTGTCGACAAGATCGGTGTGAATAGAGTGGGTATTGCTGACACCGTGGGATGTGCCAACCCCAGACAGGTATATGAGTTGGTCAAGACCCTTAAGTCCGTGGTAGGATGCGACATTGAGTGCCACTTCCACAACGATACCGGATGCGCTGTGGCAAACGCTTACACTGCGTTGGAAGCTGGTGCCAAGTTGATCGATGTTTCGGTCTTGGGTATTGGAGAAAGAAATGGTATCACTCCCTTGGGTGCCTTGATGGCAAGAATGATCACTGCCGACAGGGACTACGTGTTGTCCAAATACAAATTGCATAAGTTGAGAGACTTGGAGAACTTGGTGGCCGATGCCGTCCAGGTCAACATTCCTTTCAACAACCCCATCACTGGGTTCTGTGCCTTCACCCACAAGGCTGGTATCCACGCCAAGGCTATTTTGGCTAATCCTTCCACTTACGAGATCTTGAACCCTTCAGATTTCGGGTTGACCCGTTACATCCACTTTGCCAACCGTTTGACCGGATGGAATGCCATCAAGTCGAGAGTTGACCAATTGAACTTGAACTTGAGCGACGACCAGTGTAAGGAGGTCACTGCCAAGATCAAGTTGTTGGGTGACGTGAGACAATTGAACATTGATGATGTGGACTCCATCATCAAGGACTTCCACGCGGAACAGTCCACACCTGCTCTTAAGGCCCAAACTAACGGTTTGGCTGCTGTGGAAGAGCCTGCTACCAAAAAGCAGAAGTCCGGTTAGTGCATATGGTATGATAAAAGTTGCTCTACGGAGCTTTAGTTCTCGTTCTGTTATTTATTAAATACCTTCCTTTATCAATGTAGTGGCAAGAGCACTGATATTCGTTGTGTAAAAAAATGTTGTCAATGGACAACAAGAAAATCAGCAAAGTCATACTGCGATACAAGGATGGTATGGAAGCTACTACGCAAAAAAAGATAGAATCCAATATCCGATGATATATATTTACCCATGTCCTTTTCAACAGTGCTTATCAACGTTACATAAAGAGGTGACTGCTGCAGAATTCATTGCAACAGAAGGAATAGCCTTGATCGATTCACGGTCTATAATAAGAGTTTTGCAAATCTTTCTATGTTTACTACTGTAATCTTTACCTCCTCTTGCGAGGGGTTGGGTGGTGCTCTTCTCTCCTTAGTTTCACAGGAGAGCTATAGGATGTTCCCCTGACCTTTCTTTATTAATTGTCCGTTAGTTGTTCAACACGCTGTCTAAAGTCTTGGGATCGAACATATTGGCGCCTGACTGGAGAGCCTTGGCCAAAATGACCAACGATTTATCAGTAAAGTCTGGCTTTTTCCTCAACTCGTCTAAATCTCCGCCGAAATCGCTAGCCATTAATCCCAAGTACTCATTCTGGAGCTTAGCCTTGTCCTTTTCGAGATCCTGTTCAATCTGTCCGATGTTTGTGATGGAGCTTAGACTTTTTCCGAACCCAGAGGTGACCGATAATGGCGTCGTTGTGAGCTTGATCTTGTTGAGCTTTTGATGTATGTCATTGGTAAGAGACCTTGGTGCAGTGCTTTCCTCCTCAGATTCAATGTCTATGTCGTCTATGTTGATATGAGACTCCTGCTGTTCTGCGATAGTCTGTTCTGTATGCTGTTCTTGTTCTTCTTCGGGCTGCTTCTCTTCATCCGAGGAAGAAGAGTCTGAGTCAGAAGAGAAATCCTCAGTTCTTCTCTTCTTCCGTCTCCTTCTAGAACCCTTTGCTTCAGCACGTGGCTTTTCAACTTTAGATTGAACCGCCATTCTGAGTGTGATGAGATATGAAATGGATGCGATGTCTTTCTGCGAAGCGAATTTTGTTAGTGCGGTAAGGAAATTTAAGATGATGTGCATACAATAATTTACTGTGCGACCTTCTACCAGATATGCATTTGTCCACTTCTTACGTTCACTCTATCTGTTATATAGGTAGATATCTATTATCTCCAACCTTCCCATTTGTACTAAATTATATCTATTTCTTCTGCCTCTTGTCGGAACCCACAGCCTTGCCTGGGGTCTTTCCAGGAGCCTTTCTTTTCTTGACGGTCGCCGTCAAGTCGTTCACAGGAGCCTTCTTTTTCACCATCGAGGTCAAGTCATTGATTGCTGCCGCTGCGGATGCCGACGAGGAAGATCCCTCGCTTGCTTGCGCAGTGGCTTCTCCAAGTAATCCTTTGATCATATCTATCTGTTGTTGTTGTGCTTCCTCGGAAGGGTCCCTTTCCAAGTCCTGCAATCTCACATTCAAGTCTTGGATCAACTCCTCATTTTCGCCTTTTTTAGCAGCATCGGTCTCCTCGGCATTTCTGATTTCAACCGACTTGATCGCCAACTTCATCTGTTCTGCGGCTTTTGCCCTCAGTTCAGGATCGTCCACGTTAAATTCCAACGCGAGAGACAACTTGTAGTGAGACTCTGATATTAAGGTCGAATGCAATGGATCATAGAGCTTTATGCGGAGATGTAAGCAGCTCTCAAAATCCACGACGGCCTGAGGGAAGTTACCTGCTTCCAAAGACACCTCACCCAACAAATCGTAGGTCTCAGCAAGCTTCTTTGTCACCGCCACATACTCGTTGGTGGAGTCATCAGAACCTTTCAAATATGGGATGGTGAGATCTTTAGCAAGACTCTCATGGGATTCAGCCTGCTTCTCGAACAAAGTTCTGGTCAAATCCAAGATTTCCCACGCAATCTCGAAGTCGCTTTGCTCCTCTGACTCGTCTTGATTTTCCTGGTTATCCTCTGCTCCGCCGTTATCATCCTCTGTTGGTGCATCTTGCTCCTCCCCCTCTTCTTCAGCTGGAATAGGCAAATCATCTTCGCCCTCTACAGGGGCAGCATCGTAGAATTGGAATTTTCCATCGTCTTCCTTGTCATCACCAGTCTTTTCGTCATCCTTTTCTTCCTGTTCCTCCTCCTTACTGCCGCCGAACACGTCTGATTTAGACACAGCACTTTGAAACAACGCCTTGCCGTACAATAATAACAAGTCCGCGTCCTCCTGGCCAGATTCCTCGCTGAACAATTCACACGCTTCGGCATACTTCTCACTGGCAGCATCGTACTCCTTAGCCGAGTAAGAGCGTGACCCTTCGCCTATGAGCTTGGTGATTTCCGTGCTGTATGCCATGGTTGATGGATGTCTGGGATGGATGCAATTTCTGAAGATGTAGCGCGCGCGTTTCTGGAGACGCCAGTCTTCACCACTAGAATTCACAACTGGGGTTCGGAGCTGTTCACACGTGACACAAGTCGTTTATGAGCTAATGTGGATGAACAATACAACTTCTTCCCATCTGTTTTGATTTTACGCTGGGTGATATCCATTAACAGCATCCTCGTATCCACAATTCCTGTGGCGTGCCTCACACATGACCACCCGTGTCCCTGTCACTCTCTCCATTATTCCTAAGTGCTTACCGCAACATGTCTGAAGGGATAAGCAACCCAGTAACCCCCATCAACAGGAAACTCCGGAGGAAACCTCCGCCACCCTTCGATCATGGTCCCGACACAAGCTCCGAGCTGCCAATCCCAAACGTCTTACTCTATGAGTCTCCGGAGTCATTTTCACCCCCAATTGTATCAACAATCCCGCCGACCGTGTCTCCGAATTTCTATCCCCCGGCAACATACACATCACCAGCGCTTCCACCGCGACCCCATCCTAGTGCGGCTCAGAAACTAACTGTGTCCACCAGCCGTGATGGCATTCCAGGCTCCGATCTTGCCGATCCCAACTTTGAGGAAACTATCTTGTCATATGAGCCACCCAAGCCTATGGGGCCCAGAGAACTTCCGGATTACGAAATCCCGCCTCCTGTTGATATCCCGAACCCATACAAGCAAAGACTGTTCCAGCACTTGTCCCGTTCTTCGTCACAACCATCTGACCTTCCCTATCCAACCTACGAAACAGACGCTATATTGACCCCAGAAGATATCTTACACCCACTGCCTCTTCTGGCTTCAGATCATCGTAACCACAACATAAATGCCCAAATAGTCAATCAATCAATGACTACACCGACTAAGATCCCTACGCTATCCACGGAGGGTGTTCTTTCACGTCCCCGGTTGAACCAGAAGACACTGTTGCCTGTGCTAAACAGATGTGAAGTTACCGCAAATAGTCATTTGCCGACGATCTCAAATTATGATGAATATGGGGACCTCGATCAATCATTTTCCTCCCTTGATAGCAACGACAGCGAAAGACAATATTCACCAACACGCTCGCAAACAATGTCCATGATGCGTGGTTCTCCAACCAGCAATTACACAAATATGGGCATTACTGGAAGATATAGTAGGTCAAGATCTTCTTCTCCCAACAAGGGGAGTCTGTCACCCTCTAGCTACGGCTATAATGTTTTTCCTAATCAAGAAATTGAAGGAGATTACCTGTACGATTACGACGACAACACTTTTGTCAATGATTATCAATACGATTATGAGAATGAGGCAAGAAATTCAAAATGGAATGCCTCTACTAATGACACCTACAAGAGATTGTCCAATGGCGACTATAATTTTCTAGACGACCTAGAGACCCCTACAACTAACTACTTTGATTACTCCATATTGCCAGACTTACCATCCAGCAATGGAGGCGGAAGCCCCACATCTTCAAAGAAAGACTCTATATATTCCCCATATTCAGCGACCGCAAGGGACTCTGTCTATACAAACGCCACATCTCCTATTGTGCATCCAACACCTACTTTCAAGAAAAAGGATGATGCGTTGCCACCAGTCCCGCTAGATTTGCCCAATCTTCCATTCGCTTCTGCCTCCTTGGTAACCCAGCATTTTGCGGCTTGTAAGTCCGTGTGGTCCTTGAACAATATTTTCAACTGGTGTTTGAGGTTGCAAAGCTGGCTACACAATCAGTTTATTCCTAGAAGAGAATTCAAAAAAGCATTAATTAAGCTTTTGGTCTTTCATAGAAGAGAATTGCCTTTGGATCTAATTGTTCTGAATGTCGACCAAGTAATTGACTCCTTTCTTCATAACGGCTGCATCTCTATAATTGACGAGGAGGAAGAAACTCCCAAAGAGACTGCTGTGACAAATGAGGTAAGCGAGACGAACGAAACAAGCGAGAAAGGCGAAATGGAGAATATAAAAGAAACAGCCAAGTTGACGGCCTCCAAAAAACCAAATACAGAGACTGGAATTCAAATCAATTCAACTGGTTCTATTTGCGGTGTCCTCACAGAATTAACCCCATGCTACTACAATGGAAATAACCATGGACCAAAAGACACAAATTTGAGGTGTTATTCCTCTCAATGCTACCTTAACAAAGTCATTGATCATGAAAATCAATTGAAGAATATGAATATTAACGAAATAGTCCTTGGTGAAGATTGGGCTTCTCATTGGAAATTGTCGGCCATTGATTTGAAAAATATCGATAAAAACGTTTCGAAAAGGCAATCTCTACTTTTTGATCTTATCAGATATGAGCAGACATTTATTCAGCGTGCCTCGTGCTTCGTTGAAAGCGTTGGTCCAGAATTTATCAAAGCGGCGAAACTCTTCATGGGAAACGATATCGTTTCTCTAAATAAATTTGAAGACGATATATTGAAACCTGGTCATGAATTGGTAAAACTTCATCAAAAGGTACTCTTCGAGCCCTTGTTAAAAATCCTTGTATCCAATGGCAAATTCATAAATAATGTGGAGGAAATCGCCAACATCTATTCCGCATGGGCAAAAGATGTCAAGAATCCGTTGTTGGTTTATATGAGTACAGTCCCTATGGTTGAGGACTTACTTAACAATGAGTTCTTGAAGCGTTGGGTTGATGTCAATGTAAGAAACATGGCCAGAGTGAAAGAGTTAAAAGTCAACGGACCACTTCTTTTTATGAGTACTTTTAATTCCCGTTACCAGCTGTTGCCATTGCAATTATATGACATAAGAAAGCTTTTTGATGATGTGCAAGAGGCGGAGTATCTTTCAATAACGAAAGCGATGGAAGCAATCAAACGACTCGGTGTCAAAGTAAATGAAATGAAAAGACACGCCGATAATGTTTATGCTTTGAAGAAGATTCATAAGCAATTAGTATGGAAAAATAGCGTCAACCAACCCTCCACTAATTTGGGATCAGAAAATAGAAAGTTTTTCTTTAGAGGCGATGTTACGAGGAAGGGTGACTTAAAAATTAACAGTTCCACAAACCATCTCATTTTGTTGGATAATTATTTACTCATCACAGAAAGGGTTAAGAATCCAAGATCTAGCAGCTACCCTTTGAACAGAGTAATTGATAATCCAGTGCCTGTGGAATTGTTACTAGTGGAGGAGAAAGAGGCGGTCTCTGAGATCAACCCTATTTCGAAGGCCTTAACACTGAATTCACAACCGCCTACCCCATCGACCATTAAAGAACAATCTGAAGAAATGGAGCCTTCGTCATTTCCATTTAAGGTGAGGTACGCAGGAAGAGGTAAGCACAACGCTTATACCTTTTCTACGAGGAGTGAAAGAGAGAAGAGCGAGTGGTTAAAACATTTCACCGATGCAAGATCGAATATATGCAAGCGATTAAAGAAATCTGAGACATATTCCATTCAGCTGATATCCAACACTTGTTTTGCATACGAGTTCAACTCCCGGATTCAAAAGCTACCCATCTGTGCACCATATGACCCTGTTTATGAAGCTGCCACGGATGCATCAAAAAAGCTCATCAGCTTAGGATACATAAGCGACTTGTACAATTTTGTCAACGCCCGAGATCATTTGGTGTATTCAAAGGTCCTAAGTGTGTGTCTGTTCGAGTTTCGGAAGACCAAGTTTCACCTAGTTGGGCTTGCATCGGGATTGTATTGTTGTGACACCAAAAACCGTTGGAAGAAAGTCGTTCATGGAATTGAAATCAGCAGGATCTTTGTGGACAGCTCACTCAATTTGGTCGTGGTGTTGGGAAATAAGCACCTTCGTTATTATCTTTTAGATCTGATAATTGGCGTTTACTACGAGAAGAGGAGGCAGATAACAGCTGTGTCATTATCTAATGATCCAGTTTCGTTTTTTGCAGTTGGTACGCATCGCAAAATTACAATGTTATTCTACGCCAAAAAGAAAACCAACTCAGGATCCACCAATTTTAAGGTCTTAATTCCTGAAACTGATAATGATGGAATATTCAGCGCTTTCAAAGTAATCAAAAGGTTCTACATACAGGCAGATTGTTATGGGGTTTCAATTTTCAATACTTCATTTGCTGTTCACACCAACAAAGGTTTCGAAGTGCTTGAATTGGACAAATTGCTTCCACGGTCCATTCCTGAGATACCTCAAGGCGACACCAAGAAAATCGACGGATACAGCAGAAAGTCTGTGACCTCAGTATCGGGAATAGAGGCCATTAGAAAGTATATTTCGACGAATGTGCGCCCCATGGGTATGTTTAAGCTTGCCAACAACACCGAGTTCCTTTGTGTTTACAACGACTGCGCTATTTTTACCAATAAGCATGGAAAGCTTTCGAGGACATCATTCATGCGGTTCGAGTTTAAGGCCAAGGCAATCTCTTTCCTCAACAACCATCTTGTGCTTGTGTGTGACGAACTGATTGAAGTTTGGTCTATTTCAGACTATGTCAACGGTACCAACAAGCTCATTCAGGTGATCACAGGAAAGGATATTAGTGTGGTGGATAGCGACTCGCTAGCGTTCACCATGGCAAACCCTGTGGTTCAGGGGCTCCAGCTCGTTTTTCGGCTTACCCCCAACGGCAGTGGAGGGTTACCTGCGTCAAACGGCAACAGCACTGCCGGCCTCGGTACTACTTAATAATTGTACCGATCTCCGCACCCATTCTTCATGCCGTCCAAACATGTTCTCGGCATTTTCGGTTTTTCCACGCAGGACAACCGAGGAAAATGAGGGGATGATATAGTACATAAGCCGAATAGAAGCCGGAGGGATGGATTTTTTTGTACTCGTAACAAATTCATAATGGTGGAACTTAATGTCAATGGAAAGGTTGCTGTGATCACTGGAGGGTCGCGTGGTTTGGGCTTGGACTGTGCTGAGGTTTTAGCGTTGAATGGGGCTTCCACTATCATCATCACTTCTCGTAAGGCTAAAGCGTGCGAGGAGGCCAAGGCCCATTTGGAAAGTATCTCTTCTAAGGCCGGAAAGTCTGTCAAGGTAATTTCCATCCCAGCTGATCTCTCCGACGAGAAGGACACCGATCGCTTTTTCGAAGAAGCATCCAAGCAGGTCGATAAGGTTGATATCTTGATTGCCAATGCTGGAGCCACATGGGGAGCACCTTTAGAGGAACACCCAATCTCTGCAGTTAAGAAGGTGTTGGACTTGAATGTCGTGGGTGTGTTTCACTCCATCAAGTTGTTTACTCCATTGTTGGAGAAGGCGGCTACTGATGATGATCCTTCTCGTATCCTTATCATGTCATCTGTCGCTTCCATTTCTCCATTTGACGTCGCTGGGACCTATGGCTACTTGGCGTCAAAGGCTGGTGTATCGCACATGGGCAAGAACTTGGCCCTTCAATTGGGACCCCGTAATATCACCGTCAACTCTCTTGCTCCAGGATTTTTCCCAACCAAAATGTCCAATGGTGTCATAAAAATGGCAGGTGATTTGTTGATTGAGACGAACCCTAGAAAGAGACTTGGACGCAGTGAAGATCTTCAGAATGTGGTGTTGTTCTTGACGTCCAAGCAGTCCTCGTACCTCAATGGTATCGTCCTTCCTATTGATGGTGGTGCTCACTTGGGTGCCTCAAACGCAAAGTTATGAGCATTCCCGAAGTATTCTTGCTCCCCTGATAGTCTCCAGACTGTTGGCTTACAAGTGTGTTGACATTCTTTCGTAAGTAATTATAGTGAGAAGCTGGTAGTGTGGCTGTGCCTGAATAGTAATTGCTTCTACACAAGCGAACTTCCGTAGCCGATGATTGATGGATCCTACTTTTAAATGTGGCAACTCGAATTTGTTGTCTTGCTTATTTCAAGACTCCGCCATTCAATTTGCCGCTAGCCAATGGTTGCCATTCTAAGCTTCACGACACAGTGCGAAGTCCCTTGCAAAACTGACCACACTTTTCGTAAACGGAACCACGAATGAGTGTGACTATTGTTACAGGCGCTTCCAAAGGTAAGTATCTAGGAGGCTCTCAACACATATTGTGGACTACAAGCCTCGACAGTATATATAATCAACTTGGACACTTTCCATTCGAGGGCTAACTAACAATTCCAGGTATCGGGAAAGCTATTGTGAAGATCCTCATAGCCAACGCCAACGCGAAAGTGGTGGCCGTTGCAAGATCCAAACAGGAGCTCGAATCTATTCAGAAGCAGTACGGACAAGAAAGAGTGGCTATCGTTGTTGGCGATCTTACTGTTGATAAGATTGCTGCGGAGGCGGTGAAACTTGCAACTGGCCAGTTTGGCCGTCTTGACGCCGTCATTGTCAATGCCGGAGTTCTTGATCCTGTCGGCCAGTTTGAATCTGTCAGCGTTGAAGAATGGAAAAAGCTCTTTGATATCAACTACTTTTCGGTTATTCGCTTGATCCAATACGCTCTCCCGGAGTTGAGAAAGACCAGAGGGAAAGTGGTGGCTGTGTCATCGGGGGCATCGGTGAAAGTTTACAGTGCATGGTATGCATACGGGGGTTCCAAGGCTGCGTTGAATCACTTGATCATGTCGCTTGCTGCCCTGGAAAAGGACATTCAAGTCATCGCCATCGCTCCTGGAGTCGTTGATACGGGGATGCAACAAGAGATCAGAGACAAACACGGAGATTCCATGGGTAGCGAGGGCCACCAGAGATTTTTGGACTTCCATAGTAACAAGGAATTGCTTGATCCCGAAGTTCCCGCTACCGTCTTGGCCAACCTAGCCTTAAGAGGCTGGGACACTTCCATCAATGGAGAATATTTGAGATATAACGACGAAAAGTTGGCACGCTATGCTTAGGCAGCTAGTATCAAATATATTACATATATATATATATATGTCTTTTACTCATATGGCCATACTACTAAGAGTGAGAAACCAACTATCGCGATCTAAATATTTGTACGCTGCGCATGGAAATTTTTGTAGACCGAACATGAACAGACTTATCCCCAAAAGATTGGGCACACTAGGTACTATTGGTACGGGTCCGGTCAGGGCTCCCGCCCCCCGTGTTTTGCTCGTGACCAAGAGATTCAACTCATCCAAGTCTACCCCTCCACCCATTAGCAAGGGAAAGATCCTCGTTGGTCTTGGGGCTTTGGCTATTGGATCCACGATCATTGCTTCTCTTTACTCAAAAGACAAGCCAAGGTCGGCTGTGGAACCACCAAAGAAGGCTACTTTTGCTGATGGCCAAATCTCGGTCATTTACGTTCTTGGGGGACCTGGATCGGGCAAAGGTACTCAATGTGCCAAGTTGGTGAAGGACCACGGTTTCGTCCATTTATCCGCTGGCGACTTGTTGAGAGCAGAACAGAAAAGGCCCGGATCAAAATATGGTGAGTTGATCGCCCAGTACATTAGAGAAGGAACAATTGTTCCCCAGGAAGTTACTCTCGCTTTATTGGATCAGGCCATTCAAGAAGAGTTTGCGAAAGGTGCAACCAAGTTCTTGGTTGATGGATTCCCCAGAAAGATGGACCAAGCACTTAGCTTTGAAGAGCAGATTGCTCACTCCAAGTTCACCTTGTTCTTCGAATGTCCCGAACAAGTCATGTTGAAGAGATTGTTGGAAAGAGGAAAGACTAGTGGGAGAACTGATGACAACATCGAGAGCATCAAGAAGAGATTCCGTGTGTTTATTGATACTTCTATGCCCGTTGTGGACTATTTTGAAAAGCAGGGCAAGGTGGTCAGATTGTCCTGTGACAAGCCTGTCGACGAAGTCTACGCTAATGTCCAATCTGCGTTGAAAAAACGGGGTATATAGACCGGAGTAGAAGGTTGAACCGAAAGTGTACTTGAGGCGAACTTAATTATCTGTAGAGAAACATGTTTCTTTACGAGACGTTTTCCTAATCATCTTGAAAGTTTCCGTTATTCCGCAAAATTCACATGATTTGACTTATATCGCGATATTTCAGGAATAACGAGATACTGCCCAAAAACAAAAGCTGAAAGACATATCGTTGGAAAGTGGAAGCATCAGCTATGAACTAGTGCCTATAAGAAGAACTTCTTCACTTAACGTTATCGTATTTAGTGTTGTCGTGCGCGCTTCAGATAAGATCTTTGACTCACTCGCTCTGTTCAGGAACTTTTCCATATCTGCAACCCAGTCGAACTCGTCAAAAATCGCAAAATGGCCTCTTCCATCTCCGGGCCTCTCCCGTTACCACAGTCCAAATACGACCTCTCTACATACTGGGGCAGAGTCAAGCACTGTGCCGAAATCTCTGACCCCACTATGCTTCTCAATACTACGACTGACATCGAAGAAGCCAAAAGGAAGATCTGGGATTATCGTAATGGAGTGACTTCGGGCTGGACGCCGGACTTGTGGAGAGCAAAGAGGGTTTTGGACTCGACCCTCCACCCGGACACCGGCGAAACTGTGTTTCTTCCCTTCAGAATGAGTTCATGCGTCTTGTCTAACTTGGTGGTTACCTCTGGTATGTTGACCCCAAACTTGGGGACAGCCGGTACCTTATTCTGGCAAGTTGCCAATCAATCTTTAAATGTGGCGATCAATACCGCAAATGCCAACAAGTCTCACCCATTGACAACCATGCAGATTGCCACCAACTACTCCATTGCAGTCGGAGCATCGTGCTCTGTCGCCTTGGGTCTCAATGCTATTGTTCCTAGATTAAAATCTCTTAAGCCCAGCACCAAGATGATTTTGGGCCGTTTAGTCCCCTTCGCTGCCGTGGTGTGTGCAGGTGTCGTGAACGTATTCTTGATGAGATCTGAAGAAATCAGAAAGGGTATCACCGTCTTCGACAACAAGGGTGATGAGGTTGGCACATCCAAGAAGGCTGCGATGTATGCTGTTGGTGAAACTGCTGCGAGTAGAGTTATCAACGCCACCCCCGTAATGGTGATCCCACCAATGATCTTAGTCAGGTTGCAGAAAACCAGACTCTTGAAAGGTAAGTCGAAGACTGTCGAGTTGTTGACAAACATCGGTTTAATCTTTACAACTTCGCTTGCAGTTTTGCCATTTGCATTGGCGGTATTTCCCCAAAGAAGAGTTTTGCCTGTTTCCAAGTTAGAGAAGGAGTTCCAAGACTTGAAAGACAAAGAAGGAAAAAAGATTGAAGCTTTAGAATTCAACAGAGGTATTTAGAAAATACAATGTACATAGACTAATACCACAATTGCGCATCTAGAGATGGATATAAGCAATTAGTTTATATTGCATCATTCTATAAGAGTGGTTACGGAGGAAACTAAAATGGACCTTTGACTCCACTCACCAGAACCTCCAGCCTTCTAATCTATGCTCTCCCAATACGTTGTCAATTTCAAATCTGTCCTTATAGCTAAGGAAACCTTGATTCGAGAAGACTTTTTGACGAAGGCCTTGATCCACATTTTCTAACTGAAGAGACGCAACACCTTTACCCCCAAGAGTCGTTTCATAGGTTTCGTATCCAGAGTCTTCAAACTTTTTGATCGCCTGCTGTATAGTTTCTTCAGGAGCATCCTCATTTACTAAAGTAATAGCACACCCGCCACCTCCTGCGCCGGTCAATTTCGTGGCACCCAATCCAAGTGTATCACTAATTATTTTAATGTTTTCTAATGATGGATGAGACACACCCAATGATACTAATAAACCGTGATTGATGTTGACCAATTCCTTGAGTTTTTCTGTCTCCTCCTTACCGAAAAATGGTCTGGTCATTAGCTGGTAGGCTTCGGTAGCCAAATGCTCCATGGCGTCTAGGATACTACCTGAGGTTTTTGGATATTTCTCATTGATTTTGGCAACCTCACCAACCAAGTATGCAGTAGACCTTGGTACCTTGGTGTTGGTAAGGAGCAACTTGATAGCAGGAAGGTTTCTCATATTTGTTCTGACAGAAGGCTGGCCAGGATTTTTCATTCTCTGGTACATGACAGCACCTCCATAAGTGGCAACCGCATTGTCAATTCCCGATGGATTGCCATGGAAGCACTTCTCCCCCATCAAAGACCAGGCATCTATGAAATCAGCCTCAGGAGTATCATGACAACTGACTTTATCGCCTTGCTTGAGCGACGCATGCTTCACATGGCCCCCTAATACAGCCAATGCCGATGCTAAGCATACAGCAGTGGATGCAGACGAACCCAAACCAGCTCCAATCGGTAATGTAGACCTCACACTGAACGTCAAACCCGGGAGATCCTTGGAGCACAAGTTCACATATAAGTAGAGAAAACAGTGGCAAGCAACATAGTGTAAGCTAGAGTCCAAGTCGCTCAAAATATCACTCAACTCGTCGGTAATTTCTGGAATTAGCTCCTCCGTGACTTGTGGCTTTCCGTCTTTGTAGTGGACGTATGATCGTATTCTGTCCCATGGTATATCTTCCTTGTTCCAGGAATGTGAAAGCTTCACATCAGGGAAGTTCAACGTGAGCTTAGACGCGTCCTCACTTCGCGTAACCAAAAGGTATGCTCTTAAACTGAGAGCAGCAGCTATTGCAGGTTTGGAGTAGACTGCTGAATGTTCACCGAATATAATCACCTTTCCTGGTGCACTCACAAAGAATGGTGTATCCATGATCGTACGTTTAGCTATGGTAGAGTTGGTCGGAGTAGACAACTTGGCTGAAAAAATAGCATTTGCTCGTATAGCGTAAGTTTTTTCTGGCAAGGAAATCACGTGATTTTACCACAATAGAATCTGTTTAGCGTGAGTAATTTTCAGATAAAGGCTCTTTGGCCGAGCGGTTAAGGCGGTAGACTCAAGTTCTACTATCGTAAAGATGCACGCGTTCGAATCGCGTAGGAGTCATTATTTTTTTGAATGTTCTCTATATCGGATTCATCTGGAATGGAACCATAGTTCTTCTTCTGTGTTTGAAACTATCACCCATATGTGCAATAGAGTGCCATCATGCCTATAGACGCCTCCTCACTTACTATTTTCTATCGCAATCTCCATTTTTTGTACATGCAGAGATAAATTGAGGTGCCTTAAAAAACCTTGAAAACTAACGCAGAAATGAAGAGACAATAGAAATCATGTACATCTCAAGTTCCGTTAACAGGCTTCTAAATCTATAGCTATGACCCATTCGTAGTCTTACGATTTGAGTACTGCACAAGGCTCACCATGCAATTTCTCGCCGGTACGCACGACCTGAAAAATCATCATAACAACATCACGGCCATTGTGTAGGACGAGCAGATCTTGCGGCACAATGTCTTCCTTAGATATCCACAGGCCCCTGGATATCCTCACATTGAAGCCCATACTTCCCACACAGTTCTGGACGTTTGAAAATGCCCTTGCCTTATTGAAGTCATGCGCTGACCCCTACATGCTCAATGCTTTGGATGAGTTCTTGGAATTGAATCAACCATTGCTTTTCGAAGCATCCCCATTCGAATCACAGACTAAGGCAGAACAGAAGCTTGCATCCGATCTTAAAGAAATTACCTTAAGAAAAATTACATACTCAAACTTACAACCAAACAATGTCCAAGACGCAATCAAAACAAGTTCCATCTTGAAATCATTGGATGTCAAAGAGATCCTCCGAATCATCATACAAACGTCTAAAAAGGTACCTGAGCGCAAAGTACATGATTACGAGAAGTTGAAATCAAAATTGCCCGATGATAGAGAGAAGCACTTGGAGAACGATCGTCTCCGTTTATATATCAACAAAGTCTTAAGGGAACGCAGAATCGTGTTGAAAATTGTCATCGAATTACTTAACAACAAGTCGAATTTTTTTGCATCTTCGCAAATTCAAGAATTGGGTAAGAAACTATTCCTTTCACAAGATTACATATCGTCAATTATCGATAGCATCAAGTCTAGCTTGAACATAATTTCGAATCCTCCTACAGGAGAAGGTCTTTCCACAGAACTCATTGATAGCATAGTCAGGGAGTCAATCTTGTTCACTATTGATTTATGCAAAGTATTAATTGAATTGTCAATTCAAAACCCCGCCATTGATGCGGCAATAGTGAAGAAATGGTTTGACTTCATGGGAGAGAATAATTTCTTGGCTAATGCTAGGTCCTATTTCAGAGTAAGTGAGGCATTCAACTTACTCAATTTATTAACGACAGTTGTTTCAATTCTGTTTTTGGATCTTGAATCAGCCTTCGATCGTCAAAATCTTATTGGAAATGGCTCAAGTGAGTTGCACTACATGAGCAGTCTCGAGACTTTCGATTCACTCAACGAAGTAATCGCATCTCCGGAAAACGGCAATTCCATTATTCTTTATAGTTGGTCGATTATTTTGTTGAGAAGGTTTTACTTCATAGAAGAAGTACCCGAATCATCCATATCCAAAACGTTCCTTCAGAAAACGCCCATTGAAACGCTTCAGACAACCATCAACGATTTAAGTTCGAGAACTAATCAACTCGATGTTTTCGGACAAATAAGTTCGGCAAATGAGTCTCTCAAATTTGACAACCTATACTCAACTATTTTGTCGACCGTCCTAAGTTCTGCATTACCACTAATCTCATTAACACCAGCTGTATCAAAGGCGGTAACTAGTGTCATTGAAAACTGTCCCAACATTGTAATAGAAAAATTCTTTGATAACGAAGCATTCATTAGCCAAATAATCCTATCGAGAACCAAATTTCCGTTGTTGATGACCCCATATTTGAACCTCTGTACTGTGAACGGAAACTTTGCTGTGCATGAATTCCACGAACTCAAATCATATATTCAGCTTTTCAAGAGATCTGATTTTGAGCCGTTGTATAAAATTGACGACGAAAATACCGATCTTGTGGTATTGAAGGATCTGATTGATGTATACCCACCTTATGAAGCGGGCAAGAAATTATCATTAGTTCTTCCCGAGGGGACTAAGGCAAAAATTTTGCCCACAAGTAATGAAGATGAAATTTTGGTTACGTTCTTATACAAATATAGTGGTTGGGCATTTTTGGGCAGAATAATCCAAAACATATCCCGAGCTTTTGACGACCAAGATGAAGACAAAGTGGACTTTGTGATATGCGTGGCAAAATTGCTTACTAGCGTGGTAAGGGAAACTGATCAAATCTCGGGTGTATTAGAGACTATGTCCACCTACATTGATAATTCTGACATTATAGAGGTCTTAATGAGGATCTACGAGCAAAGTTTGCATTTCAAGAATCTTCCAATCCTTGAGAATTTACTCAATCTACTTACTCAACTTATTCCAACTGTTTCTAATCGGATCTGGCCCTACTTATCAAAATCGTCACTCTTATCCATGAATGGTAAAGAGGGATTGGCATCAACAATTTTTGGTTCTGTGGAGGTTGTTCGCGGTGAGTATTCATTTACGATCTCATTAATTAAGTTTGTTGATGGGTTAATACAAAGTTGTTTGGAAGTGAAGGACGACTACCCTGCCAAATCTAAAAGCATGATCCTTAATAAATTTATCAATCACCTTATTGTGGTATTCGAGGGATTCACGCACTGCAAATTCATCAAACCCTACCAGAAGATGGAAGTAGGGGTCTTGGTATTAGATACCTTTTCAAGGATTTTAGTGTCAGTTTATGGCATAAAGGGATATTGCGACGAAGATTCCATCACAAATGTTTTGAAGAACTCTTCAGCAGCTATAGCTGACACATTTTTAATCTCCAAAAATGAATATTCAAGAAGTTCACTTCCAATTTTTTTGATGGTGGATTCATTGTCGAATAACATGGACATCTATGAGCTTTATGATTTGTCAGGTTTCTGGTTTGAAAACTGGACTCGGTGCTCGTTGTCATTTTCTCAGCTTCTTGTCTCAATTCGGTCATTAATAGGCTATGAAGCATCTTCCTTTGAAAAGGAACTACTCAGAAAGTTACCGCAGTTAGTGGCAACTTATTCTCAATATGAACTTTTCCGCAAAGATATCATCGATTTAATGACAAGCTTGGCAAAGGGTGCTTGGGATGAGAAAAATAGACCGTCATTGTTGGGTCATTTAGGTAATGATGGCGCAAAGACCTTGTTGTGTTGTTTGGTAACAGATCTTGACAATTCCTTTGATGACTATAAACTTAAAGTATCATTGTATGATTTCATTTGTTCAGTTCTTGAGGGCCATCAAGAGGGATTGGCAGTATTATTAAGCGGCAGAGACGTATTTGGACAATCTAAAGATCACAAGACTGAACAAAGTGTTTCAGTCGTTTCAGTTTTGAAGAAAAATGTGAAGGAAATAAAGTATTTCCCCAACTCTGTCAGCATCCATCTTCTTGATGCATTATCCTTGACCTACAACTCTTGGAACACAGTCAAAGAAATTGACGATGATTCAGAATTCATTGAGCAGCTTATTACTAGAATTCAATTGCCGTTGTACGAGAAGCCAAAATCACCAGAAGATTATATCAGCAAAACCTATGAACAGAAAATAGTGTCAAAGATTGCTGAGCTATTATCTTTAGTGTTGTTCATTACAAAGAACGAAAAGGTGCAAAAGCAAATCAAGAATTTGGTTCTGTCAGATAATTTTATCCAAATTTTTAAGGAAAATTTCACGATAAAAGAGTACAACCCAGCTCTTCATACCAAATTGAAGGGAGAGTTTAAACTGTTCGCTCCTTCAACAAAACTTGAACACTTCATTTCTAATTTTGGGAAAAGAAATCGATTTGGGATTTCTTCTATTTATGATATCAGCCTCATGGACGGTCTCTTTGTATCTGATCCTGGATGGCCGCGTATCAGGGCTCTAGCTATTCAAGCCGGAGTTAATATTCAGTATTTGAATTCCCAAACAAGCATAATGAAATCATTTGGTGCTTTGTTGACCGTGTTTTGCAGAAAGTTCAGCAGTTCTATTACACCCAAAATGTTGAGCTTGGTTCAATATTTGTTGAAAGTCAATTATACCGAAGGGATACCATCAGAACTCTTTGACAGTATTTATGAAGCTCGTATTGAAGTTGCATTCTATATCATTTATTCTGTCACGAAAGAAGATGAAATCAAAAAGAGTCCTAATGAAATATTTGATATTATAAAAGTCTCATTGGATTTGCTATCATCAAATAGTTTGGATTTCTTAAGTTCGTTGTCCGCATCGACTGGTCTGTATCGTCAACTATTGCGAATCATCTACTGTGGGCTCTTTATTTGCAAAGATGACGGAGGAATTATATTTGAATACTTCAGTGTATTCAGAGACCTATTTGATCTAATCATTACGAAGGGAACTAAAGTGTTATTGATTGACATTCAAAATGAGGTCTACCTTCAAAGAAATAAAAAGAGCCAAAAAGTGACAGCCGATGAAACTTTGTTGCATTCCAAAACAGATGATTTGATGTTGATTCTCTCCATTTTGAAATTATATGTGAGGATGAAAATATCCAAAAACATGCAAAGTGAAATGGCTAGCCTTATAAACGACAATGGTACAATACCTGCCTTGCTCAGTTTATTCTCCATATCGCATACTATTGAAGTAAACGGTGAGCTTATATTTGCGCAGCTCAGTTTGATGTTCATTCAAGAACTAATGACAATCGAAGTCATAGCTGAAAAGTTTGTTGCATCTGGGCTATTTGTTGTTCTCGTGGAAAGCCCAATTTCCACACACATCAGAGCCGGGGGCCTCTCTGTGATTACCGGAAACCAATTACATAAGCTCTGGATAAATGGAATTTTACCAATATTTTTAATCGGCTTGAATAAGTTGGGACCATGGCTTCTTAGGGAAATTTGTTTGGGAGTTCAGCTGTTCGGAAAGCAAATACAGTCATGCATTGACAGCTGGTCTAGAGATTCTTCATCCATCAAGATAACTTCCTCTACTTTGGTTGAAACTAGTCAATTGCTTCTGTTGTACGAGGCCTTACAGTCTATGAACGTCGAGGTATATTTGCGAGACCACGGATTACTGGATTGGAAAATCATCCCGGGGATCGAAACTGAAGCAAAGAGAGACGAGTTTGTGGATTATATCAACAATTTGTTGAAGCATCCAAAGTTTTTGAGCTCGCGTATCTTGCCTAGCTCGGTAGAAGAGCAACAGATTATTGATGCTGGTGGTGTTGCCTATGAAAAGTTTGTCAACAACTTGATTGAGGAAATTAGGGAGTTGAAAGATTTTCTCATTTGATTACATATTGCTATAGAAGTAAGAAATTACAGGAAAATTGGTTGTAGTCAAGTCTATATCTTAATGAGGCAAGAAGTAACTCTTGCCGACCTTCTTTGGAATGTCTGCGTCAGGCTCATGCAGACCCAGAATGAGCGAAGGGTCGAACGTGTCTATTTTATCCTTGGACCCAACAACTGTGGTATTTGTAATGTGGGGCACCCCCGAGGCAGTAACTTCTCCTGCAACTAACTTTTTCCAACTGGTGTGGTTACTCGAAATCATAGCTAATGTCTCCTTTTGATTCTTGTAGACTCCGTTGTATGCAAATTTGTTTTGAGGCTTGCCATCAGGTACCTTGTAGTCTCTGAACCATTGTTTTGTACTTTCTAAGAGTCCAGGACATTTCACGTACACATCATGTATGTCATGGAGCTCCTTGGAAAGGGGATCCTCGACATTAATAGCTATCACTTTCCAGTCCAACTCTCCCACGTCTATCAATGCTATGGACCCGAGGATCTTGACTCGTTTGACGTCCCCTGTGTTCAAAATGGTGGCTCCGATGTCGCACACGTCCAAAGGATCGTTGTCGCCGAATCCAATACCGTCGTGGTTCGTAGTAGGATCTTCCCATGTTTGTGGGATAGCACCGTAGTTATGAATATACCCATGGTGTGGAAATAGGTTCTTAACGTATCTGACTTCTCCCTTCTTTTCGTCCTGGACTATAGGGTTACCTCGGATGCTGGTACTGATCTCAAACTTAGCATTAGACCATCTGGGTATTTCTACCACCATGTTGACTTCCTTGGAAGTAGTATCCAAACCGAAAGGTATATCGTGGAACCATGATATCACATTCCCGTTGGTTGTAGCATACTGCTTGAAACTGGTGGTGTATTTCTTTCCTTGGGACACTGGAACAACTTGCGATGGCTGTACCACAGCACTAGTACTGTTGAGTCTCAAGTGCTGCTTGCAGAGCTCTAGACGATTTCTGGCGGTAGCTAAAGCTGAACTCATCGTTGATGCTATCTGTCTTTTAGCCACCTGTTTGAACATCTCAGGTTATCAGGCTCCAGCGGGGTTATTTGGGTGGGGAAAAATGTGCCTGTGAATTTCCGAGGATCATAGCACAAAAGATTCGGATAAAAAGATCTCGAGGACACAAACTGCACCAAGATCCGGGATTTTGAGGACGACCAAACTCGTGGTACTGGGTCTGTAGTCGAAGTTTCATATCAGTATCTGTACATTTTAGTAAGACTGTTGAAATCGTACTAAGCTGCGGTACAGGTTTCCATAACGTTCGGGTTCTCTTACGCTCTCTACACCAGTGAGTCTCCAAAAACAAGAATTACCATATATTCTATTACCAATAAACTCAAACAGGGGGTGCATTCAAAAATTGGATCTTTCCCTTTTCGTCAAAACCAGAGTTTTCATCACTGGCTGGAACCACCTGGGAGATTC
Source organism: Suhomyces choctaworum (assembly GCA_030568475.1). Lineage (NCBI taxonomy): Eukaryota > Fungi > Ascomycota > Pichiomycetes > Serinales > Debaryomycetaceae > Suhomyces > Suhomyces choctaworum. The sequence goes on along the minus strand of JAJMGE010000004.1, from coordinate 158,058 downwards.
TCGCAACCTCCTTAGCAGACAAACCCATAGGATCTTTGGGAATCCACACACCTGGAATCGCAGCAGATGCTGCGGGCAAGCTATACGCATGCTTGGAATCAACCTGTTCTGGCTCCATGTTGTATGTCGCTGGCAACAATTCCTTCGCATGTCTGTAGTTCAAGAAGACGTCGGGTCTGAAAAATCTTACCACAGGGTTGGTCGATTCGGTTCTCTTGAAATCACGGTCGGCGATCAAGGGTACGATATCTTCGTCACCATACTCTGTATCTGCCAAATTCTGCTTAACCTCTCGGACCTCTTCCTTACCTTCGTTGATTTCTTTGTCGAGCTTCCTCGAGTGTCTGTGCCTTTTGTTCAAGATCTTCTCTCTGTATTCTGTTTCGTGGAGCGAAGATGGGGTGGCCGATACACCGTCCAATGGTCTCATACAGTCAATAGGCACCACATTCAACAAGTTGTCGAAAGACTTCAGGATGGTGACTTGACAGAAAACGGTGAATACGAGCCCAATCACTTGCAAAACAATAGGTCCCCATCCCTTACCAACCGCGAGGATACCCAACATACAGACCTGACCCAAATAGATACCGGTGAAGGTCTGGAAAAGCGCAACCGGATAGTGCCTACCCCTGTTGTCTGGAGCTTCGATAAACACGTAGGTCAAGTTGTGGCAGTATGTGATGTACACCAAGTAGAATGCAACAGTTGCGAAAAGCAAGATCATAGGAGAGATGATCGAGTAAGCCAACGTAATACAGACCAAATTGGTGAACACTGGGAAAGTAGTACCCCAGCCCATGGAGCCCAAGCCACTGAATCTGCCCCACTTCTTTCTGACGGTGGAGTCCAAAAAGTACCCCAAGATGTAGTACAAGAACAATCCAACGACCTGGAACAAAGATCCACCGGCCACGGACAAACCTTGCAAAATGATATACGAGATGAAGAAATTGGAGGACTTTGGCAATCCGGAAGCCAAAACCGACAATGCACTTTCGGGTTTTTGAATGATCTGGGTAACAGTCGAGGCCGCAGACGATGCAAGAGTGGTCACCAAAAAGGCGTTCACAACCTGGAACGCAAAATATGCCTTCTGGGTGAAGGTTTCGATTTCCTGAGCAGAGGAAGCACCTGCCACCTTAGCCATTCCTCTGATAAACAAAGGCAAGAGAGCCATCAAGATCGACAACATGATAGTAGGTAACAAACCGGTGATAATACCCAAGATTTGGTGAGGCATTCTCATGATCCATTTCAACCAAGGCAACTTGTTAGTCAAGTAAGTGATGTTAGAAATAACACCGACAAACGCAACAGGAATAGACCACAAGATAATCAACGCAATGATGGAAGAAAAGGCGATGGTTCTTCTGGTCAAAGATTCCCACCAGAAGATTCTCAAGTTGGACCAGTAGATGTCATCAGCTTCGATACCGGTGAAACTAGGGGTCATTCTCAAAGGATTGTGGTGGACAGTAACCTGGAAGGCCAATTGAGCTTTGTACTGGTCCTCAAATTCGACAATAAGCGAGTTCTTAGGCTTGAAAGCTCTGTAATTCCTCTGCATTTCTCTGACTTCCTTGTCAACTTTAGGAATCTCTTCCAAGCAGTAGTTGATGGTGTCCACCTTCTTGGAAAAGGTACCTTCAGGCTTAAATTTGGGTCTATCCTTTTCAGGAACGTAGGCATTAATGTCGTCGGCAGGCTCGATGGTAATCCCCTTCTTGTCAGCCTTCAATTTGGCCTTGACAGCCTTCTTTAACAACTTGTTCTCTGCAGCCTCCAACTTTCCGACCAAGGTTTCTCTCAATTTGATCTTGGATTCCAACTTTCTGCATGTTCTAGGAATGTAGACGCGCTTGACACCATCGAACAACTTGAAGAACTGCTTTTCGTCTAACAAGGTGTCGGGGACACACTTGAACAATACGGTTCTGGAGGACAACTTTCTGGCGTACTTGGGAGAGGAGAGCGCAGCGGCTCTGACAGAGTTGTAGAAGAACAACTCTCTATAGATGACGTAGATGAGGGAGCCGTAGTAGAGCCAGCCAACAAACACATGGGCATAGTATCTGTTGTGGTGCTTGACGTTGGCAATGGATAACTGGTCCAAGCCCTTGTTGTGGTTCCCGTTGGCGGCGTTAAGTGGCAACAAGATGATCCAAATGAGGAGGCCGAACGAGAAGTAGACTGCCATGACGATGATGTATCTCAAGAAAAAGTAGCCGTCGAGACCCGCTTGCTGGATGATAAAGGAATGGGGCTTCAACAAGAGGATGACGACCCAGCGGAACGGGTCCTTAGGGAGCGGCTCCGGTTTCTTGTCTTCGGGCACCAAGTCGAACGAGGACTTGGGGGAGTATATCCGTCTGAACTTCAACCTGAGGAGAAGAAAGCACGTCACGAAGATACCGCAGAGAACGGCATTGGAGATCAATGTGGTGAGCACCGTGGAGGTGGAAGTGGAGCTGGACGCAACCATTGTGGAGAAGACAGCTGTGTCACGGGGCAAGAGGAAACACGCTCGTCAACAAACAGGGCCTGGTGCTGTGAAGAGCAGCAAAGCAAAACTGGTGCGATCCGTGAAAGATGCTGCCGCTAGGTGTTTTGGTGAAGAGGTGCAAGCCGTGCAGTATGGTGACACAAACATCCCGATGCGGTGACGGACGTTGCGGCACGTGAGGCGGAATTTCAGGTGCGGGTTTTGTAGCACTTGGCAACGAGGCAAGCCTCCAAAGCGATGTGGGGCGCTCTGGGCTAGTAAGGGTGGTGGTAGTGGCAACAAGGCGACCACCCCGGAATGCGGCCAAGGCTGTGTTGGTGAGTTCACTGGCGCCTTTGCGGTGCTGGTGCCTGGGCGTGTGGAGGTGTGCGCAGGTAACGCGCTCCTGGCCGTTTTTCGGTGCAGGCGTGGGAAGCATCGGCATGCATATGGTGCCGGACATACCTGACGAGCAGGACTACGTTGACTTACAAGGGCCCATGGCTAGGGACCAAAGTGTCGGCCCATTTGGTGGTTAGGGGGCATTTTCTTGGGGGTGTTAGCCGTTATTGCGCCTAGTACGCCTAAAATAGCTATAATTCCGTCGCCAGTTTATAATTAGTGGGTATGAACACGGTTACGAACAACAGCACACCATATTTGTCATGGCACGTCTAACAGGTCTGGAAACCACCCCCAGCACTAGAAACCCCCCAACAGCCACCAGAAACCAGACTCCAACCTCCGCAACCCCCTGGTAGAACCAGTGATCCCTTTCCATGGAAGAAGTCGCCGGTGGCTTGGCGCGATGGGCGGCGATGGCCTGGGCCGCTACGATAGGCGCGGAAATAGGTGTCGCCGCAGCAGAGGCCACGTTCGCTCTTGTGGCGGCTGTCGTAATGGTCCTGGCCACTGCCAGCTGACCCTGTAGTGCGTGAATGGTGGTGTAGTCGTCTGACCTTAGTGTCAATAGGGAGCGGAGAAGCAATATTGGTGCGTTGTGAGCCCTTGTCAATTGTGACAGACTCGGCAGAATTACCAAGGTGGGTTTACATTGGCACCACATAGCAGCAATGTAGAGGAGTTGAGGGCTCAAAGGGCTCTGGGTGTTGCACCTATTGGTGTGGTTCTCATCTCTTCCCATCTTTTGTCTAGGTGCAGCGGTTAATGCGTCTTCTCAGTGTGAGATCATGTATCCAGAATTGCGAAGTCCTGAAATTCTAAAACTTTGACATTTCTCGGCAAAAGTGTCAATTGTACCACCTCGAGAGAATCGCCGAACGAAAGAATTGTCATAAGTTGTGCTTGATTTTCTATACGGACTATCTTTTAAGTGAGTCACAATTAAACTTAGAACCGAAACATAAGGTTTGGATATATTTTCTGACATCATTAAAGTAGTTCAAAAATCTAGTAGTCTCCAATTGAGCTCTTACTTCGACTGATATGCGAAGCATCTTGCTTTCCAGTTGAACCAAGCGCCAATACGCACCCCAGTTCCATTCAACGAAATTGCATGATTATATCGTAGTGCTTTTCACAGAGGAAAGAGAACGTTGGATTTACACTGCACCTTGAGTAATGGTAAAGGCCACCAGGAGGATTGCATTAAGCTCTTCATGTTTCGTATTGTAGCATGGATCGAAAAGCTTTGGGTCGAGTGATTATTCATTTGAAATTTTGCATAATCTTGGAGGCGTTCTTTGTTTGACTACGTAAGGGTGAGGATTATTTCCGATCTGGATTTTCTTGAGAAATCAGAAGCTCACTTATCGATAAGATGTTTTTGCAAGGGAATTTGCTATATCATAAGCGTCTAAGAAACTTGTTTCGTTACCTGGCTATGGAATTGTGCTATGTTTTTTTTAGATGGAACGCAACAATTCCCCATCCTTCAATTGCTCTATGGGGAGAGAAGCTGACTTATGAGATTTACAAAGATGTCTTTTTGCAAGCGATCTAGTCCATCAAATCTATATACCACTAGTTGTTGGTCATCCTCCCAATAGAACAGAATTCCCCCTGAAGAAGCCTAGTACCATACGACATATTAATTGTAAAGTAAATTTGTCAATCATAGGATATGTCAACAGAATCATCCTCGTAAAGCAATAAACGGTTTTTTTTTTTTTTTTGCAAGATGGGTAGTTTATTACATCTATATTCCCCTAGTTTTTCACCATCCTCCCCTAAGGGCCGAGCTTACAATACTCTGCCCTCAAGAGGAGGCCTAGCAGCATACGACGTAACCTATGGTGCAGTCAATTTTTTGTAGTTGCAAACGGATAACGTGTAGACACGCACTCTCACGAGGCGTTATCTACCAAACCAAATTGGCTCAATCGACTGGAGTGCATCCAGAGATGCGGTGGGAGACACGACCTTCAAAACCTAACAGATGCTCGGGCTAGGGCGTAGGAAAGCTCGTGCGCGGTCAGAGGGGATGATTCCTTCTGTGCACAACGAGATTTCCAAAGGCATTCGGCGTTTGATGCGTTTCCAACCTATAGTGCATAGAGCTCCTGTACATGTTGCTAAGAAATATTCGCAGAAAATAGGCAGTGTGGCCGAGCGGTTAAGGCGATTGACTCGAATTATTCGGGTTATCAATTGGGATCTCCCGCGCAGGTTCGAATCCTGCCGCTGTCGTCATTTTTTTATTTGTTGAGTCTGTTGATGCCATCAATTGTTTATTGTTACTTTTTGCACCACTGTTTCCCAGTAAACATATTGCACCAATAATTACTGTACACATTATCTCCACCATCAAAGTATGCCAAAGAGTTCAAGAATAAAGAAAAATGCTCCTCCTCCCGATGGTTATGACAAGGTATCGCCCACGATTAGCAAGCTACAAGCCAAATTGAAAGATGCTCAAACAGCACAGAACACGAAAACAGGCGCTACAGCTACCACCAAACAACAAGCATTGTGGCCCATCATCCAGATCAACCACCAAATATCCCGCTATGTTTACGACATGTACTACAAGAGAAAGCTCATCTCACGACAGCTATATGATTGGCTTTTGGCCCAGTCATACGTCAATGGTGATTTGATCGCAAAATGGAAGAAGCAAGGGTACGAGACCCTTTGCTGCGTTCAATGCATAATGGTGAACGAAAAGAACCACAGAAATACATGTGTGTGCCGAGTACCAAAGGCCACACTCATCAAGAACGGGAACGAAGAAAGTGCCACCAAGGTTCAATGTGTTACTTGTGGATGCAGAGGATGTGCTAGTACAGATTGAAAAATTTATTATCTAAAAAACACATAATAATACAGGATAATCAAAAGAGCAAAAGATCAGAGAAGGAAAAGATTAAAAATATTAGTCATGGGACATTAACCAACAAAAACACACGCAACCCATCCTCTGTTGAACCAACAACAGAAAGTTTTGAAATAAAAATAATAAACCCCGAGCATCATATCCAAGAACTAGTAAAAGTCCTTGCGGTAGAAAAATTAGAAATTATGGCCCTAATCGTCGGCATCTGTTGACGATGAACTTATGTGCCTCGAGTGTGACCCCTTTGATTCGGATTCAGAGCCATCTTTTGAAGTGACCGAACTTAAAACATCGATCTTTTTGAAGTCATTGAAGAGATTCCTGCTTGAATCAACTATGGTCGAGGTAATGCTCGTACTGCTCCCCGATTTCCTACTCAACAGTGGTGACTGTTGGTTGTGAGCATGGTTTTCGAAATTCCTCATTATCATATCGTCATCGTCATAGGAATTTAATATCCCATGTGCAGAAGCATGACCATTCAAAAGATGTTGATTGTTCACCAACGGCGAGTAGTAGAAATCGTCCAAATAAGAAGGCGAACTCCAGAGCTTTTTCATGATGGAATTAGTCTGAGGAGTGCGCAAGTTTCTCAAAGGAGTTTTGAGAATATTCGACTTGGGGGTGCGTTGAAGAACATTTGGCGTTGACACCGAATTGGAATTATTTCCATTCAATGAATGGCCCATCAACGGTCTATGTTGTATTGAGTGATGAAGGGAACCATGGGTCGTTGCCATGTTGGTCGATAACGAGCCATGCACATGCTGGATTTGATGACTTTGATAAACGTTGTTTGCAGGAGTAAGAGGCTCGAGCAATGGGCCCGTCTCACTAAGCCTTATTGGTGACAATTCCAAATTGGAATTGCAGCTAAAAGATGACGTGTATGTGAGGTTCTTTCCAGCCAAAAGAGGCTTGTTTGGAGATTCGGTAACAATCAATTGTGGAGGGTTAGATTTCACGAGAGAGTTGGATTCACTATCCCATGGACCAAAAGGTTCACCTAATTTCCCACTCACACGTTGTTTCTTTTCCGGGCGAGCCAAAATTGCAAGGTTATCTTTATCTTCAACATTAGAATATTCTTCCTCGTCATTTTCGTCATCGAATTTGCTGTCGTCATAAGTATAGTCATGTTCTTCGTCATCATAGGACTGGGGCCTCTTTCTTTTCAAACGAGCAGACTTTATGGCGCTCTGATCAGATGTGGCGTTGGTTGTATAGTTATAATTCGACGACGAAAACGGTCTAGACTCGGTATTAGGCGACGACGGGATGTTACTCATGGACTTCTTAGTTTCTTCCTTTTGTCTGGAGCGGATCAAATTAATCTGGTCCATCACTTCGTGATACGAGCTCTTCTTGACACTTCTCGATTTAAGGAATTGTTCTTCGTAGCCCTGTTTGATACACCAGAAATGACCCTTGCCATCCTTGGATTTTTCTCCCTTAACGAACGCCTTGTTCAACGAAAGGTTATGACGAATGGAGTTTTGCCACCCGACATCCTCACGCTTGTAGTACTTGAAGGTCTCGGAGATCCACTGATAGATTTGCGACAAGGGTAACCTCTTGTCTTCGTGGCTCAATATCGAGATTCCTATCAAGGTGGCGTAGGAGTATGGAGGTTTCTCTTCGGAATCAATGTCGAACACGGTTTCCTTGGATTCTCTGCGAGACTTCTTGGATTTCTTGGTAGCTGGCTTGACTGCATGGGGCCTGTCGTCTGAATTCAATGATAACGAGGAAGACGGATTTATGGTTCTCGCAGGGGAAGAAATGGCATGAGAGAGATGGATCTGTTTCAGCTGGGGCGAGGAGAACGCGGGCGAAAGCAAAGACGACTTGGAGGAGGCGTGGTCTGCCGACGCCGAGCCCGTAGCGTGGTTGACGGACGCGATGCTAGGATCGAAGCGGGCCATAGACGCGGTGGACGCGGAAGCCTTTCTGGCGATGGGGGTCTCGAAAGACAAGGCTTTCTTGACGGGGACGGTGCTCTCAGGCGGAGTGGATATCTTCAAGGTCTTTCTATTCAAGGGAGTCTCGACGAGCTTGGCGGAGACAGAGTCTTTGTTGGAGATGTTGAAGGGCTGTTCTTGAAGCGGTCTCCTAGCGTTGAACATCAAATTACCAGGGGCGGTGGACATCGTGGGCAGGCACGAGACGCTAGGCTAGTAGAGACGAGATGGTAAGATGCGAGACAGCACGAGCGGGAACAGACAGCGAAGGTGGTGGGAGGTAAGACGTGGTGGTGTGCAGATAGCAGGTGATACGGAAAGGTTGTTACCGGAAGGATGCGGCAACCATTTATAAAATGCGCCCGTGATGCGGATCACCGCAGCGAGCAGGAGCGTGCCGGAAAACCACCGAAAAAACGCGTCGAGGGGTTTATACCGTTTTGAGCCAGATGTTTTCGCGACCGCGTTGAAACGCGGAGGGACGGCTGTGACCGCCCATGATTGCCAGGGGCAGACACGACGTGTGCAGGCGGATGAGCCCGGATTTTTGGAGGCAGTGGTAGATGCTGGTTAGCCTGTCTGCTATGCTGGTGGGTCGTCCACACCGCCAGCATGGCTCCGAGCCTGCCCATCAGAAAGGGGCTGTTTCTACGGTTGTTGTCCTCCAACAATACAAAACCCCTCTAGAAGCCTGCCCCACACTGCATGGTTACCACATCCTTTGAGGGTAACATTTATGCCCATTGGGGCCATACGTCATGTGTTCAAGACATACACACCGCACGGAATATGCGAGGTGAATTGACAGTGGGAGCTGCTGCGACGTGGAAATGAAACACCGCGACATTGCGCGGGCGGTGCACGACACCGACTGATATTTGGCGTGTCTCAACCAATATTTTGCTACGCAGAGCCGATTACGTCAGCGGTGGCCTCCACCGATCGAAACTAATCGCTCTGCCCAAATATATGTCCACCAACCATGGATGATACTATCAGGTCGCTCATCAGGTTCGTGTCCCGGGGATTCTACTCCACGCCGTACGTGCTCATTCTCGACGCCGTGCTACACCACTCTGTTCTTTCCGAGGATGATCTCATTCATTTGTTGAGCATCAAACGCAAAGAGCTCCGTGCTCTCTGCAACAAACTTGTGGACGACAGGCTCTTGGTCCCATACATACAAAAGGAGGAAAATGGACAGCAGCGGCAAATTACCAGAACATACTTCTATATTCATATCACCGCGGCTATCGATTCCATCAAGTGGAAGGTCCATTCCTTGGTCAACCTGTTGAAGCAGGAAATGTCCACGTACGGAAATCCCCAGGGCTACGTGTGTCCCCGCTGTGGCAACAAGGTCAGTCAGCTTGATGCCATATCGTTGTTAAGTGACGACAAGACCTCGTTCATCTGTGACGTCTGCCAGGGGGTGTTGATTGAAGACGACTCAAGTCAGCAAGCCTCGTTACGCCAAGAAAAGCTCGAAACCTTGATGATGCAGGTCGACCCCATCATTGGGTTCTTGAAACGCATTGATGACACCAACATCCAGGACAACGATTTCGATTCCGCTTTGTTGAAGTCGATTCCCGCTCAGAGCGCCGCCAGCGGCGTGTACTCGCTTCCAGGTCGTCTGGGTGCAAGAGCGAAGGCGATGTCCTCGTCGCTCCAGAACGCTGCCTCCAAATCACAGGCCACGTTGCGTGTTTCCATCACTGCAGACAACGAGAACTACGAGCGCGAACAGTTGGAAAAGGACAGAAGACGGGCCAAATTGGAGCAGAACGCACTTCCCTCGTGGCATTCTAGTAGTACCGTGGGTGAAAGTGGCTTGGGCCGTTTGGATAATGATGAGGAGGATTCAAAGGAAGAAACACCGACGTTGAAGCAAGAGAGCGATTTGAAACTCGAATCGATTACCGATTCAAAACAGGACTTGAGCAATACAGATATTTCCTCAACAAATATCACTCCGGAACCCACATTCAATGTTGTCAACACCGATCTCAAGGACAAGAACCAGCAGGATGCGTTGGCGGCGTACTATGCCAAATTGGCTGAGCAGGACGATGATGACGATGACGATGACGACGACGATGATGACGATTTCGACAATTTGATCTAGACCAGTCTGCGGGAGATCAATACCCGCAAATCGGGTCGCTCTTCTTGACTGCTTGCAACAGCGTTGATTATATTCCCTAATGCATCACTTCCAAGACAGAATATTAATAGAGACACATCACAGTGCATACCTAATAAAATAGAACATACCACAACCTATCGAGACACGCGTAGCTTAGCTGTAGCTCCGCTGTAGATTATTAGACGTTGCACTGGTCTCACACTGGAGGACCACCAAGGGTTTAGATTTGGGTCCGGCACGGCTGTGCACCCGCGAGCTAAAGCGGTCCGTTAACGGATGAAAAATGAAAATTCACATTCTACAACCCAAATGAGTACAACAGAAAAGGTATGTACTGAATCGGTTGGACGAATGTTCCACCGAGCTGCTTCGTGTTGGAGCTAGGGACCATTCATTATATCTACTGTGTTCATGACTTTCCCCACTTCATGTTCAGAGATGTGCTTGAAGCGTGGAGAGAAGAAAAATTCTCCAGAGAAGCACTTTGAGGAGAATCTAGATGGACATGATCCTACAAGACAAAACACAGTGACTTAGCGGTAAAGATCGCTACTAACTTTAGAAAAAGGTGGACCCTCTCAAATCGTTCATCGCTGGAGGCACTGCTGGAGCAATTGAAGGTGTGATCACATACCCGTTCGAGTTTGCTAAGACCAGGCTCCAGTTGGTCGACAAATCGTCCAAGGCATCCAGAAACCCATTGGTGTTGATCTACAATGTGGCAAAGACCCAAGGAGTGGGCTCATTATACGTGGGATGTCCAGCATTCGTGGTGGGGAACACCGTCAAGGCATCAGTGCGTTTCCTCGGGTTCGATTCCATCAAGGCTCTCTTGGCCGACAAGAACGGAAAGCTCAGTGGACCCCGTGGAGTCATTGCCGGCTTGGGTGCTGGTCTCTTGGAGTCGGTGATAGCAGTGACCCCATTTGAAGCCATTAAGACAGCCTTGATCGACGACAAGCAGAGCGCAAAGCCTAAGTACCAGTCGGGACTTGTGTCAGGTACCGTCAAGTTGTGCAGAGATCTCGGGTTCAAGGGTATCTACGCCGGTGTAGTTCCAGTTTCTTTAAGACAGGCTTCCAACCAGGCCGTGAGATTGGGATCGTACAATGCCATCAAAACCATGATCCAGCAGGCTACCGGTACTCCAGCCAATCAGCCGTTGAGCTCTGCCTCCACGTTTGCCGTGGGGTCTTTTGCTGGAATCATCACAGTCTATACTACCATGCCTATTGATACGGTGAAGACAAGAATGCAAGCATTGGGCTCGGAAAAGAAGTACAAGTCGACGGTGGACTGTTTCGCCAAGATCTTCCGCGACGAAGGCTTGTTGACCTTCTGGAAGGGTGCTACCCCCAGATTGGGCCGCTTGGTGTTGAGCGGGGGAATTGTGTTTACCATATATGAAAAGATGTTGGTGCTCATGAATTAGGATGGGCAAATTAGATTACATATATAACGTTCAAAATGCATGTGCCTGGGTACCTTCCATGGTCATCCCTATGGTATCCTGATAGATATCGCGCAAGTGTAGAGCAGGCCTAGGCGGGCCCCGTGTTGGAATTAGTGGCGGTTGAAGTAGAAGAAGGAGGTGCCAAAATGACCTTTTCCATCTGCTTCACCCGATAAAAGTCAACCATGGACTTGATCACGATGAAAAGACCAAATGCAATGACTCCATAGGCAAAATACGGTGCTGTGTTGGGAACAAGCGCTGCTGAGTCCTCCGCTGTGTGTTGCGTAAACAATCCCGAATCATAACTGTCTATCAAGTCGCTCTTGATCGACTGTGAAGTGTTGATGTCAAAGGAGTTTGGGTCCTTGGGCACATAGCGACTAGGTAACTCATCGGAATGGCCGAAATTGGAGGGGACCATGCCAAAACCACTAATGATAAGACTTATACCTAGACCTGCTCTCGAGCCTTGCTTAGCAGCGTGAGAGGTGTGGAGCAAGTAGCACAACACAAACCCCACAAATTGAAATGCAACCGTAACCAATCCGTTCCAGACAAAACTGGCTATATTTCCCACGGGCAAGCCCTCGACAAACACTTCGTCTTCGTACATGGGAGATATCATTGTGGATTCCCAGTACTCGGGAGTTGAATCAGCCGCGGCTTCCTCATACGTAGGTGGATGAAGCTCCTGCTCATGCCTGTGTGATTCTGTGTCGGGTTTTGCCATGAGGTTTCTGAAGACGCCATCGGTTCCATGTCCGATAAAGCGACCGGGAGTGTTCGGTTGCATGCGTCCGGTGGTTATTCCGTTGTTGATTCTTTCGTACGTCTGCTTGATGGGCACAAGGTGGTTGAACACGTTCAATATGCGTTCCCTGGTGGTCAAGACTCTGATACTGTGCTGCAGCTCCAAGTCTTCTGATGTTGGGGAGCCATTTGTGGGAATCTCTGCTAACTGGGAGGAGGACGACAACGCCGTATCCAGCGAGTGCGGGGCGGAGACACCTTCGACAGTCTCATGGATGTCTCTATCAATCTCGGTAGCGCCACTTTGACCGTCGTACACAGGACCCAACCTGGTGTCCTCATGCGTGCCCAGAGGGGGCTGGTTGGAGGCAACGAAGGTATCGTTGTCGTGGTCCTTCGCATCCTCAAAGGAGTGAAGAAGGTTGTCGCTCTCCGGATCACAGGACGATTCGACCATGGTGTAGTGGCAAACGTGGATGGAATGGAAAACAACAAGGACTGATGGTGTAAGTGAGTTATGGCAGATAAATAATATATACTGCGCGAAAATGGCGAAGGGCGATAAGGACACGCTAGGCACAAGTTATGACGGAAACGGTGGAAGGAGAGAAGGCGATACTGGAAGAAGGTCGAACGGGGAAAGGACTGGCTGGACTTTACAGCAAGAATGTTCCTTGTATAGGCTAAGACATCTAGTATAGAATGGGAATGGTAACGGCCTTGTTGGTGGTGGTACTATGCTCGCGAGACTAAGCGAGACGCGAAGGGCCCTGGAGATGAGATAGGGGGAGTGGCGAGGTTGAAGGTTTCGGGAGACCAAAGACAAAATTGAAGTGGAGCTATCCAACGTCTGGTGTGGATTCGCAGCAACCGTCTGTAGGCCAGCAGCCAACTTGGCTACTTCTTTGCCTTTCATAATAGGAGGCACTCATAGAAAAGCTTAGTAGAGGAAGCGAAGGATTCCAACTACTCCTACTAGACGAAGTGCTCGTTCGGCCAACCAGTATTTTCACACCCCTTCCTCTTTATTCCGTCACGACAGTTACTGACACAGCTTTAATAAAATAGCGTATAGCTTGTCAATTCTTGCACACCCCAACACTGAACTTCGCGTGCGATACCATACTCACAACGGTTAGACGGATCGCAATCCGTACTACGAATTTCAACTGTAGTGTTTTATTCTGCTGACCCGCAGCACTGCTGCGAATCATTTACTATTCAACTTCTTCTTGATGTTACGGAACACAGCCAATTGCTTGAAGTAGATGGCAATAACAAGCTCCGTGAACCATACCGGTGCGAAGCGTCCCAAAAGATGGAGAATGTACGCTCTGTGTCCATGGTAGAGGTTGAACCGATCCTTCTTTGATACAACGTCTCTGATCACCCGCTCCGCATAGGTATTAGGCGGAAAGTTTGTATCTCTGGACATTCTGCTGGAGGCCAACGAACTTTCATAGAATCCCTCCACATTGTACCGGGACGTGTCGAAGCTGCGCACACCCTTGAGATTGTTGTCGCAGATGGCAGTGTCGACCCCTCCGGTGATCACACTGTGGACCCGTACCCCAAACGGCTTCATTTCCGCGTGGAGGTTCCACGCATACAGGTCAATGGCGGATTTGGTCGCACAGTAGGCTCCGGTCCACGATAATGGAACTCTCGCAGCTACCGAGCTGGTGAATACGATGCTGCCCTTGGTGGCAATGACAAAGTCGAGGAAGTACTTGGTGACGTACATGTGACCAAACACGTTGATCCCGAACAACCTCTCCACATCAGCTTGCTCCACTTCTCCCGCAGGAGCAGCAATGCCGATCCCGGCATTGTTGTACAAGATGTCCAAGCGACCACCCGTCTCCTTGCGAACGATTTCCACCGCCTTCTTGATATCCTCCACCTTGGTGATGTCACAGGCAAACGTCACCATTCCATATTCGTCACGCAACCCGTTCATTTCCCACACATTGGCTTCGGGAGCGCAGCCCAACACCTTGTAGCCGAGCTTGCACAACTTGAGGGCCACGGCGTAGCCAATACCCGAGGACGCCCCAGTTATCAATGCGTATTTCTGTGCCATAATCTGCTGTTACCCGATACCGCTGCAAAGGTGGGTCCCTTTACTGTTTTATATGTTCCCACTTCATATGCACGGATGTTGGCCGCACGTGAGATGCGTAGCAGGGCTCTGCATCAGAGAGCGTGATAGTGGCACATGCTAGCGGGGAGACGTGTTTCGATTTACCTCTTGCCCCGCATTTGGCGTCAACCCTCAATAGTGGACCCAGATTTTTCGAGCGGCAAGTGATCCATCGGCACGTGGAAATGCTCTTGGGGTTATTGGTGGGAGGGCTGACACTATCCCATTACGTAATCATCACTCCGTCCTAACTCACCTCCGTTGAGAAAACTTGATGCTCACGAGGAGACTACCAGTGATTGGGTTGTGGTGGTAACGTACCTGGTCCTTGATGGGCTGTGGTTGTGGCTTGTACTCTGGGTTGCGCACCTGGGTCTTGTTGGCAAAAATCTCGGTGTACTCGTAAATTTCAGGGACTCCCAAATCCACTGCTCCCGGCAAGATGCTGGAGGGAGCAGGCGTCCGGAACGTTTTGGGCATATCTGAGAGGTCGACGAGCGAGGGGCCACCTCTTCCTGCAAGTGCGGTTCGCCGGGAACTTGTTCCTCTTCCACTGGTGGAGGGGAGAAGGTCGAGCTCGTTTGTGGTGTGCCGTCTCTTTCTCCTGCTTTCTCTCTCTATTTCCTTATCCAAACGCTCCACCTCCAATTGGGACAACTTGACAAGCGAAGGCGAATAGTCAGCCACATTTCCTGGGTTCCTCAACACAGAGAAGAAGTCCTCCACCAACTGATAATCCGACGACACTAACCGCAATGCTGGAAGCAAGTGGGTTCGAATCTCTTCCTCTTGCACAGGGCTACCATCGAAACTGTACCCTACCATGTACAATGTCTTGTGGAAACACTGGGTCTGTTCTCTGATGGCGTGTGCAATTGCGGTGGTGAATTCCCCAGGTAAGCTCATCTCGTCGCACATCACGCTCGCAAAGTCCTCAGGGTCATTCTCTTCAAAGTTCAAGATATCCCACTCAAACTGGTCTGTGAGCTGAATGTTGTTAATGGTTACGTCCACCTTAATGGGAATCCGCAACTCTCCCAATGATTTGGTGGGATTCTTCTGGTAGTCACTGATTTGTTCCCTCATAGAACTCACAACGCTGTCATAAAACTCATGGGGTATTAATTTGTAATCGTCTATCAATTGTTTGGCAAATGACTCCACTGTCATGATTTCTTCGTTGAGGTCCCACAAGAAAGTATCCCGCAACTTGAACCGGTCTCTTTCAAGGTCAAATCCCAATCGTATAGGTACCAAATTGCGAGGCTTGTTGATATTCTTCAACACCTTCTTATTGATTTGGTCATCGGTCCAGTCCTTCTGAGGAAGCATCAACTTAGTGGTGGTGTTTGTAATGCCATTGCCGTAGCCCTCGTAGCCCTCGCCCCAGATGCTATTGTTGAATTGTCCCTTGTTGGAGATGTTGATGGCGTTCATTCTTAATTGCTTGATGTGGTTGTAGGCAGCGATATCCTTGTTCAAGTTCTCCATTAGTGCCTTGTTGCTATTTAATTGCTTGGTGTAACCACCGAGAAACTTCAGATCCTTCTCAATAATCGACTCATACTCAAGCACGTCCAGGGGAACGTCTTTTCCTTCGGCCTCTAATTTTTCAGACCACTCATTCAACTTCGTTAGCGACTTCATGGGCACGCTACTAAGTATCTCCGGAGTAAACTGGGGAGGTAAGTTGGGATTCCTGGCCGCAGCCGCTGCAGCCACAGCACTGACTGATTGTGCTGGGGTGATGGAAGGCTGGTGTTGACTGAGTCGATGTTGCGGAGGGGCCATATTCGGCTTTATCGATTGCGCACTTAATACCTCGACACCTGGAGCAGCAGGGTTACCTCCACCGGGCACACCTGGCTGTACAGTGTGTTGACCTGGATGCACTTGTGGTTGTTGTCCTGGCAATTGTTGTTGAGCCATGGGATGGCCACCCACTGGGGTTGGGTATCCTTGCTGGAAGGGCACCGCTTGCTGTGGGATGCTCTGGTGAGGAGGTGCGCCATGTATGGCTCGGCTACTGAGTTTATTTTGACTGTTCATGCCGCCCTGAGGACCTGGTCGTTGTGGATTCATAGAAGGGTCACCGACATGTACTCTATTTTGGTTGTTGACCATCTGAGGTTGCTGCATACCTTGGCCGTGTGGAGGCTGCTGTCTGTGCTGTTGATTCTGAATCGCCTGCATCGCTTGTTGTCTCTGGATGTAGTTGTTCATTATCTCTTGGAACTGAGGATGGTTCTTGAACTGCTGAAGCTGTTGTGGGTTCAAACTCGCAAGCAATTGGGGAGTAATCATCGGAAGATTCCGCTGGGACTGCTCCTGAGGCGCCATGCTCATATCGGCCCCGTTTGCAGGCTGCTGGTTGAAATTCATCTTGACTCCGTACAGTCCTAGTGTTGTTTGTGAAGTTCGTGTGAACACGACCCGTCAACGGCAACAAGTCGTGTACCAATCGGCACTAAATACAGGACTGGCTTGACTGTTGTAAATGTGGTTCCGATAAGTGATGTTGGCGCGGCTAGTAAGAAAGAAAAGCCACAGTGCAGTCCTTGTATTCGTCACCGCTCTCCTTCCCAGATTACTCTGTAGCTAGATTTCTGTAGCTTGATCGACGCGGCACGCTATATTCGATTGGGATTGCAATTATTAAGTGGGTCAGAGTATTACATGTTAGAATACTACAACCTGCAAGTTGCACTCTTTTTCCGCACTTGAATTTTGGAAGGTAAGTTTCGGGTCGGCACTCCGTTTAGCGCAGTTAAGGCACAAACGTGGGCGTTCTGACATCTAAATCCGCATTATGCACAATTTTGGTGCCGTGCGGAGAAATCAATATAAAGAAGCTGAAGCGTTCTCATGTTTGTTGAAGTACCAACAATACTTTTCTGAACATATACGCTATGACCAAATTCTACGACCCCTCCACTGCCCCGTTCCTCAACCCCAAGGATTCGCGGCAAGTTGTTTTCATCACCGGAGCCAACTCTGGAATAGGATTGTATACCGCGTTGAACTTGTATCTTCATGGATATATCGTTTACATTGGCGGACGGACGGAATCTAAGGTACAAAAGGCTATAGATCAAATCAAGACAGAAGCTCAGAAACGAGCGAAGACTTCTAAAGAATACAACTCAGAATGGTTTGGCGAGTTGCGCTTCCAATACATCGATTTACTCGACCTCTCCACCGTGGTCAAGGCTGCTAAGGAGTTTACTGCTAAGGAAGCAAAATTGCACAAGCTTATCTTGAATGCGGGGATCATGGCATGGCCTTACGAGGAAACGAAAGACAAGTATGAGATACAATACCAAGTCAACTTTGTAGGTCATTTCTTGTTGCTTCACTTACTCCTTCCAAATCTACAGGCAGTTGCAAGAGAGGGTATCGTACCCAGGGTGGTCTCGGTCACTTCAGATGGCCACACTCTTGCTCGTTACCCCTACGATCCCAGTGAGAAGATCAACGGATCTCCCAATTTCATCTACCGAATGGTAAGATACGGGGTTGCCAAGACTGCAATCGTACAGGCCACAAGAATAATGGCAGAAAGGTATCCTGATATCCTTAGCATTGCAGTTCACCCGGGTTTAATTGCAGACACCGAATTGACTACCCATCTCCAGTCAAATGGAGTCCTTGGTTATATTAACCGAGGCTTTGTGCAATTGGTAAAATTATTGATATCTGTGTCCCCGGAGGAGGGCTCATTAGCGACATTGAGGGCTGCATTGGATCCTTCATTGAATGCCAAAGACGACAACGGAAAGTACTTTTCCACCGGTGGAGCCGAAGGAACACCATCTAAATTTGCGACCGACCCAGACTACTCCAAGAAGGTATGGGACTGGAACGTTGAACAGTTGCAGAACAGAGGATACTGGGATTAGAATATGCTTATAAGCATGCGTATTTTGAACCCAACCACCCGAATTATTAGGCAAATGGACAGCCAAAAAGTATTTGTACTTCTATTCATCAATTCTACTGACGATCTTTCTCGTTTTTATTATACATTATATATATTACTGCATGAAACCAAATATAGTACCCATGTTGACATACCGTCTGCCACAATCTCCTAAATACTTCTGTACCACTCCTTGACACACTTCAAACACGTCTCTGTTTTGCTCTGCCAATGCATTGATTTCTCCGGAGGCCATTTGATCAGGAACTTTCTCGTTATCATATGCATTATAAATGGGTCTCAATTTCATCTGTTTGGCTTTGTCCACGTCAAATATGGAATCAAAATAAAGCAACTGATTATAGAGTGCCTTATCACTATATTTAAAACTCATCACACCCTTGCATCCGTGGGCTGTACCTGAAGTACTAATACAGCGCTTTCCGTAGACAGAAATTTGTCTTGTGGTAATTCCACACGCGGCATCATCACATATGAGCCATCCAGCATAATACAACGAGATATGGGTCCTGATAGCCTTTTCCAACTGACTAGTAAGCTTAATGGTCGAGAAGGTGTTTTGACAAGTAGTACACGTGATTCCATTGTAGGTGACTCGGTACTCTGTAGAAGCAGTAATTCCTCCAAATCTAAACTTCTTGCCACAAGAACAGTCTAGCACAAGGTAGCTGGAGTTCAAAAATCGATCAGCATCAGAAATATTGGCCTCCACAGGGGAAAATGTAGAAGATTCACCCTTGGATCCAAATTTTCTGGTATCAAGACCCAAAGATAAAGCAATTCTAGACATTTCAGCACCTTCAACTCTTTCCACAAGTCTGCTCACAGGACCCATAATTTGTTTCTCCAAATAATAGTCTGGATCGGCCCTGAATGAAGACATATTTCTCATTATCTCTTGCATTGGTCTTGCTCTAGATGCTGGTGAGCTATTGTCATTCTCACTTGGTGCGATTATAACAAAGGACATAACATTGCCCAGCTTGACCACCTTACCTTCAGCACGCAATCTCAAGGCCACTTGAACTGATGGCATATTTGCCCCTTGCGCATAGTCCTTTGGATCTTTGGAAAGCCTGTTACTAATCCGAAACTTGTCCAATTTTATTTCATTATTTCTGATTTGATTTGAAGTAGTCTCCAAATAGTCACAAATTTCATTTAATGCCTGATCAGGGTCGAGCTCAGAAAGTAATTTGTTCAAGATAAACATAGAAATATCTTTAGAAAGCTGACAGTACTCACGACGTCTCATGTCCAAACCCTTTATTTCCAAAGTGGTTTCTTCTAAGTTGTTGCTTCTGTTGATGACAACATTCAAAGCGGCATATTTCTTCTTTGCATGCAAGAGTAACTTTTTGAACACATTATCAATGTCAATTTCCAACAACTTGTACCGTTCATTAACCAGTACTTTGAACGATTCACCGACCTTGATCGCATCTTCATAGTTATCAGCTCCGGTATCAATCATAACCGAATCAGTATCACCATACAAAACCTTCAAGCCAACAGATTCAGCCAATTGTCTAGTATCCATAAGAATCTCTCTACCCTTATTTGTGACTAATGAAGCTAATGGACGGGCAAAGAATCTGGAGTATTCATAACCAAGACATCCATACATAGAGTTGGCTGTCAATTTCAAAGCTTGTTGTTTAATATCATATTGTGCTCTTTGAAAAGGTGTATTCTTTGGGTCCTTCAAAAGCTTCTTGACTTCACGACGACGAGTAACTAAGGTATTCAATAACTTCGGCAAGACACCTGCAGACGCGTGCTTATCTGGGATCTGCGTAAGTCTCTCCGTCTCATCATTGGGGTGTCTGTTGTACTCATCTCTGTCGACTGTGGTAAAACAAATATTATACTCCTGAATGATACTAGGGTACAAGGAGTTGAAGTCCATAACTAGAACATAATTCTTGTGTAACCCTTTTTCAGGTTCAAAAACCAAACCACCCTGATATTTTGACCTCTTGGTACCACCTTCTTCATCCTTTGCTTGTCGCCTTTTACTCTGTGTCTCTTTGTCAGGAACAATAAAATTGTTTCTTTTGAACTCGTGCAATAAAATAAATTCGTTTCTTCCGGCTCTGGTACCTCCCAAAGTATGAGACCACGCATTACCCGCGATATTAGTCAATTGCTTCGACAATGATAAAATCTGCAAATTGAAGGCTATCTCAGCAGTAATTTTCACATTTCTGGTGTTTTCATTTAATCCCATCAAAATCATATCAATATTTTCACGGAAGTTGGGACTAGTATAATTAATCTCGATTGGTTTGATCTGCTTTCCGCAAACAACTTGATACATTTCTGGTAGTTCCCAGGTAAGACATTTTGGAGTCAACGATTGGCCTAGCTCATTCGCAATATCACATAAGAGTCTTCCTTGAAAGATTTCCCTAATTTGAAATGACTTGTTTCCCCCGGAAAGATTATGAGCAAAGTTTTGAGGCCATACTTTTCTATTACGACGACCAAAAGTAGACCAGTTGTCCACCTTCAAATCATGCATTCTCAGGACCAACACGTCCAAAGAAATATCTTCCAATTTATGGCCCACAAAGACGTCGGGATCAGATCTTTTAATTATGGCAGATACGGCATTTAGAAGAACCTTTTCATTGGGGCATGTTCTTAGATTGAAACTTTGCTTTTGAGCCAATGCTTCCAAGCCAGGAGGATGAGATACTGAGCCAACTGGTCTCATGAACGTAATCAATTCGTCTGGTTGAAGCTTTTCATCAATAGGTGAATCTTGAGAGATATTGTAGTAAGTACCAATCGAAACGGAGACAATTTCTTGTTTAGACTTCTTAGAGTCCATAGTAGTCTGTACAGAAAGCGACAGGATTGTCAATGTAGGAGGAGAGGGTGCCCTTTCATTGATGGGATTAACCAGCATTGGCGAGTCAATCGCAACTTCAACCTGACAGTGTGAGGTGTTCTGGATGGTACCAAACTTTGCTTTGGACACTTCTAACCAGCATGGACCCATAATATTTCTTTGTAAGACGAACTCTTCGAACATTTTAGAGTTACCTCCGAAGACATGACTGAACGTTTGGCCCGAAAGTTCTGCTGGCAAAGTTACATTTCTGTTTTTGGGGGTCTTGAATGGTAATAAAACTTTCAAATACTCAGCTTCCTTAGGAACATCAGGAAGTTCAAATGCATATTTCATCTTTTCAGGCTTTGCCTTAATGTGGTCCAAATCGAACTTTTCCATGAGCAATGGGGCCAATTCCTCATGGACATCCATAGGTTCGATTTCATCTTCTGTATCTTCTTCTCCATTGACCACACGGTATTTTCTGGGAAGGAGATACAATTGTCTCGCAAGACCATTCACTTGCAATAATCCGGAAACAAGACTTCCTTCTTTGGTTAACACTTTTCCAAATAAGAGCAAAGTGCTATCTACTTCGCAATAGTCTAGCCAGAACATTTTGAAGGAATCAGATGAGTCATCTGCATTGTCCACGAAGGAAGAAGGATCAAGTTTCTCCGTGTGTATACTTTGCGAGTGAGGTTTGTAACCAGATTTGAAAGTGGGGGATGATGGGATGTCGGACGCTTTCACTGCTGAGATGTTGCTGATGTTGCTACGGTTTGCGCCAACTGCCCTAGGGCGTCTGGTAACCACTTCTTCATCAGAATCCGAATCCTCCTCTTTTGGTATTAGGGGTGGTGTTATATCCTTTTTGGGTGTATTTTCAGGGTCGATATTTTCCTTCTCACTAGGTAATTCCAGTTCCAACGTTTTGATTGGTGAGGAGGGCTGCTCGTGGATGCTCATCGAAGTGTCTGCTGTCTCGTTAGCAAAGTCCAGACCTACCAGAGATGACTTTTCCCTCTTGATGGTTGTAGAAAAGCTGAACATTGATTTTTTACTCTTCGTCTTCACGGCTGCCTTGTTGGAGAACATGCTAGCCGGATTCTTCTTTGCCTTTTTGACAGGAGCAGAGTCCTCGAAATTGTCAAGAATATCATCAATGTTTGTGTCAAGTTTCTTTGTAGAGACTGTGCCTGATGCTGGTTTAAAGAAGTTGTTGATTTGCGCTGTCTTGGCCACCTTTACCGGTTTCTCCTTTCTTGAACGTTTCTTAGACACACGTGAGTCTTCTTCGTCGGAGTAGTAGTTTGGACGCGTTGCATCGTCCCATTCGTCCACTCCGTTATCCACATAACCTTCACCATCATCGTCAACAATAAAGTCGTCGTTCATAAGTTGGTCCCGTTTGTGCTGTCTGTAGGTCTCATCGTCGACTTCGTCATAAATTGCATCATTGTCTTCATAGTCCGACAATACTTTCCTGGAACCAGACTTCCTTGCGGCCACAAGCTGCTTGAGCTTGTCTCTTCTGATTTTGGACAGCATGGTGAAGAAGAAAAGTTGTGCTTGGGTTGTCAAATGGTGGCATACGCGAAAACGCGTCTGGATGCGCGATAAATACGTAATATCAAAATGCGTGGCCGATGAGAGGTGGGGCTCTCGACGCGAAGAAATATGTTGGAAAGATGAACTTGTCCTAATATGATGACATAAGATAGACTTATAAGAATTCGGATTGGCTTGGATGGATTTCAACCCGGTGGCAAAATGCTATTTGTGGCAAAGTGTCTCGTTTACTACAGCGCTCAAGTAGACATACGCGTTGGTTGCGAAAAGAGAGACCTTACGAGGATTATAAAGCTAATAGTGCAACGCTAGAAACAAGCGGTACGTTAAAGTTAGTTGAGAAGTGGCTGGCTCTGTTATCTATCCAATTGTATCCAAGCAAAGGACGCTCTTGGAATTCAATTGTATACGTGAATGTGACATCAAACATCGGTATCAAAAACTGGCACAGGAAGGGCTTTTATTTCACTTCTTCTGATTAACCCAGCTGGAATGACTCGCCATGAGAGCCAATTTTGTAGGTCAAGGTTGCTTGAATGTTTGAAGATTGGCGATCCCGTTAGTTGTCATTTCGAGAAGAGGCTCAAGTTAGACAGGGAATTTTAAATGGTACGAATCAGCAATGACCTCCCATATTAGTACTGCCTAGATTTGTATCTTTGGCTTCCATTGGTTTTCAAAGTCAAAATTCTATTCATTACCGTCCATCTTCAGCGTCGGTTAATTGTTATGTAAGCATTACGTAAGCGATAAGCATCATGAAATGCAGCACTTTCTGCTGATAGGCAGCATCAAGTACAGTTACGATATAATTGCTATTCCCAACGTATCGTTATTCCTATCAATCAGATCCCTAATCACACACCAAGAAGTGTATCCACATATTGATTAGAGCCCAGAAGACAAGATGTCGTTTGCCAATCTTGATCTCGAGGCGCAGAAGCCAGCACCATCAGAACAGGCAAGTCCTCAAAGCGACTTGGACGTCATCATCACAAGCACTTCGAAGCAGCTTCGAGTATTCGGGGATTTGGTATCACAGCTTGACATACAACGCAAGCAAGTCGGTACACGAAGAGACTCCATATACTTGAGGACTGCCGTCGATGACTTGATACAAAGAATCAGCGAATTGGAAGGAGCCATCGAGCCGCTAGTCCAAAACTTGTCTCTGTTAATAAATAAGAAACTGGGAGTGGTCAAAGAAGATGACAAGGGCTTGGAAATATCTAACCGTCATATAGTCATCAAAGACAGACTCGTGAGCGAATTTAATCAATTACATGGCCTGTTCCATCGTTCCATTCGTATCTATAATGAGAAAAAGAAGGCATTCACAGTGAAGCCAAATTCCATCGCCGATGAAAGAACCCCATTGATAGAGCAAGAAGCTCCTCAAACACAAGAACAAGTTCAAGAACAGCTCGAAAGAGAACTGGAACAAGTGAACCAAACTGAATTACAGTACCATTTACTACTTACTGAAGAGAGAAATAGAGAAATCAACCAAGTCTCAGAAGGCATAATGGAGGTGAACTCCATTTTTAAAGATTTAGGAGCGCTCGTCAACCAACAAGGCGAACAGTTAGACAGTATCGAGGATAACATTTTACAGTTACACGGAAACACTCAGCAAGCACTGAAAGAACTTCAAAAGGCCGATCAATACCAGAAATCCAAGGGCAAATGGAGTTGCATTTTACTCGTGGCCTTAACAATATTCGTCTTAATCATAGTATTAGCCGTGGTAAGTTGAGAAGACATTTAATAAACGATGTTACGATTGGATTTTAGTGGTATTACTGATTTAATACGATATATTGTATTCATTTGGCAAAATAGTGCTACTACGTCCTGACGTAGTTGATAGGTGTCATTTTCGCGTAAGTTTAGTCCAATTCAGCAATACCGTTCTTGATTTCATCCGACATTCGTCTTCGTCTCACTTCATGTTCATGAAATTCTTCTTCGTCGCTCAAGTCACTTGCATAGTAGTCTGATGCTTCAGGGGTAGTCGCGAAATCAGAGGTATCTGTCGAGTTTGACTCGTCGTCACTCGAGTCGCTACCCAAATCAACATTTTGGTTAGCGAACCAGTTGTCCTCATGGGCATCAGCAAACATCTTGTTCTTCTTCGACTTTTCTAGTTGCTCTCTGCAGAACTTGGCGCCATTCTCAAAAAACGTTTCGGCTGCCTCCAATACATGGTCCCGATTGGCAATGAAAGCTATCGTTGCTCCTGTAACGGCACCTACGGTGAGGGCCACTTTTATCGAAGCAGGAACTGAAGTTAGTCTGGACATCATGGAAACAAGTCTTGGGAACACTTACTTATAAATGGCATTGGTGCACGTAACTCATTCTTGCCACCCCTAAGTTCTGCGATGCTGTGGCTGCTTAGGTAATAAGGTTATGAGCACCGCGTGGATAGAGATATAGGGACGAACGGGTTGATTTCCATGAGTCACTGACAATGCTTCTTTCTCGGCCATTGAGTTTTACAGAACACTTCTATCGATCCCGGAATGCTAGTGGGTTCTATAGAGGCTTTCAGGTCACTGCTACATACAGCTGCGATCTTGACCACCAAGTGATATTAAGAGCTCTCCGAAAAACTGTATTAGAATATCACTTGTTAGTATGCAATGTCGTTAAGAAAGGCAGTGATTTCCACTATGAGCCATTACCCCTTGTCGCTATGGATGAAATCCTCGAAGAGGTGGACGAGAACATGTATTTAGACAATGGGACCATCAATGAAAAGTTTATGAAATATGCCAACAACTTTGAATTTTCCTTTACCGCTAACAAACCATTGTTCAAATTGATCCTTATTGGCAAAAGAAATCTCGCTGCTATATTCGAACACACAATTGCCGATGGTGTCGTCGGAAACTATTTCCATGAGATCTTCGTGGAAAACCTTGCATATGTGTCTGACGAGAAACATGCAGACGAGTTCGAAGCGGAATATATACCGTTTCCCGATGAGGGGAAGAACACAATAATTTTTGACTATTCAAAAGATGCCCTGCTACTCAAAAATGCTTTACAGCCACCAGCTGATGACTTCTTGCCAGAACCAAAAGATAGTGCCATTACTGCGAAAAGGGAGTCACTTCCTAGATGGCCAGGCCGGTTCCCGCCCCTGAAGAGATTCACCGTGGCATTCAAGCTAATCAATTTTACTCCGTCTGAAATTAAGCAGATTTTAGACAAGTGCAGGGAAAAGAAGGTCACTTTCACGGCATACCTAGCCGCGATTACTAATTTAACATTACAGCCCGTCTATGGAAGTGATCACTATACGACGACAAAAGTTGCCATGGCATTGCGGCGTTTTATGGAAGACGAAGAAGTTAACTCACGCTATGGATTCAATTCAACGAAAAAGTATAAGTTATTAGGAACATCGGCACACTTGGGACAGACACAAGTTATTTATCCCTTTGATTCGTTCTCCTGGGATTTGGTACAGCAGATTAATGAAAACATTAAGAGGCAATTAAAAGATGAGTATCCCTTAAATGTTTTTAATGGGTTCAAAAATATCTATCAGAAATCCACCAATAATACCGAATTTTTCGAGAAACAAATGGATTACCCAAAACAGGACACCTTGAAGCTCTCAAACCTAGGATTTATTGACGTTCCCGTATACGACACTTGGACCATCACTAACATGGTATTTTCACAGGATGTTTCACCTCCTGCCACGGATTTCATGTTGAACGTTATCTCCACTAAATTGGGAGGCTTGAACTTGGTTCTCAGCTTTTTCGACCACCAATTCGAGTCAGGTTACACCAACTATGACCATTTAGTCGAAGCATTGAAGACAAACTTGTTTCTCCACGCATCTTAGAGTAATACTATAATTACAACATCAGAAATGCCGTTAGGTTTAATATCAACATCCTAAGTAATATGAAATTAATATAGCATATGAGTAAACGAGTGAATGTAGAAGATTGTTTTCAGAAACTGTCTTTCGGATATAATGAGATGTGTTTTTTGTTACTTTGGTGTTTTAGTGTCTTTCGAGCATTAGTTAGTTTCAACTGGTATTATTCTCTTCTTATTTCTGTCCCCCGCCTTTTTTGCAGCAAAACACGACGATCGCGATCACAAACAACGAATCTATCTCAACGAGCACAGCCAAATCTATGGATACACTACTAGACGAAGTTCCGCGTCGAACCGAAGGGGTACTCCGCTCTCGTATAACGGGGCTGTGGTCTGACCAGGACCTTGTCCGAGAGGTTAAGCGCTTTGACGATTTTCGAACTATAGATTGGGTGGAAGATGAACTAGATGAACACCGAAAGCGAGTTTTGAAAGCCAAGAATATCACGAGATCGGCATCTTTCAAAGACGGGCTTCTTGCTTCGACCCAAAACTGGATCGTCTTAGCAGCAATGGGAATTGTGATTGGCCTCATTGCTGGTGTCTTGAACATCATTACCGCTTGGCTCGCCAGCATCAGAACAGGACATTGCAGCAATGGCTTTTATCTCAGCAAAGCTTCATGTTGCTTGAACCAAGATCAAGAGAACTGTGCCTCGTGGATTGAGTGGTCTAGCTACGGTGCTATAAACTACTTGTTTTATGTCGTGATATCATTGATGCTTTCCTTTACAGCGGCCATTTTGGTCAAAAATTATGCCCCATCTGCTGCGGGATCTGGTATTTCCGAGATAAAGTGCATAGTCTCAGGCTTTGTTATGGAAGGCTTCCTTGGTCCATGGACGTTGTTCATCAAGAGTCTCGGATTACCATTGGCGATCGCATCAGGACTTAGTGTTGGAAAGGAGGGGCCCAGTGTTCACTACGCGGTGTGCGTGGGAAACACTATTGCAGGGTTGATTCCAAAATACCGAAAGAGTGCATCAAAGGCTCGTGAATTTTTGACGGCAACTGCAGCTGCTGGCGTAGCTGTTGCCTTTGGTTCGCCCATGGGTGGAGTATTGTTTTCCATCGAGGAGATTTCTTCCGTATTTCAGCTATCCACTATCTGGAAATCTTACTTCTGCTCTTTAGTGGCTGTCATCACTCTTGCAGCTATGAATCCATTCCGTACTGGGCAGTTGGTTTTGTTTGAAGTTACCTATGATACAGATTGGCATTTTTTTGAAATCCCAGTATACATTCTAATCGGTATCTTCGGTGGGGTCTACGGTATAGTGGTATCGAAGCTTAACATTAAAGTCGTCTCATTTCGCAAGAGGTACCTTTCCTCATCAGCGGTAAAGGAAGTGTTCATTTTGTCTTTATTTACCGCGTGTTTCTGCTATTTCAACGAGTTCCTCAAAGTTGATATGACGGAGTCCATGCAACTCTTATTTCGCGAGTGCAATTCAGAGTTTTTTCATCCAATATGTGATCCAAACTCAAGGAAAATCAATATCTTTTTGTCTTTAATATTTGCAACCATTGCACGTATGGGCCTTACCATATTGACTTATGGTTGCAAAGTCCCTGCGGGAATATTTGTTCCCTCAATGGCTGCTGGGGCATATTTTGGAAGAGCATTGGGAGTACTTGTGGATGGTCTTTATCGAAAGTATCCAGAATCTGGGCTTTTTGCAGCCTGTCCACCTGAAGGGAAATGTATCATACCCGGAACGTACGCTTTTTTAGGAGCTGCAGCGGCATTAAGTGGTATTACCCATATGTCTGTTACCGTGGTTGTTATCATGTTCGAGTTGACTGGAGCATTGAGGTATATCATTCCAACTATGATAGTTGTTGCAATCACAAAAAGTATCAATGATAAATGGGGGAAGGGAGGCATTGCTGACCAAATGATCAAATTCAACGGCTTGCCACATATCGATTCAAAAGAAGATTTTATTTTTAATACGACAGTCGAAAGTGCTATGACCACTGTCGTTATCGCATTTCCTCTGGATCCAATTGATGAAATTTCTTTGGGGCAGTTAAAAACGGTTCTTAACAAGACAAATTACCGTGGATTTCCCATTATCCAGTCATCTGCTCATCCTAAAATGATAGGATTCGTGTCCAGGGCAGATTTGGAATTTGTTCTTAGAGATTATGAAGGGGTTGGCGATGATACGCAGTGCTCCTTCAGTACGGATAATCTGATAAGCTCAGTGGCTATTGATTTCAAGTCTATTATTAACCCATCTCCCATGACGGTTGATATCAATATACCCCTTGAATATGCACTTGAAATCTTTGTTAAAGTTGGACCAAGGTATATTTTAGTGGAGAAGGATGGTGTTTTAGTGGGTCTAGTGACTCGAAAAGATATTTTGAGATATGACTACACGTCACACCACTTGCACAGAAACCATGATGATGAAAGACATGACGAGCTCTTAGAAGCTAAAGTTTGGGAAGTAATGAACCACTTCACGAAATCTCTCAAAAAGAATTTTGGAAGACTATTGTATAATGACGAGTTTAGATTTTATAGACCAGTTTAGTTTTTACTACAATGCTGATACATACGATTTTGTAATATTTTGCGATGCTTAGATGTGTATCATGAAAACCATTAGTCTCATTGATCTTTCCATTTTCCGAAGTCCTTGTAGTTACTGTACAAGGTACGGAAAAATGATTTACCAGGAATATCTAAAGTTGTGCTTACCATCTGCAATTCGTTGCTACTTAGCACATCGAAGATACTGTAAATTCCGCTCATGAGCTCCTCGTTAACAATACTTTTGAAATTGTATTTCAATGCCAAAAAAATATAGTTCACAAGTAGTAAGGGCACATGCTTTCTTAGAGCTCTCTTCACCAACGCAGTAGAAGAGTTGAGAGAATGATTTTCTTTCTCTCTGGACAGAGCGGATGTAGATGGTTCACATAAGTTGGATAACAATCTCGAATATGACATAGCAGCTTCTTTGCAAGTACCTAAAGTCAGGTTTTCTTTCGAAGACAAAGGCACAAGCAACGTAACAAATGCGCTTATAATAATGTGATGACGGGAGGACAATTTATAACGGTGGAAAAGTAAAAGGTACGACATTATTTGGTTTGCATGGAGGTAAATCTGCTCAACCTCACAGTCGGTAGATTCACCTCTAATCACCAAGTGGCCGTATTGAGATACCAAGGTTATTAACATTTCGGTGCTATACTGGTTAAATAACCATGACCTATCGCTCAAGCTGGTCTGTAATGCGGTCAAAATTGTAATGTGAGATGCAAATGTGAAATTATTGAACTCTGACAAAAGTGTCGAGATGATTTGACTAGCAATTGTTTTTGAAAAATCGTATTCTTTCTTTAAGGACCTCATTAACGCACAGAGAATTTGCACAGTTCTTTGCAAATCAATATCCGATCCGAATGATTGTGAGACAAATCTGTAACAAACTTCGTACTCGTCACCATTCAATTTGAGCAAGTAATTCTGCAATGCTTCTGTTAATTCGACAGATTGGTCTGCAATATTGTAGAAAAGACTGAGCACATAAAGTGAGTCTTTGGAAGAAGAAACTTTGCATACCAATTTAAATAAAGTTTCCCTTGTAGCAAGTGAATTATCCATCTTGTCAAGCTTTGATCCTGCCAATTTAATTAACTCCAAAACTGAGTCCCCACTTAGATTCGATCTGGGTGAAAGAAGAGAATTAAGAAGCCATGACACATTGTTGCTATCAATTGCAGTGCTTGCCAAAGTACCCTTCAAAATAATCTCAATAGTTGAAAAAATTTGGGTCACCAAGGCTTTCAAAGATTCCCTGATATTGCTATCGCCAATTGTTTCAACATCCAGCGCAGCGATAATCACAAACCCAGCCTGTAATATAGTGAGATCTGAATCTTTCTGGCTCCTTTTGCCCTTTGATTTAGATAATGTTTTGCAATCATTGAGGAGAATCTTCAATGCATCCATTATGTACTTCAAGTGCTCCTCATCATTAATTTGCTGCAAGTGATGGGACCAAATTTTAGTCAAAATATCTAGAGAATAACTTTTGCATTCCGAAGTTGATGTCTCTAATATTTTTAATCCAGCAACAAACTCTGTCTCTAAAGTCGATTTATAAGATGGGGCATGCAAGAGATGAAAAATAGCCCTTCGAGAATTGGCGCTAATGTCTGACTTTCCCTTTTTGATCGCCAAACTGTAAAGAGTTTCCATGGTAATTTTCTTCAATCGTTTATCGAAGCATTGGGTTGGAATAGTTCTGATGAGTTGGAGAAGTGATGAGTTCGAGTTTACTCTTTCAACCAAATAAGATATCAAGCTTGAAGTCAACTGCTTTTGCTCGTAAAAAATGTACCCTGCGGCGAAATAATTTTGGATTTCCTGCCACGAAAGTCTGGCAAAAATAATCTCAACTAAGTTCGTCAATAATTCTTGGGTAAAGTTTGCTTCTATGATGACAACCCACCTGTTAAGGATAAATAGTAATTGGGAGATGTCATTTTCTTCCCTTAAGTACTTCGTGAATGCTACGACAATGGAGTCGACATTATCAATCTCTTGACCAAGCTCTATCAATCTGAAAACAGTGTAATAATAGAAACGGGTATGTCCTTTAATATTCATTTTGAAGATTGGTTGGTCATAGAGACACATGTAGTAGTACCGAAGTTCCCAAAGCTCTTCTCGATTAAGGTCGAAGAACAGTTTGTGTTTGATTAATACTTCCTGTATCGATCTAGATTTAGTTTTGTTTGAAGTAAGAAGTCCCCTAAAAATAGCAATTATCAATGGTAGAAAGAGAGTTTCATGCTTGCCAAACTTGTCAAATAGTTCATTGACTACATTTGTCAACTGGGTATTTGAAAAACTATCAACACATTCGGCAACAGCAGACACGAATTCTGGTTGAGTCCAAAATTTTGATAATTTGATAGATGTGGGCCAAACTTTAGTGAAAAATTGGGCCAATTCTCTTCCTTTCAAATATGCTTGTAATACGCTTGTTCCAATCTTCAAAAGTGGCGGCAGTCCTTTAACTGACGAGGCATTTGATATGATGCTGGCTGAATATTTCATGGCTAACTCAATGTCCAATTCTATTAAATAGATGATCAAACTCCAGTCAATATCATCGGCTTGGGATGCGTTAATTTTGGAGTCAAATTCATTCGAGTAAATCTCCTGGAAAAATGCTGTTGACAATGTCTTGTTTACTTTCGCCAATCTTTGGAGTAATTCAGAAGAAAGACCTTTAAAGTTCTGTGTCGTTGTTATTGAAATGAATAATTGTTCGCAAATGGGCAAGTCTTTAGAGGAAAGATTAACCACTGTGAGCTCAAATAATTCGCTGATGCCAAGCTCGGTCAATTGATCCAGGGACTCCTGAAGTAGTTGATCAATATTGGGTTTAAGGTTATTCACATTGTCCTGGTGGTACAACATATTGACTAGAATTGACTGGAACAACTCTTTAGATGCGGGTTCCTGGTTAGCCAGTGTAAGAAATTTCAATAGTGACGGTACACACTCTTGCACAAATCTAGTAAAAGACTTCTTAGTAACGGTGTAGTTGATGTTAAAGTTGGGTATCTGGTATAAGTCATTCACCAATGACGACCATTTGAGTACCAAATGTGATGGAAATTGTGTTTCATTCACTGCTTGCAAATAAGCCTTCAAAAGGGCCACGGCTGTAGTTTCCTCTAGCTCAATGTAAAAATCTTTCTTCACTAGAGCAACAAAGTCAAACATTGGTGACCACACCAACACGTCTTGAAGCGCTCTAATCACAACTATTACGGTTTCCACCAACCTCACACGCTTAAATAATTTGTTTCGACTGCTTGTGTTCGAGGACAAGTTCCATGCCTTTATGAATAGTTTCCAGAAGTCAGGCTGAGCCTTCCAGGACTTGAAGTTTAGTGAATCGCCAACACGGTCACAGAGGAGCTCAAAAACGAAGTCCGTTCTGTTGGGTAGAAAGACTTCACTTTCACCGTCGAGGAGCGCATTGGCGGATGCCAAGATCTCCCCAATAGCAGACTTGGAACGAAGAAACTTCGTAATGGACTCCGCCGACATTTAGGGTGGTACTAATGAAACTAGTTCTATGATGGCGGCTGCACTAGTTGTGAAAAATGACGAGATGAGATGTGCGCACCAAAATCAGGACCACGAATACAACATGAGAAGGTGCGATGGAGCGTAGCTACATCATGGAGTCGAGAACAAGCTTACTACCAAAATGGTATATATCTTGTTAATGAAAGAAAAGGTATAATTTTCGCAAGAGTATTCACAGTTACTGGCTCTCTAATATTCAACTTCGATGCTCTTGAATGCGTCAAAGTATCTGACGTGTGGAAAACTACAAAAAATAAGTAGACCCGATCTGGGCTTTCTACAATCCGATGCAGTGGAATCTCTATTCAACTTTCCCCGACACAGTTCAGTTTATCGTAAATGCCGTTTATTAATATACAATACAACTATGAGCATAAAACACCCTTGAGTTGAACACGGACATGCTGCTTAGATCAACAAGGTTTCGATCTTGTCCTTGATACCATAGATTTGGTTCTTGATGGAAGAAGCTTCATTGGTGGTGACAGAGGCAGCGATGACTGGTCTGGAAACACCACAAGCTCTGCCCAAAGCAGCCTTGGATGGAACAAACACGTAAGGAACGTTCTTGTCTTCGCACAACAATGGCAAGTGCAACAAGATTTCAATAGGTTCGGCATCAGCAGCCATGATGATGAACTCGGAAATACCTCTGTTCAAAGTCTTGGTGGCTTCGTTGGCACCCTTCTTCAATTGTCTCAAGTTCTGAGATTGTTGGACGACGTCCAAGATCTGCTGGGTCAAAGCAGAGTCGGCTAATGGGAAGGCTTTAGGGTTTGGGGCAGACATTTTCGGTTCCTTGCAAGAAGCTCACCAGTAATTGATAGAGATGGAAACGAGGGAAATTTTCGCATTATTATGGCACATCTCATCGTGGTCCGGCATATGGATGGCACTCGGCTGTTGTTTACCCTCGCACGCGTACACTTGGTCCCGCACTGCAGGCAACCCGTGCCGCCGCCAATTAGCACCGGGCGAACGAACACCAAAACTTTTCTTTAATTGGAGCATAGCCTGAATCTTGGTGATAGTCAATCAATTCAAGCCATCAATCGATCTTTCTGTACAACCACCGTCTCATCGCATCATGTCTGATTTATGGTACGTACTTGTGCACTCACTGCCGTCGAGGTCCCTGCTTAAGGGGTTCAATCAATCCAAACATCCACGTTGATAAGAAGATAGAAGCGAATATTGCACCCCTAGTTGCCATATGAGATGCTGCGTTTAATGAGTGTTGTATCTGGTCTTGTCAACTACAGCTTTCTCTGCATTGACACTCGAATGAACTCGGTTGTTTCTTTCTCGACCGCTCGTCTATTTCGTTCCTACTAACATTTCTAGTCCAGTTTATGCACCATTCTTTGGTTCCATCGGTTGTGCCGCTGCCATTGTCTTCACCAGTTTCGGAGCATCCTATGGTACTGCTAAGTCGGGTGTTGGTATCTGTGTGACTTCCGTCACCAGACCAGACTTATTGGTCAGAAACATTGTTCCCGTTATCATGGCGGGTATCATTGCCATTTATGGTTTGGTGGTGTCTGTGTTGGTTTCCGACTCCTTGAAGCAGCAGCAAGCCTTGTACACTGGTTTCATCCAATTGGGTGCTGGTTTGTCTGTCGGTTTGTCCGGTTTGGCTGCCGGTTTCGCCATTGGTATTGTGGGTGATGCTGGTGTCAGAGGTACTGCCCAGCAACCAAGATTGTTTGTGGGTATGATTTTGATTTTGATTTTCGCTGAAGTCTTGGGTTTGTATGGTTTGATTGTGGCCTTGTTGTTGAACTCCAAGACCACCGATGCCATCTGTTAAGAAACCCGCGGAGCACTGCTACATGGTGTAGGTAGGGTTCCTATCCTGGTCTACGGGTTCTCGTCGTCGAGATCAAGACATCATTTTTTTTAGTTCATTGTCAAGAGGTGCAATGGTAAATGGACCTACTAGCCACTGTGAATTGTTTTCGTCCATTATAACGCGTCATTTCAGTACTCAGACTGTGTCCTCTTGCGTTTCTGATTATAAAATATAAGTAACTAATAAACTTTACCTATATTAGTTGTAAGCTAGATTGCAAAATGGATTTGTTTGCAGTCAAGTTATCTGATATATACCTGACCTATATTGCACACGATTTCGTTACGAAGCATCTTTACCAATTCATCGATACTTCCTGGGATCTTTTTCCCACTAGATTTTACTTTCACTCTCCAGTCGTAGCCTGTCGTCTCCTCCTCTATGTGGTTGATGGCGTATTTGTACAATGCTTCTCCATCCTGTATTTCTTGGGATGTCGATTGTAGTTCATAAATGTCAATAAGTTCGATGATCATAATCAAATCCGGGAGATGAAAGTTTGCCTCTGAATTAGTCAAGAATGGAAGAATTTGAGCGAGTAGCAAGGGATAAAATTTTTTTGGTAAATGGCTGAATCTTAGCAAGTGAATTAATGAAGATAGCTGAACCATCGGTACCGATTCTCCTGAAAGCGACGTTCTATGTGTCAACCCCAGTGGCTCGGATTCTAATGACTTGAAAAATTTGAACAACACAGCGTATGGTGAGAGTGTCTGTCTAATCACAGGGTCAATTTCAAAAGACTCATCTATATCTCCAGCCACAATCTTATTGATTAATTCGTCATCAGATGGACGATTGTTCACAACACTATCTTGGAAAATCAAATCCCACACAATATGCTGGACTTTCTTCAATCCGTCGTTGAAACCGTACACACCCTCTGAGTCATAACTTTTTACAAATAAATCAAGGGACTCGTAAAGAAGACCATCCTCCAAAGATTTTAGTCCATAGTTGTAGTATAATTGTCTCGATAATGGAATCAAATTTAACTTTGCACAAATTGTTAATACCCATTCCAAGTCATCGTTAGTCTTGCAGTGATATTTGGGCAAAAACGATTCAATGACCTTTCTCGAACTTGCATGTGAGGATTTTGAGGTGGTTATATCATCGTTAAGTAGTAACCCGATACCAATTGGAACAAGGTCGTGAATATTCAAGCACTCGAATGCTTGAACGCTTAAGAAATACTCTGAAATGGTTCTCTTTTCAATGATATTTTTGAAATTTGAAACTGTGGAATCAACTTGATAATAACTCTTGAGAAGTCCCTTAAGCTCTAATAGCTTGGAGACGCAAGCAGAGGTAAATGGGTCGAGCTCGTAAAGATGTTTAAGTACCTTGAGAAAGTTTTCTTCTATGATATTCTGAAAGCTTGTTTCAAGAATTCCATTTTCTCGAAAGTCTTCGTCAGACTCATCTTGAGGTGCAGGTGGTTTCTCTTCCTGTGATACTTGAAAGTATTGAGGGTACAAAGTCTTGTCGTCTCTTACTTGGAATAGCGCTAGTGCGACATACATTTCGTACCATTCGTCACAGAAGTTGGATATGGTCTTTGGTAGCCCAGTTATCACATTTGCCAAATCATGTATCTGTCTTGAGATTTTTTGATGCTGCTCATTTTGTATATCTGCATTTCTTTTGGCTAAACCATCACGAAATTCGCAAGCTCTTAGCTTCCATTTATCGAATTGACCTTTAAGTGCAAAAGTGGTGTAATTAGAGACCAACTCATGAAAGTCTAATATTATTGAATATAATGGTCCATCTCCAGAGTTTTCCGTAAGCTCTTCATACTTGGAGCCCTTCAAGATTTCATCTGCCTGTTGAAATAATCCTCTTGTTAAGACTTGGCTCATCAATCTGATCCAAAATTCAGGATGTAAAAATGGCTGTGGTGTCTCGATCATGATGTTTGTAATCACTTCATCGTCTGGTTTATAATCATACATGTTGATCCATCTCACTAACAACTCTGGTTTCCTATTGATATCCCCGTAAAACCAATTACCCTTGAGGCATTCAAGAATGAGCACAAGATTCTGCAAGTGAAAGTTTCCATCTGCTTGGTCTGACACACCAGAGCTTTGTAAGAATTCGTTCAATTTTTCAATCACTGAGTCCAATGCTTGGTTGATAATAGAATCGGTTTTAAAGTTAATTGTACGTTCTTTATCTGCCGTAATCACTCCGATGGTCTCTTCTTCTTCTTGTTCCAATTCAACTCTAGTTATGTCCTGTTTGGTTAATCCTTCTATGATCTTATATAAAGAATTAATATATTTGATGTAAGCTTTTGAGTACTCATCTGTTACATCCAAGCTCTTCTTATATTGCTCCACGTCGAATTGAAACTCTATCTGCGCATTTTCTTTCGATTGCAACCATTCCTGCAAGGTTATATATATTTTGTGAGTGTCAAACAAATCTTCAGCTTCGGCCTTTGCGCTTTTGCTTCGCCATTTCGAGTTGCTAGAGGAGTCCGAAATAAACTCTGTTTCCGATGACAGCGAAATGCCATCATCGGGTATCTCTAACATCTCAATGTCATCGAATTTGTCCCCCATGTCAACGGTGTGTACTAAAGGCATCTACAGTTGTTGATACGAAAAATAACTTGGATGGTCGTGTGCACTACATTTATAAAAAGAGACTAGTTTCATGAAACACATTTTGCAATAGTTTGTGGTTGGCCCGCGCTTGCTTCGTTTTGCGTGGTTGTAACTTCCGTGTGTTCTTCAGATGAATCTCTTCGGTTCCAGGGCGTTCTTGCTTTCTCAAATTGTCCAAAAGCGCTAGATATCGTCCAATAATCCGTTGGTCTGCTATTCCAAAATACTCTGTTCTCTCTGGGTACCCTGTAGCATCAATTTGACCCTTCCAGTCGAGGCTATCGCTATTATACACCTCGGATACAGACAGAAGTTCTTTCATACATTCCCTCAAAATATGCGCATTGTTTGCAGAGGGCACCACACTTATTTTGAAGATACCTCCGTTGAGCGTTCCAATGACAGCAATAGTTGTGGTGACATTTACGGGATCGGTGCTTCCATATTGTGGCTTCCGAGACTGAATTGGAACCATTTTGACAACATTGATCTGATCTCCTAGGTTGAACGCAGCCACTTGATCCGATTCTTTGACAATAGATACATTTCCAAACGAATCCCCAGATATCAAAAAAGTTGGCGTGACCTCTAGGCTTCCCACAAGTGACGTGCAATCGAGTGCAGAAATGAAGTTGTGTTTGTAGGTTACAGGTAAAATCCTAAATGATCCCTCTTCCATGTCGGAGGTATAAACTCCATTCCTAATATCACCATAAAAGATAGGTCCGTTTTCGTCCTCCACTGCCTGTCCAATTGGAAATACAGGACACTGACTTATGCTATTCTGTACCAAAATCCATCTAAATTCTGTCTTAGATGTCCTTTCACACTCAACCACGAAATTGAATGTTCCAGAAATACTGAATTTGAAATATGGTGCGTCGCTGTTGAGTAGTTTGATAGACTGCATTGTTGTCTTTCGTCCATCAATGGCACACTTGGTCACCAACTTTAATTTGTGATGATTTTTGATGGTGAGCACAAAAATGGGCTTTTCTGTATTGCTCACGAGGACAAATATTAAGACTTGGTTAGCTTCATTGTCATATGTAGCTATGACATCCACGATGTCATCATCATCAAAGAAATTATACTGATCCACTTGAGACTTTGTTTGGGTATTTATTAGGCTCAAATAAGAGTTTCGTTTGATTGTGGAGTCACTGGCTTTAGTCTGCTGTCCAAGGACTATTGCAAGATCAGAGAAGCTTGGAAGATGGTGTAATGTTGTAAACAACGAATCGGAGTCGAATAATGATTCAGCTACCTCTTCGTGAGGTGACCGAATAGAAAATGTTAGGGCCGAGTGCTTGTAGACGACGATAAGAGTCTTTTCATTGAACATTGTTAAGCTATCAAATTTGATGCCTTTGATGGTAAAGGGCAAGAATGATTCCAGAAGCGGCTCATATTGGAGACCCCAGATCTTTTCGTCATCATGCAATATCAAGCTATTGTTGTTGCTTGAGATTTCAAGTGGAAACGAACTCAATTCGGTGCAGATCGAGTTTTCAATTTTTTGATTAGCAATTGAAGATAGCTTACTTTGGAACATACGGCCATATTGATCCAGGTAGATCAAGAATAATTTTGATTCCTTTGTAATTAATGCAAAGTCGTGGTAGTCGTCAAAGGTGGCTAACTTCAGATAAATCTCAAACCTGTTTTGATATTTTCCAATAAATGTAGGGCCATCTGTTACGACAAAAAAGTAAAAACAGTTTAGGCCTTCACTTGCTATCTCAAGTTGTAGTATTTGGTTATCAAAATCAAATTCGTTGACATTTGAACCTTTTAAACGGACATAAAGTGTCAGATCGACAGCATAAAGTACGCATTCATCTGATAGTATTTTCCCAAATCTTATGTCATCCTGCTCAAAGATACCGATAATTCCCTTCGAAGTGAGCGTTTGAAGGTTACCATCGATATACATCATATCAATTATTCCTAAAGCATCCTGTGATTGCTTGAAGTCCGCAATATGTACAAGCATGTCACTCAACTGCCAAACCGATTCAGAGCTTTCATTCCCGATTATCACCACATTATTCATTGACCTCACCTTCTTTAATTCGTTATTTTCTGATTTCAATCTCTGTACGTTGGAACTTGCTTTGGCTCTTGTAGATAATCCTTCATACTTGACTAATTGACTAAACTCGTAACCTCCTTGGCAAGTGAATAGATTCCAGGAAGTTGAAGACTGGATACATTCTATGTCCAATATGGGTGGGTATGACTGCAATGTGTCGATTACCTGAATGTGGGGTCTGTCGGGAGATATTTGAAACAATACAGATCGGGAGAACCTGGACACTTGAAAGAAGTAGTTCTCTGATATGTGCATCAAGCCATCCTCTAATGGAATACTTAATTCTCCAAGCTGAATAAAGTCCAAACGATTCAAAATCGACATGCGGCCATTGACCTCTCCGTTTATGTTAATAAGAAAACACATACCTGAGTTTGAGGTAACCAATATTCGCGAGCTATCGACAACCGTGAATGATGAATAGGTTTCGGTTAGCAAATGAGGATATTTCGAGAGATCCTTTGTTATCACGGTCTTATTCTTTTCTAATGAGAGGGAGTCATCAGCCAGGCTGTCTAATCTCAAGGCTGAGTCTGGCAGCTTGAAGTAAAAGATGTGAGGCCCTGTAAGCACTAAAATGCCACCCAATTCTATCGGAATGATGCATGATGGAGGTACATCAAATTCTTGGAATTGTTCAACCAACAAGATTTGGTCTGAGTCTATCGAGTAGTACCTCAAAGAATAGTTGAAGTTGAAATCACGGTAAAGGATGGCAATTGTATTGGATACAAGACAAATAATTTTCAGAACCACTAGAGATCCTATATGTATGGTTTTGAAGCGCCATTTCTGGTCCTCGCTAGTAAAATGAGTCAGTGTGCGTTTTCTCTTCTGATTGGTACTAGCGTTCCGTTTGAGAAGATGTACATAACCCTGGAAGCAGTGTAGTATCAAACTTTCTGTATCGTTGGAGGTTTCATGCTTTGACTTGAGCGCCATTAGCCGAGGTCTGGTGTCAATTGATTGTTGGTGACCCTTAGGATCTAACTTCATGACTTCTGTCTTGACAAACACATCATCGGCTGTTACTGAAATCACACCAATTGTATAGTCCCTATCAAAGGTGAACACTACGTTTTCCCCATCGACTACTCCTGAAGTAAACGCAGTCACAGCAGGTCCGTAAATTCGTTTAACCTCGTGTATCGAATTGGAGTCCTTGATGGTATAAAATGCAATGTGGTCTAGTCGTGAAAATATTAGATACTTTGACTTCCCAATCTGCTCATATGCTACTGCATTCATCGCGAGAGGTTCCCTGAGTGAAGATAGCACGAAGAAATCCGTGTCGTAGTCGAAGTCATTGGTGGTGTCACTAATCATTACTGATGATATTGGAGCGTGCGGTAACAAAATTTAAGGTTTGTAAGGGAAATCGTACTAGTTATATGGGAGCAATATAAGGGGCGCTCATTATATTATGAAGTTGAGTAAGCAGATTGGCTGTTCGACGATACGGGCTTATTAGATGGGTTATATCTGTAGCACATGTTTTTATTGCAATAATCTGCAATTTTTGATCGTGGTCAAACTGAGTAAACAGAAATCTGTAAATGTACCACAAATTGACGAAAACTTGAATAACAGGACAAAATCTCATCTTACTAAATGAGAATTACCCTTCGCCCCCCTTTAACTTGTATGCTCTTCCCTACGTTTGCTCTTACCTACTTTCCTTCTTCGCTATTTTCTCGTCACAATCTTGCACCCAACTTTGTACTGCTCACTGCCCCTAATCCATTTCTGCTAACGTGCCAAGACACAAGGCACCTACCTAGATAGTCCATACTCTTATTAGCAATATGTGTTAACTTCATGAATGGTTCGAAGTAGTGACCTGAACCTTGTGTCTATATATAGCGTTTCAGCGTTCATCGCTCCGCCACAGCCCCTTTCGCACCCATTGCAACCTCCGCAGCCGGTCGTGCAAAACATTTTGATTCATTTGTACTACTTGATCCATCAATGTTACTTCACAGATCGGGGAAGGGATCGAAGACAAAGAGCCCGCCCGCGTGGAACGACGTCGAAGGAGGCAGTCGAGGTTCTACGGCCGGACCGTCCGAAAGCCGCCCAAAGAATGCCCAAACCGTGGCGTCTACAGCCGCCTCTCACCGCTATGAATCCCACACAACAAACGAGCAATCACATCCACCCGTACCCAGCAGTGAAAGCATGTCTCACCTCGCCAATGGTAACAAGAGGAAGGTAAAGATAGCCTCTGAAAAGCTTGAAGACACTATCTTGTCGTCATGTGGTTGTTGTGGTACCCTTTTGACCTATCCATCTAGAGCTCGCAAGTTCAGATGTTCTGTTTGCAACACCACAAATGTGTTGCACAGAAGGACACCCAAGACCGAACGGGTACCTCACACGATCACATATCACTATGTACGGCAAATGGTGGACTCGTGCCTCGCAAAAACCTCCCAGGGCGACCAGTCGAACCACCAGTTATTCGAGCCTCTTAGCCATTACATGCATCTGTCGTTCCTGAGTTACGACTGCTTGAATGGGTCGTTCAAACTCAGGAAAGACTCTAAAACGCTCCACTACTCCACGTCTAACTTGAATCTCAATGACGTCCATAAAACCTTCAACTTGCTCTTGAATCTTCCTACCAGAAGACCATTATACAACGCGTTAAAAGGAGCTTCTGAGTTGACTAAGAGATTGTACTCTCTGGATGACGATCCGCGGTCGTACCTATGGGTTCTTATTTTGTTGGAGATCCCGTTTCTTGCGAAGTCACTCAACACTACCAGTGACAAACCATCCTCGATGGTGAATTATCCCGAAATTAGAGAATTGTCGTATGACATTCTTAAAAGGTGTTTGGGCATTTTGGCTAGTTGTGACTCCACCAAAGCCAAAAACTATTTTGCATCATGGTTTTCAAAACTATCTGTCTCCGAATTTACGGGTAAAATTGACCTCATCAACTTATACATCACATTTCATTTGAGAAAATATCTATCCATGACAAAGACGGGCCAGGTAAATAACCAGAAATTGACTGATTCTGATTTGCATCCAACTGATACGGAATATATGGAAAATTGGGTTCTAAAGCAGCAAATAGAGAGTCTGGACCCTGAAGCAATACCCGTAACAAGATCGAAGGCAATGAAGAAAGAAAGTAATAAAATCAAATTACATCAATATGGTAATGATTGGCATATCAAAACCGCTGCAATATCGTTGGCAATGTTTGTCAAGGCAAATAGCGTACGAACAAATGCTGTATCGGTGAGTAACTTTTATAACTCATTAGTTGACTACGTGAATTTGAAAATGGATTTTGATGCATGGCAGAAATCCATAAAAGCAAAGAAAACAAACACTTCGCCAGATTACGACGAAGTTCAGGCCGTTTTGAGCTACATTCATGGTCAATCGCGTTCAGAGGAGATGTCTTACTATGTGTGTCAATATCCATTCTTAATTTCTTTGGGTGCTAAGATCTCCATATTAGAATATGAAGCAAGGAGAAAGATGGAACGGAAAGCTGAAGAGGCTTTCATTAACTCGTTGGACAAACGTATAGCTATTGATGTCTACTTTCGGGTCAGGGTAAGAAGAGAATACATTGTTCAAGACTCATTGCATGCAATTAAGCTGAATCCCGATAATCTTAAGAAAAGTTTGAGGGTACAGTTCACAAACGAACCAGGCATCGATGCAGGTGGCTTGAAGAAGGAATGGTTTTTGCTACTAACAAAAGAGATTTTCAATCCGCTGGCCGGATTACTCTATAATGTGGAAGACTCCAACTACCTTTGGTTCAATACTAAGCCTATTGAGAATTTCGAGATGTACTACTTATTCGGTGCGATCTTGGGTTTGGCTATTTACAACTCCACTATATTGGACTTGAAATTCCCCTTGGTATTTTACAAAATTCTATTGGGACAAGCAGTTGGCTTGGCTGATTATGAACAGCTTTTTCCAGTATCATATCAGAGCTTGATGAAATTGAAAGATTTCGATGAGGAAACACTACAATCGTTGGATATGGCGTTCGAGGTCACTTACAGGGATCTATTCGGTAAGTCCTTCACAACCGAATTGGTTCGAGGTGGAAGACACAGGAAAGTTACCACGAAGAATTTACCAGAATACATCGACAAGTACACACGGTTTTTTCTTCGGGATGGCATCAAGCTGCAATTGGATGCATTTACCGATGGGTTCTCAAAAGTAGTTGGAGGAAACGGCTTATCACTCTTTCTGGCAAACGAGATTCAACTTTTGCTTTGTGGTAATGAGGATGGTGCTATAGATATCGATATCTTGAAGGCTGTTACAAAATACGTTGGATGGAGCGGAGGAAGAGAGGAAGCTGAGAAGTCACAAGTTATAAAATGGTTCTGGGAGTTTGTTCGTGGGATGGACCAGCAGCAGTGCAAGAAATTCCTAGTCTTTGTAACTGGGTCAGACCGGGTTCCAGCTACGGGTATCCAGAATTTGAATTTCAAAATCAGTTTGTCAGGTAAGGATAGCGACCGCTTACCGACAGCACACACGTGCTTTAACGAGTTGGCTCTATACAACTACAAGAGCCGGGAGAAGATGGTAGACAAGGTCACTCGGGCTGTCAACGACAGTGCCGGGTTCGGAATTAAATAGAGTACTATAGGCACTAATCGAATGAGACCGCACGTGATATTAAATGCACGTGACACAAAGATTTCCTCCAATCACCTCCGCGGAAAAAACCATTAGACTCTCCTGTACACGAAAATCACTGCACTTTCAGACAAATTTTCATCAACAGAATACATTTATAGATTGCACGATGTCTTCCCTTGCATTCAGATCGTTGAGAAATGGTTTAGGTATGAGAGGTAAGTGATTTGAAGAATTTACATGTGTGTTCCTTAGAATTGTGGGTTTCCCCAGAAAGTGCAAAGTTTGGGAAGTGAGCATCATAGCAACAGGCGTCAAGAGTCTTAGAAGAGAGCCATATAAACAGAGCTATTCAGAGCGATTGCCAAGGAAACTAAAGAATCAGGTCTTAATAGAAAGCTCTCGGGCTACAATCAAGAAAGAGTCCGCGGTCCATGAGATTGTGGTTATAGAACTTTGTCTACAATCGACCTATGGGGATCAGAGCCACCAATTCGCTGGAGCAAGCATGTGTTGCTACACCGTACGTATACTAACCTTCAGGTTCTGTTAGAGCTTTGTCCTCTACCAGCAGCTCTTTGTCCAACTACCAACAACCAGACTTCTCATCTTATTTGCACAAGAGATCCGAGGACACCAACAGAAACTTCACTTACTTCATGGTCGGTTCCATGGGTTTGTTGGGTGCAGCTGGAGCTAAGTCTACTGTCGAGTCGTTCCTCTCCTCGTTGGCTGCCTCTGCTGACGTGTTGGCTATGGCCAAGGTCGAGGTCAAGTTGGGAGCTATCCCAGAAGGTAAGAACGTCATTGTGAAGTGGCAAGGTAAGCCAGTGTTTATCAGACACAGAACCCAGGACGAAATCGATGAGGCCAACAAGGTCGACATTTCCAAGTTAAGAGACCCTCAAAAAGACGATGACCGTGTCCAGAAGCCCGAATGGTTGGTCATGTTGGGTATTTGCACCCACTTGGGTTGTGTTCCTATCGGTGAAGCCGGTGATTTCGGTGGATGGTTCTG
Organism: Suhomyces choctaworum; assembly: GCA_030568475.1. NCBI lineage: Eukaryota > Fungi > Ascomycota > Pichiomycetes > Serinales > Debaryomycetaceae > Suhomyces > Suhomyces choctaworum. The sequence continues at coordinate 113,214 of JAJMGE010000004.1, read as the reverse complement.
CCCATGTCACGGTTCCCACTACGATATCTCCGGTAGAATCAGAAGAGGCCCAGCCCCATTGAACTTGGAAATCCCAGCCTATGACTTCACCGACGATGAAACTTTGTTGGTTGGTTAAAATCATCAAATGCATCAGAACTACGTTCCCCTACCCCATGTATAAAATAGTTCAACCTATCTATTTAGCGTATAGATATATTCGTAATTGACGTCAGAACAATGATGTTTTTAGTAGTCGTGCAAATCATCCGGAATGGTGTTCCACAAGCTGAAGGTCCAGTCTTGTTTGATAGTATTTAATGTGAGATTTTGACAGTACTGGCGTATGTCATCTCTGGAGAACCGGGCACGGTTATTTAGTTGTTCGAAGAGTAGCACTCCCAAATCTTGTGTGGGAAGATTGACAGGACAGTAATCGTTAACATAGTGAAGGCGATAAAATACACTCCAGTGGATACTTGCACCAGGTAGAATTGCTCTGTGATTTCCAAAATTTGGTGTCGAGGCTTTTTTCCACTTACCCTCAGCATCTTGTACTTTCCAAGAAAATGGGACGAGTTCGATGATCCACCAGAAAATCGTAGATAATAAGGATTCGTTCGCTCGACCGTCAAATCGGTTTACAGGATGAGTAATTACCGGCTCCGGGTCTATCACTTCGGGATACTTTTGTCTCCACGCCAAAGTATCGTGATTATAGGAGGAGATACTGCTTAGCGAAATGGGGTTTCTTTTTACCAGTGACCTCGCGTCTTCGCTCAAAAGAACCCCATACTTAATTGCTTGCAGAATCATCCACCGGAGCAGGATATCTGATAAGCAGTGTCCATTCTCATCGGTAGGCCACCCACCTCCACAATCCCCGTGGTCTCCAGGAAAGTACATCTCAACAATATCACTGCACCGATCATTCAAGTGCTTGAAACGTTTCGTGGAGTTGAACATTCTGGAAAGATGGGACCTGTGTTGCTGGGTGACTAGGTCGTATTTACCCAAAAGGTCTAGCTTACGACATTCGGGATCTTCAAACAATACTTGCTTGAATCTGCCTCTCCTTTCATCCAAACTCATTGCGTGTCGTACATGGATAACCCGGGAGCTTTGAGCAGAGTATGGGAAAAGCTTGTCACTTAAAATTCCCACCGAATTGACTGTATCCCACAATCCGATGAAATGGATGCTAACGTCGGGTCTGCAGAAAGTCCGCTTGAACTCTTCGCTCATGACGATGCTAGGATCACCTTCAGCTGGCTGCCCCGCATATTCCCACTCACAATAGAGTTCCCATGCCATCGGAGACATATGTTGGAGCGCACTGGGGAGGAGACCAACTCGACCTATCATTCCCACCAAGACTCGAGCTACAAAGCTTCCTCTACTGGACTGTTAGTAAATTTATTGGAATTATCAGACGGGACTTACCTCTACCCAAAAAGGTACACTTTGCAGTTTGGAGAGTAGTTTTCGCTGAGAAACTTGTAGGCATCCAAGACATGAGTTTTGAACGAAAAGGCTAACATAGAGTCCAAGGACGACAATGCAGAAGTCCATATTTGGTGTATGGGCTTGCGGTACAGGGATGATGAGGACTTTCCGTGGGGAAACGCCTATTCCCGCTTGATAGTAGCACGTTTGGCTGCGAGAGTCTTTCTCTAATAAGCGGAAAAATTGAAGAACATTCGAGAAGGGGCCGTCACCAAAGTCACAGTCGGTCCCGTCGAGACAGAGTACAATGTTAGAATGTGACATCTAGGCCGGTATGAGGAAAGAATTATCAATGTCACCCAGGCTGTACCCAACCACAAATGGCTGCGAATAATGCGCACCGTATTCGTTTGTGGCATAGTTCCAAAAACCCGCCTCCATCAGACAACCTCTGCGCTGTGCTACGCTGATTTATCCGTCTATAATATTTATTCTAACATTGTAAGATATCTATTTTATTCTATAGTAACCGAACCGTACCCAAACCGAAAAACGTGAAGAAAAGTTAACGTGCCATTTAAACAGAGAAAACCTCGATCTTGGCCTTGGCGCCCTTCAGGGCAGTAACGACACAGAAGGAAGCACCCTCCTGGTTGTCACCGTCACCTCCAGAAACACTGTTGAATCCGCTCTTGGAAGGGTCGAGGGAGCAACCGTCACCATTACAGCTTCCGTCGGTACAGCTCACCTTGACACCAAAGCTAGGCTTCTTACCTCCGAAATCCTCAACGTACTTGGGGTTCCAGCCGAGCTTAATATAGGTGTTTCCACTGCTGTCAGTGTTAGCACCGGCGACATAAGGAGCCCAGTTACCTTGAGGCTTATCCTTGGAGCCCCAGGTACATCCGTCACTGGCAGAAACACCAGGAGCGTTGATGTAGTAGTGAGCAGAGGTTCCAGCCCAGTAGTCAGGACCGGGGACAGCGATAGCTTGGGTGTCACCGTTGGAGATGGTGGTAGGAATCAACATAGCTTCGTTACCTGGCAACACGGTTTGACAGAAGGCGACATCACTACCGGCACTGTTGTCGACGCTGACGTCTCCTTCTCCATCGACACAGTAGCCCTTGTCAGAGAAAGGCTTGGAAACGGTTCCGTCGTCGTTACACTTGACACCACCGTTCTGAGACTGAGGGTAGGTGTAGGAGGTGGCCAGCTTATCCCATTGCGCCATCAACTTACCTGGAGGACAGGCGTAAGGACAGTACGATCCAGCGGTACACTGTTGGTCAGGACTCATGGCCCAGCCACCATTGGAGGCACCGTCAATGTGCACCAAGCCTTCGTTGGAAGGCAAGGAACAGGTCTTCGTTGGGGCTGCGTGGGCCACCGAAAGAGAGAGAGCGACGAGAATCAACTGAGAAAGCATGGCTGCTGTTGTGAAGGAGTGTGTGAATTTAGTGAGTGTGTGTGGGTGTTTGGTGGAGTGCTACTGCAAAAAGAGTGGTGCAAGTAGACAAGTGTGTAAAGTAGTTAAATGAACGTCGGTTGAAGAAAACAAAAAAACCCTGGCTACGGCACCCAACTTATATACTTTTGATCCGGCCCCATACTTTCGCCTCATCTGCTTCCAATTTCGCCCCAGGACCGGACATGTCCATGGTCTAGATTTCAACTGCAAAATATGCTGCACCGTTGAAAATTTTGATGGACGCATGCAGTCCAATGTTCACAACGGTCACAATGCATGCATCGCACACTTACATACAAGACCTGCGCCCAATATGGAGCCGTCCGCTCACAAATCTCCATCACACTACCGCTTTAGGATAAGTGGGCCTCGATGTTGCATGCGACAGATCTCGTGTGGTCTAGAACAGTAGTGATCCGGACACGTCTTAAGTTGGAATAAGGACCAATAACGATTCCCAATTTCACCCTACGGGTCCCCAGATTCTGCCTCGCCTTGATCAGACCATCCTAGTCCAGGGCGCTTTCGGCCCGAGTAGGAATACTTGAAGAAGCTTGGACTAGCGTCGGCCTGCTTGGTGAAGCCTCGCTTACTCGAGGCTACCATATCGCCTAAAATTTTGCGCGCATGCATCCTCTTTTCGGCACTTGAAGGTGCATAAAATTTTTCAGATTTTTCATCGGACTCCGCTGCAGGGATGCGGACCACCAGATCTTTGCTATATGTGTGTGTATGACACTGGATCAAGGCACAGTCCCATCACAAAGGCACTTCTACTCCTATTCCTCGAGCCGTCCGACTGAATTTGTGCAAAAGCGCCATAGCTGTCCTGTAGTACATTGAAGGACCCCAGATGCGTCCCTCACTTCTAATCTGATACCAATGTGCATTTAGGGTTATGCATCAGTAAGCTGATTCACGGTGGGGTGGGATCCATCACATAAAATCCGTGATAAGCCTCAGAGAGTACCGGGTTCCTATTCCAATAAATTACTTGCTTTCCTGTCTCTTAACAGAAAGAAAGAAAGTTGCTGTATCCTGTTTTGAGCGCCTTACCTCGGCAGTACTGCTCGGTTTTTCCGGTTGATTTGCCACTTGATAAAGGTGGGGGATGCACTGATCTGTGTCTTGGTGCTTTATCCTGCAGGAGACTAATACACAATTTCAAAATTGGTAAGACGGAGTTCGGAACCGTACTGGAGACAGGTGTTCATTACAGGTCCAGAACCAAACGAAGATTTTAAGTGGCGGTGACTCTTGCCACCGGTTTCTCCATAATTACTTTGAACAATAGGGAGTACTTAGCGACGGCAATAGGCACGGCAACGCTAGCCCCATCATGTCGCCAGTTCGAATTTGCTTTTTGCAGAGTCAGCAGCAATGGCGGTTTTTAAATTCGAGTAGTCACATGCCTCTCGTGCTTTTTCGTCCATTTTATTCTGGTAGTTAATTTCCATGAAGTTGGTATGAATGGACATATGTGTGTGAAGGCTAGCTCACTTCCCTACATAGATAGCTGCATGAGAACATGCTACGACGCTGTACATTCTGTTCTGATTCCTCTGTCGCTAAGCAACAAACCATACATATCAAGCCAGATGTAGCGAACAGTACCTATATGCTGCAGAGCAGAGTCCACTGCAGCTGCCAGTTCCGGTGCATCTGTCACGTGCTCTGACCGGGTCTCAACTTAATTATGCAGGATACAGCACCCTCCATCTAACCAGACTACACAGCTCCATGAGTGGGTCAATTGTCCGGGCCCTTAATTGGGACGTAGGTTACGAACAGCAGTTTTTCGCAGTCAACCCAATTGGAGATGAGGTTCTCCTTTATCAAACAAACCACCAAGACCCGGTCGCAGGATCCGACGACTTGCTCAAAATCAACAGCCGGTCAGGATTTGAGAACATACAATGCTCCTCATATTCCCCTAGTGTGAAGGGTATTGCCGGGGTTGGGTCCATCAACGGAAATGTGTCGATTTTTGATATCATGCTGGCGACGTCGTCCATTTTAAAGCTTCGCCCAAAACAGAGTAGGCCGTGCAATGCCCTTGCTTTCAACAACAAGAACTTGGTAGTTGCTGGTTTCGACAAGGGACGCCAGGACAACTCGCTTCAGATCTGGAACATTGAACACTACTCGCGAAACAGCACCAACGATCATATCAGAAGACCCATTAATACGTATGTGCCTAATGAGGCCATTCTTTCAACCACATTCTTTCCTGACAACGATAACAGTATTGTATGTGGCTCCTATAAGTTTCTTCGGGAGATTGACTTGCGCCAGGAACAGCCGGTTTTTCAAATGGCCTCAAAATATACCATGGGTTTAACGGTGGACCATTTTCAGCACATGTATTTCCATTCATTCAGTGAAGACGGCTCTCTTGCTGTATGGGACAGGCGGAAGTTGACATCAAGCGCAAAAGCCAAGGGTGCCTCTCTGGGCTCGAATGTTGTCGCAGAGGCTCCTGTGCTTCAGTTCAACAAGCTACTTAGTGATACTTCTTCCAGAAAGAACCAAAATCCATGTGTGCGCTATTCTACCATCAGAAGAGGCGAATTCGCTGCGGTATTCAATGGTGACTTAATTAGACGATGGGAGACGGGACTAGTACCTGCCAGTCCTTCGAATGCTCCATATCGTTCGCGTAAAGATCCGACAACACTTCAGAGCTTGAAACACCAATCTTCACAATTATACAAGCAAACCGAGGACTCTCTCTTCGTGTCGTTGGTTCTAGATGTCAAGACTGCCTATGAAAGGGTGGTATCTTTTGACTACACCCCCGATATTAACTCACCAACGTCCACAAGCTTCGTGTGTATGAGGCAATCTGGCTCTGTGTTCAAAATGCCGGTGGTGGAGTGCATCGAGTCCATGGACTTCAATTCTTACAATGAGTTCACTTTCACCGGACCTGAGGGTACTCTTACAAAATTCGTCAACGACGACATTGAAAAGAAACAAGTGGTGCCGCAACAGCTCAACGCAGCCAAGATCCACGACATGACCATTTCGGGCGATCTCCGAAAGTACAGTCAGACCGCTTCTTCCGAGGACGTCGACTCTACTGTTGACGAAGAAAGCTTGGCAGCCAACAAAGAGCTCGTGATAGAATACAACGACCAGCTTGAAGAGGATTTCATCCCCCTCAACAAGTTCCTCGATCCTATTGACGTCGTTTCCAATGACATTTGTACCACTATTCGCAGAAGAGCACAATACGGCTACGGGGTGGACAGCGACAAAAATATTGAAGTATTGGAAAAGTTGAACATATTCGACAGTCAGCTCTTCTTAAGAAATACTTGGAAGTGGCTTTCACTCGCCAAGAAGTCTCTCAATAAGGGAACCATGGTCTCGAAGGGTATAGATTTGGGATACCAGGGAGTTCTAGGAATATGGAAAGGAATTGAGGAACTCAAAGGACAAAATAGAACTATTGGAGCCAAAGACGCCACGGCTCCGCTTGATGATAGCTGGTTTTCTTCAGCAGTGAAGGCTATTGTGTCATCCAAGGGAACGAAGACTGCTGGGATTACCATCCCCAGTAACAGTGAACGCAAGACAGAAAGAAAGTTATGTCTTATTGTATCCGGGTGGTACTTGACAGATGCGGAGTTTGACGAAAAACTCAATGTGTTGATTTCACTAGGTTACACCGAAAAGGCAGCTGGATGGGCGGTGTTCCATGGAGATGTCCAGAAAGCAATTGAGATTTTGGCCAATTCCAAGAAAGAACGTTTGAGAATAATGTCCACAGCAGTAGCAGGCTACTTGGCATACAAATCGTCTAATGTGAACAGTCCCTGGAAGGACCAATGTCGGAAAATGGCATCGGAGCTCGATGATCCCTACCTTCGAGCGATCTTTGCATTTATTGCTGATAACGACTGGTGGGACGTGTTGGATGAACACTCTTTACCACTCAGAGAAAGATTGGGGGTTGCGTTGCGGTTCCTTTCAGACAAGGACTTGAACGTCTACTTGAACAGAGTGGCAGATACTGTGGTTTCCAAGGGAGAATTGGAGGGCTTGATATTGACAGGTATAACTCCTCGGGGAATTGATTTGTTGCAGAGCTTTGTGGACAGAACCAGTGATGTGCAAACTGCAGCGTTGATATCTGCTTTTGCGTGTCCTCGGTACTTTTCTGACAACAGAGTAAAACACTGGATTGACTGCTACCGTCGTTTATTGGACAGCTGGGGATTTTTCAGTATCCGAGCAAAATTCGATGTTGCACGGACCAAGCTTTCCAAGAATTACTCAGGACATCTCACTCTCAAGGCGACTCCCAAACAGGTGTATCTTCAATGTATCCGGTGCAACAAGAATATAGCGAGGTCCAAGACCGGAAACCTCGTGAATATCAATGCCCAGATTTTGAGAAAACAATTCAATAAGATGAACATTTCCAAGGAGCAGAACGAAGACTTCCACGCATGCCCACATTGTGGGGCGCCGCTTCCACGTTGTTCCATCTGTCTCTTGACGCTCGGAACGCCCTTACCATTGGAACCCTCGGAAAAGCTTCCCGAGGTGACGGTTGCTAACAAGATCGAGAACAAGTTCAGAGAATGGTTCAGTTTCTGTATGAACTGTAACCATGGGTCGCACGCGCACCACGCGGAGGAATGGTTCTCTAAGCACTACGTGTGTCCTGTTCCCGATTGCAACTGTCGCTGTAACAGCAAGTAACGTAAGTTGCGACATAGTAAGACTCCAGCACTTTTTCAAAAAGTCGAATTCCCCAGCAAATCCCTTTTTAAGAATAGATGTCAGGCAGCCCCATAATTCACATTTCGCAGTAATTTCGTGCGCAAACTGTAGAAGAATTCTCGCTGCACATTTTTAAGAACAAGGCTTTTCGCCCTTACAGAGTGTTCTACTCCTGTGTAAGGTGTGTGTCCTGCATACACGGTGGAGATTTCCGGTCCCCTTTTACCACCTGGATCTCCTCCATACAAGCTTGCCCCACCAAAGCCGCAAACCCCAGACCGTTTCATCCCCGACCAGCTCCAGGCCCCGGGTCACACCGTCACGCCTGCAGCTGCTGTCTGTCGCCTAATTCCCGCCGCCATCGTCCTCATGCCACCAGAACCGGCGTGCGGGTGGAGTATCACGTGACCCCTTGATTCGGTAAGTCGTCAACAACCCTTCAAAAAAATCAACAACCATTGCCTGAGCCAGGAACCCCGAGACCCGTTCGAATTCTTGTGCTTTCTAGCTGCAGTTGCTCTACGTGCCCCACCAGATCCCGTGCACCAAGAACTGCCATCCCCCCTGACTCTGTGGATCTGGCTCTAGGATCTAGTCCTCCCACAACCACGCCATTTGCTGTGAATTCAGCACCTCCAGTCGCTTCCGCTGAAAGGAACTCCGATCTCACCTTCCACACATACCCCACCCCTACCTAGACCCCACCTGAGACGTGCCCCACCACTATGTCCAATCCTCCTGCTAACGACACGGTGTTGGATGACATTAAGGCCAAGATCGACAGAGAGCGCAAGCTCATCGTGGGCTTCCAGGCGCTCAAGAAGAACACCAACAACTCGGATGTAATCCAGCGGTGCAACACGCAAATCAGAGAAACACAAAGTAACATTGATTACCTCACCGAGACATTAGCCAAGGTCACCCTTCAGCGGCAAAACATCAATCCTGATGGCAGTACTAAGCTGGCTGATAGCAATCCAACGGCGTCCCGTCCGGTGTACTCGAGATTTGATTTGATCAAGTACGACTGTCCTTCGTTGGGCCACAAGATCCAGCACATGCTCCAGCAGTTGCAGTTTAAGCTCCAGGTGGAAAATCAGTATCGTGAGGCTAACGAAAAGATTTCACACTTGTACTTGTTGGATGGTGACAAGTCGTCCAGTAGCGCCGCCGAGGGTGGACGCTTGGAGTCGGATCAGAGAATTCAGTTGTTGAATAAGGCGTTGAGAAAATACCAGAATATGCACATCAACGCGGAGGAGCTCACCAAGGACTTTGAGATCATGAATACACCAAAGCATGCCAGGAAACCCCTCAGCGGTAAGTTGATTGTCAATGTCACCTGCATTCGAGACGTGGACCACATTGCGTCACCTATGTTTTCCAAGAAGCCCGAGTCGGTGGTGATCATCAAGGTCGATGACGTGGAAAAGGCACGGACCCGTGGCTCAAGGACAGATAGGTGGAACGAAGAGTTTGTCGTCGATGTGGACAAGGGTAATGAGATCGAATTTTCCGTATTCGACAAATCAGGCAACAGTTTAGTCCCCATTGCTGTGAACTGGGCCTTACTCTCGGACCTTACTGAGGAACTCCGTAAAAAGAAGGTTGCTAATGAATTGGGTTCCAGTGGTTGGCTCTCGGCCGGGAACTTGTCTCAAGCAGATGCAGGCAACAAGGATTTCAGTGGAAACAACAGCTTCCCCTCTCATCCATTCAATTCCAACCTCTCATCCGAAGATTCACCTGTGAAGTCCTCATTTAACACGGAATCTCCAAGCGTTCAAAAAATTCAAATTAACACTTGGCTAAGCTTAGAACCTGTGGGTCAAATCTTATTGAATCTCAGCTTCGAAAAGACAACAAGGCCAGGCAAACAATTTATGGGTGCTCTTGGTCGTCATGGTGCTATTCGTCAAAGAAAGGAAGAAGTATTTGAACAACATGGCCATCAGTTCGTTCAGAAGCAATTCTACAATATCATGTGTTGTGCGCTCTGTGGAGAGTTCTTGCGTTATACAGGATATCAGTGTCAGGATTGTCGCTTTCTTTGTCACAAGAAATGTTATCAAAAGGTGGTTACCAAGTGTATTTCTAAATCCAGTACAGACGTGGACGACGAGACTAAATTGAATCATCGTATTCCTCATAGATTTGAACCAATTACCAACCACGGTACCAAGTGGTGTTGTCACTGTGGATATATCTTGCCATGGGGTAAGAAGAACGTACGGAAATGTACCGAGTGTGGAGTTATGTGTCATGCGCAATGTGTGCATCTTGTTCCTGATTTCTGTGGAATGTCGATGGAAATGGCTAATAAAATTCTAATGACTATCAAATCCACCAAGGCCCCAATTCCAAAGGTTCAAGCACCACCTGTTCGTCAAGCCATGCCACCACCCGTAAACTCTTATAACAACCCTCTTGATGTCGTCCCCACACCACCCTCAATCGCAATTTCATCTTCTGATGGTGTGTCAGATACTAAGAGAACTGATTCTGACGAGGAACAGGAAAGAGACTTTGAAGTCAGATTGCCCACCGAAACAACAAAAGCATTCCAGCAACCTATCGAAAGAACACACGACAGACGTGGTCCATATGATGATATTCAAGAGAAACAGGATCAACTCGAACACGCTCAAGCACCTCGTGACCAACAATACAAACCACAGCAGCATTATAATGGCTTTCATCAAAATAATCAAGGTGTACCTGAATTGCCACACGGATTTAATCCCGATTTCAACAATACTTCAGTATCTCAAGACCCCTTCGCCAATCCTACAAATGACACCTTTAATAACTTTGACTACCAGAATAATAATACTCAGCATTACATTGCTCCGGATAATTATACAGAACCGGTCGCTAAACCTGTTGAACCAATGCCCGAGCAAGTTGCGGCCCCTAAGGTGTCACCTCAGAAATCCAAGCGTCGTCGGAGAAAGGTGGGACTTGATGACTTCCAGTTCTTGGCTGTCTTGGGTAAGGGTAACTTCGGGAAAGTTATGTTGGCCGAATCTAGACATACACAGAACCTCTGTGCAATTAAGGTATTGAAGAAAGATTTTATTGTGGAGAATGATGAGGCGGAAAGTGTGAAGTCGGAAAAGCGAGTGTTCTTGACTGCAAATAGAGAGAAGCACCCGTTTTTGTTGAACTTACACTGCTGTTTCCAAACTGAAAACCGTATCTATTTCGTTATGGAGTATATTTCTGGTGGAGATTTAATGTGGCATATTCAAAAGTCTCGATTCTCTGCCAAGAGAGCCAAGTTCTATGCATGTGAAGTGTTATTGGGATTGAAATATTTCCATGACAACGGAATTGTCTACCGTGATTTGAAGTTGGATAACATCTTATTGACTACAAAGGGACATATCAAGATTGGAGACTATGGTTTGTGTAAGGAAAACATGTGGTTCAAGAATACCACCGGAACTTTCTGTGGTACGCCGGAGTTTATGGCTCCTGAGATCATTGGAGGTAAGCAATACGATAGAAGTGTCGATTGGTGGGCATTTGGTGTGTTACTTTTCCAGATGCTCTTGTGTCAATCACCCTTCAAGGGTGATGATGAAGATGAAATTTTCAATGCTATTGAGCACGATGATGTGAAGTATCCTATCAGTATGCCACGTCAAACCGTGTTGGTGTTGCAGGCGTTGTTGACTAAAGACCCCGGTACCCGTCTTGGATCCAGCGAAAGAGATGCATTGGAAATCATGGAACATCCATACTTTCAAGATGTCAATTTTGACGACGTGATGAACTGTCGAATCCAAGCTCCATATTTGCCTGAGATTACTTCTGAGCATGATTATTCTAATTTCGACCAGGAGTTCACTTCAGAGACACCTAGATTGACACCGGTTGATACTGTACTCACTTCAGAAATGCAAGAACAGTTCCGGGGCTTCTCACACATATCTGAAAACGCAACTATATAGTGCTTTAACTCAATAGATTTAATGGGAAAAGGGTCATGTGCAAGTAGTCATTGGTTGCTTGACAATGTCTACGATATCGTGTTCCCTTCTAAATGCCATGTAATGCTACTCTATAAATTTACCACTAAACTATGACACAGCACTTTGTGTGTTCCTTTGCCGGTGTTGTCGGTCCCTTTGATCTCACGCTTCTTGCTATTTTGGTCTCCACCACTTCTAATTCCTTTTTCTCCTTCTTTTCAGCCTCATCAGCTTCCATGAACGATTGTAGGTCGTAGACCTCGGGTGTTTGTGGATACAGCAACAAGCTCTGTTGGATCTGGCTCATCGATGCTATGGACTGCTGTCTGATTCGTTCGGTTTTGGTGGTGATCAAATATTCGGTGAGTGGCTGCCATGTTTCTTGAATGGCGAGACCATGCTTAGACGAGCATTCAGTGATCCCCAAGGCACCGATGCTATGTGCCCATTGTTGTGCCTCTTCATAGGAGACCTGACGGTGATCCCGTAAATCGGATTTTGTTCCCGCCACAATGATAGGAGGCATGAAGGGTCTTAGGAGCTGAATTCTCTCGTGGAGCTCCATCAAACCTAGAAAGGATTCATAATCAGCAATGGAGTAGACATAGACTATGGCTGCGGTGTTTAGGATCTGGCGTTTTCTCGAGGAGGAATGACTGTCCACCGAGGAAGCGGTGTCAAGAATGCTGATTTGGGTGTAGACGTGACCATTACGGATATCTTTGATGTAGAGATCCTCGATTGAGGATTCTTGTTCGATAAATTGGTTGTGGAGGAAGTGAAGGATGAGGGAGGACTTTCCCGAGCCAGCGTTCCCAAGCACACAAATGTCGTACTCGTTTCCGAGTGCCTTGAGTGAGTTCATCGCACCGGGTAGGATGCTGGGGGCTGGGGGCCTAGTTGATTATGTGTATCGAGTGCCTCGATGGGTTGTGCTGAAGGGCGATATTTTTTGAGGAATATGCACAGCAGTAAAAATCAGCAGGTTCTGTAAGTTTGATATGCACAAGAGCCGTTGAAAGCTCTGCCGTTATACTGGCTGGTTTAGGATTAGAACTGTGTTTTCTCGAAGAAATGTTTAATTCGAACAAAACATGTGTAGACCTGGTAACCGCAGGTTGCTGTGGTGCCAGGAACCCTGAGTTGCTGCGCTGTTCGCTGTGTTTCGGATTGGTGCGTTCTACGAAACTAACGCCTTTTCTCTATTGTTTCTTTTCTTCCTTTTCTTTTCTCTATTTTCCGGACCTGTAGAGAAGGTGGAGGGCGATGAGACGAGTAACTACGGTTTCTACGAGTTTCCCTAACCAACAATTTGATTAGCTAAGATATCCGAACTGCCCCTGGCTCGTTTCTCGAGCCTAAAGTATAATTCTGCTCTCCGCCCCGGCTATTGCTGCCGCCGTTGCGTCGAACACTATGCTCGTCTGTGTTGCGAAGTTGCATTTTAGCACATGCACCGCAGCCGTTGGGCCATTAAATTTTTTTGCTACAAAAAGAAATTTCTCGATCTGCTCACGCTTCAGCAGATTAAACCAACTGCGTACAATACGAAAAGTAGATGTCCCCAGATCGCCTACAATACATTTTTCCATTTACGGTAATTGTTTTTTGAAAAGTGCTATTGTGCTAACTGTAGTCTTCGTCTTCGGAATCCAAGTACTTGGAGTACTCATCTGCGGAGGCGAACACTGGGAGGTTACTAAGTTTAGCCTTTTTGGACTTTTTGCCCAGGGCATCCGACTTCCGCTTTTTGGACGCGTTTTCGTCGGCATCGCTATCACCAGCGTTTTCTTCGTCGTCTCCCAACATCTGGAGCTCCACGTCCGAGTCGTCCAATTCGTCTTCTTCATTGATGCCGAACATCTGGCGCTCTTCGGGATCAAAGTCGTCCAATGCCTCGTTTTCCTCGGCCGATTCTGCCCCTTCCGCTTCGTCGACTTCGTCACCTTCGTCGCCTTCTATCTGTTCTTCCTCTTCGTCATCCTCTGCATCGCTCATGTCGTCGAAATCTTCCTCGTCAAAGTCAGACATGTCGTCATCGTCGTCTTCGGCCTCCACGTCTGGTCTCGACTGCACCAACGCCTTCCACACCTCCTGGTCTTCCAACTCGGCGGCTTCCTCTTCGTCCTCGACTGGCTTCTTCTCATTCTTGCTCTTTATCTTGGTAACCTTACTGGTGAAGTACTGGTGGAAAAATTTCTCGTCAGGTCTGATGTCTCCGATCCGCTTGTTTTCCCAGTTTTCAGTGTTGGCAGGAATCTCGTTACTCATCACGTTGGTGGCTTTGACCAAAAGTGAGCCGGTATGAGCACCTCCCAACGGTTGCATGATGGACGAACCTTTAGTGCTTGGTTTCTGCTTGGAGTTCTTGTACACAAATCTGTCCAAAAAGTGGGCCAAAGTATAAAGTCCGAGGTCAGGTTTTTGTTGTGGTGTTCCGTCGATAAGAGAAGCGGCATAAATTGCCACAGTAGGATGGTAGTGGTTGAGGAAATGCGTGAGTTCGTATAAGGGCACTGTAGAAGCGTTGGCGAACTTGGGGTCTCTCTTGCGTGGGTCGTAGGTTTCAGAAGACACTGCGGACTCCTCAGATTTTTCAGTGTCCTCGCTAGCTTTTGTTGAAGACCCCAATTTGCCTGCTATCACGTCCTTGATACCTGGAAAGCTCTTACTTAACTCAAGCAACAAGAAGAGCATACCTGTGACGCTTCCAATATTCAACCAGTGGGAACATACCTGGAGAATTCTCTTGACAAACGCAAGAACCCTCGAGGTGTCAGTATCGTTCTTCAAAGATTTGAACAAGAGGTTCAAGTAAATACCTTGTTTCGATGATTGCACCAATCTCTGGTCCAATAGCGACTCGTAGAGCGTCTTGAAGTATCTGTCAGAGTTCAACTGCTGCTTCGACACAATATGGTAGATCAAACCTAAGGCTTGCACTGAGGTGTTGAAGTTCTTGGAATGGGTGATTTTGAAAAGCGTAGTGAGATGCTGTTCGAAAGTGGATGCTGGAAGGGTGGAGAATGGGAATGCCCGGTTCAATCCGGTCAAAAGAGCCGAAAATAACTTGGTGTTTCTTTCTTCTACGATTTCAAACTGGGTTTTTTCTTCCACCTTGACCGACTTTCCTCCCTTCTTACCCTTTTTGAAGTTTTTGCGTCCATTGTTTCTACCGTGCTGCAGTTCTCCGAGCACCTTGTCACCTTCCGTAGGCTGACCAGCATCATCTGCTTCCTTCAATAAGCTTTCAAAAAGCTTGAAGTATGTGCGGATAAGCTTGTTGGCCAATTCATCATCCTGTCTTACTAAAATAGTCTGGTTGAGGGTGATGACCGAATAGTACTTCGCATTGTGGTCATTGTTAGCCTTGAACACAGTATCAACCACCGCATCCACAACTACCTGCTTCATTGCAGGATGGTGGTTTTCCAATTGGAGAATCTGGTAACTGGTTTTGGAGCATACCTTGTTATCGATGTCACCGAGCTTGTTAACACCCAATCTCAAAAGGTTGAACTCCTGTTCCGGTTTTGCCTTCAACAATTCAAACAAATGGCCCACCACTGTCATCCTGACGTGGAGAATTGGATCATGTGACAACTTTTCAAGAACAGAAATTAACTTAAAGTATGCCTTTTTGAGCCAGTCTTCAAAGTAAAAAACACCAACCTGACTATCCGACAATGTCGGAGTCAAAGGTTGGTTTTCAAATGCAACGAGCTTTCTGTCTGGAAGTACTCCGTTTAGCAAGAGATCCTTGATGGCATTGATGGATTGGAGAGATGCGGTTCTAGATTTCTTTTCACAGTATGACAATAATGTCTCGAATGCCTTGATGTTGTGCAAAGGACTCTCTTGGACCAACAAGGTCAATGCAGAAATTTTATCGTTGAGTGTACCATCGGAAAGAATCTGACTTAAAAACTTCTTTTGCGAAGACTGCGAGGTAAACTCGGAGAGATATGTCTTGTTCTCTTTGTCAATGATTGCCTTAGCTCTATCAAGAAGTCTTTCCCTGGCAAAACGATCAGCCTTGGGTGGAACTTCTCCGGAAAATGGCTCAATGGAATTGTACCAGTCCGTTCTAGGTGAGATTGAAAGATTCTCGGCAGAAACAGATTGAAGAGATGTGATCTTGTCTGGGTTTTGAGGCTTCTTGATGGAAACAGTGGCAATTTCCACGCCTTTTTCGTCCTCTTCTTCCTCTTCTTCCTCTTCTTCCTCTTCTTCCTCTTCTTCCTCTTCTTCCTCTTCTTCCTCTTCCTCCTCTTCTTCCTCTTCCTCCTCTTTATCCTCTTCCTCCTCCTCCTCCTCTTCTTCTTCCTCTTCGACCAAATCGGGAACCTCTTCCTCTTCTACTTCTGCGTCGTCCACAACAACGGGCTCGCCTTCTCCTAATCCGATTCCTTTCATAAAGTTTCGCAAGTCATCGTCAAGTACTTTTTCGGAATTTGACTTTCCTTCTCCAGATGCAAACTCCTGTTCGCTCTCTTCACCCTCAGAAATACCTTCTAAAAGCTCAAGATCTGCCTCGGTGGCTCCAAGAGCGAGTGCTTCTCTGCGGAGAATTTCACTAACACTTTCTCCCGAACCATTGGCTGACTCTTTAACATTCTTAGATGACTTGGAGGTCTTATTGTCCCTCTTGGAGTCCCTTCCATGTGATTCATGTCTTGGTGACTTGCTTCTATCCTTTTTTTCCTTTTTGGATCCCTTTTCAGAGCCTTTTTCAATGGTCTTCTCGTCATTCTTGGAGGTTTCGACGGAGATGTCCCGCTTTTTTTTGTCCTTCTTGCCCTTTACGCTATCTTGGGCCTTCAGCTCACTCATCTTCAACGAGATCTTGTCCCTGAGGGACGCCAAGTTGAGTGGGGACGCCATGCTGATGGGGCTGAATTTTTCATCTCATCGCTATTTTGATAGGGATTGGGTCACGTTCTTGCACGGGCTTGAGCACGTGGATTTCAGTTGCGATCCCCACTCGGAAAACTCTCTTTTGTGGCGAGATTGATTATATAATCTGAAAGCATTGTGTCACCCCACTATTGTTTTCGGAAAAACCCTGTTTTACCGAGCACTCTGCTACGAGTTTTCTAAACCCCACTTTCATTGCTTATCTTTAAATAAAAGAGCTGGGTTCCTACAAACTCCTCAGCAATATCTGACCAGCGTGCACTTCTCCTCATTTCTGCTGCTAAACCCACATTTCACTTGCTGTTTCGGATTATTCGCATTCAGTTACTCCGGCATCGTAACTATCATCACGCCGGTTCGTTTCTCACCGCAAGCAAGCTCCAGCCCTAGATAAACCAGACAGTCGGCAAAGTCTGCATACGAGCATCATGACTTGGCCTTCCAACGATCCGTCCCAACTTCCGGCAGGTGATGCCATCTACGTCGTATCCAGAAAGAAACTTGGAGACGGCTCATACTCCACAGTGTACGAGTGCAAGAACACCGTGACCGGTCTGCACTACGCCGCCAAGAAATACTCAAAGAAACTCGTCTATGGTCTCGAGAAGACACTCCAGAGCGAGTTTGACATCCTCAAAAAGGTATCCATGCTCCATCCAAACATTCTCACGTTGGTGGACTATTTCGAAAGTAAGGAAGGGCTCTATCTTGTGACCGACTTGGCATCAGGGGGCGAGCTATTCGATACAATCACCAAGGCGCCCGAGTGTAAGTTATCTGAGGCACAGGCTGTGGATATCGCTCGTACTCTTGTGAATACCGTGGACTATCTCCATGCCAACAACATTGTACATCGAGACCTCAAGGCAGAAAACCTACTATTCCAAAGCGAAAAGTCCAACGACATTCTTGTGGCCGACTTTGGGCTTGCTCGCATTCTCGAGCCAGGACAGAAGCTCCATGAAGTCAGTGGTACCTTGAGCTACATGGCACCAGAGATGTTTGACAGACAGAAGGGCTACGATTTTGGTGTGGACGTGTGGGCCATCGGAGTCATTGTGTACTTCATGCTCTGCGGGTACATGCCCTTTGACTGTGAGACCGACGACGAGACCAAGGAAGCCATAATCTCATCCACATACTTCTACGAGCCACCGGAGTACTGGAATCATATTTCGTCCGAAGCCAAGGATTTTCTCGATACGTGTTTCAGAATCGAAAACAGACCCAACGTCCACGAATTGTTGGCTCATCCATGGATCGAGAAGAGCCCGACTGTGTCTTCCAGTAACCTCGCCAAGCTTCGGGATTCGGTGCGTCTACTCCAACAAAAGCAAATGACCAGGTCTTCGCTCCTGCCCACTAGAACAAGACCCCTGGGCCCCCGCCACACCCTTCTGTCCGACTCCCTCTTCTCTAGCAGCTTTCTGCCTCGGGTGTACCTGCCGGGAACACTGCCTCGCGGATCGTTCACGAACCTCCAATTGTTGAAGCTTACCCAGTTAGAGAAGGGCCGGAAGGACGCTCTTGTGGAAGGTGCCACCTTGAAGGGAGCCTGGTGTGAGACCCCAGAGCAGGTTTCTCGATTCACCACACCGGTCAGCTCTGCTTCCGCTTCACGTCAGCAATCCCTGGAAAAAATAGCTGTGAGCAGAAAGGCGGTCAACATGGCTGCCCCTCATAGTGAGGGGACCCCCAAGTTCTTCATATAGTGAAGAGACAATCCTCTGGGGTGGAATCATTTCCCAAACGTCCCTATCACATAAAACCGGGACCTCCCTACTGCATTTCTTTGATGGATCTTTCTGTACGGTCCTCGCCCTTGTATCCTCCCAATTATAGATGTATAGAGAATGCTGATGAATCACGAGATAATCATTTTGGGGCTGCTCTGGAGGTGTCTTCTGTTTGTGTAGCTCTGGGGTGTTCCATGTTGTGTCGCGTGTCGCGTGTCGCATGCACCATCATCACCAACTGATGGATGTGTACATAATCCCCATACACATCAACTCTATACTGCGCATTCTTCACGTGGGATCCATACTTTCTGTACCATATATATCCTTCTGGGTTATATCCAAGAATTTAGCTCTAGCTCGAAACATAGATCCTAGTATTGTTACCGCTGATTCACAACAACAGAACCACCCCACTAATCCACGCTCCTGCCTGAACCAATGAGCCTGAATGTGTTGAAGTTCGACACCAAACCGCGGGAGGAGCGCGATTTCAAGGAGATATATCCCGATCTACAAGAGCAACAACAGCTACGGGTGTTTGTACGAAGAGAGGAAGATCCGAAGCACAGAGACGTGTCGCGAGCAGGGGCGCCGGATGCCACAGCAGGGCCTGCGCCGTTGGCCGAGTTGAAGAAACCTTCGTTCAAGAGATTGGTGAGACATGACTTGAAGAGAGACGGTCCAAAGACAAAGTTCTCGAAGGTTCTCACGGAGTACGGGTTCCAGGACGATGGCGCTCCCGTGAATCCTGTGGCGGCGCCCTCCACATATATCCGGCCGTTCCAGCTCCCCAGCAACCGGCGACACACGGGAATCGATTGCATAGAGAAATTGATAGAACGCAAAAAGAACCAGGTGGAGTACGACATGGACGAGCAGGACTACCTCTATCTCAAGCAGCGCAACGAGAATGCCAGCAACGTGATCAAGATCACCGCCGAGGTGTTTGAGATCATGATCACGGTGCTCGAGAACGAGTGGGCCAAGTTGGAGCACAAGATGAACACCATGGTGATCGGCGACCGGTTTTCCGACAACTCCAACAAGCTCCTCACGCTCGACCTGGCCACCAGCAACGAGAAGTACGGGAACGACGACGGTATAGTTCCGGGGACGCTCTTTGACCAGAAGTGTGCCGTGTGCAACGACAGCGACTGCGACAACTCCAACGCCATAGTGTTCTGCGACGGGTGCGACATAGCCGTCCACCAGGAGTGTTACGGCATCGCGTTCATCCCCGAGGGCCTGTGGTTGTGTCGCAAGTGTATGATCAACAAGGGGAGGGCTACGCACTGTGTGTTTTGCCCCAGCACCACCGGGGCGTTTAAGCAGCTCGACAACAGCTTGTGGAGCCACGTTGTGTGTGCGTTGTGGATCAACGAGCTCTACTTTGCTAACCCCATCTACATGGAGCCCATCGAGGGCATGGACCTCGTTCCCAAGAGTCGGTGGAAGCTCGTGTGCTATCTCTGTAAGCAGCGGACGGGGGCTTGCATCCAGTGCACCAACCGGAGCTGTTTCCAGGCGTACCATGTGACGTGTGCCAAGAGAGCTGGTCTCTATATGGAGTACACCCATGGCATCCAAGGTGCGGTCACCAACAAGTTGACGTTGAGGACGTTCTGTGAACGGCACTCGCCTCCGCATTGGGACGTCGCCGAGGTGTTGCTGGGGATTCAGCGGACGCGGTTGTTCTTCCATGATGTGCGGATCTTGAACGACCAGAACGCCCGCCTCAAAAATAGCCAGAAGACCGCCAACAAGCTCAATGTGTTCAAGTGGAGGACCGAGAACAATACCCCCATTGCCCCGAAGCTCTTCAGCGACGTGTTGTACCAGCTCATGGTGAGTCTCAAAGTGGATCTCCAGACTACGCTCCCCGGACATACCAGCAACCAGGTTAAGGGGTTGCGGGCATTGCCGAACCGCAGCAAGCAGGACACGCGCAACGAGATCCGTAGCATCAGCAACGAAATGTGCCGGTACTGGTGTCTTAAACGGGAGTCCAAACGGGGGGCGCCACTCATTCGCAAAAATAATAATCTTACGGCGGCCAGCTCCATCGCCACCAGCTCCATGGTGGACGAGGGCGACCAGTTGGACGAGTATTACACCCAGGAGTTGCAGGATAAGGTGGAGATCGCCGAGATCTTGTTGAAGGACTTGGACCAGGTAGAAGTCATGAATGGGGCGTGGCTCCACAAGCAGCAGGTGGCACTGCAGGTTGACGAGATCGATTTCGACATGGTCAACACCGTGTACTTTCCCCTTCTGGCGGTGATTGCCCAGGTTCTCGGAAACATCAACCGAGCGGTGGATCCCGACCGAGTGGTGTGGAATCATCGGTTAAAAGCGGATGCAGGCTCCGCTATCTCCATGAAGCAAATTGTTGAGAAAAACGCAAATTATGCGTACACGTCGGTGCAGGAGTTGCAGGCCGACGTGGAGGCGTTGCATGGAGCCATCGTGCGAGAGGCCCGTTCGGGCCAGCAGGTCTTCAAGGTTATGAAACGCTGGATGAAGGTGTTTGCAGCGGAATTGTCCCAATTGAGACACTGCGAAGCATCGATTACTCGGGACTTGCACAAAGGCCAAGCGTCGTCGGAGTTGGCTTCCAGCGTCCCGGGAGAGGCGCATTACGTCGAGCCACCGTTCGTGTCTGTGCGCGGAGATGAGATCGTACTAAAGCGGTATGATGCCACCCGCGTTTTACAGGAAAATGATTTGAGCGAAGTGGAGGACTCCTCCACTCCTGAGGACGAACAATTGTTCCAGCGGTTACTACGAGGCCAATGAATAGCTAACTGCCCCCAGTGGGACACACCCCAATTCACGAAAACATTATAGTTCATATGTAGTGAAGGTAGCAGGGAAGCTTAAAATTGCCAAATAATAGCATGGTACATGAGCCATGCATATCGACATCATCATAATTTTTTGCTATCAGCGGACTACTGCATGAAGACTCGATGCATTCCGGAGTGGGGGTAAAACACCCAAAAACCTGTTGGTACCATTTGTACGCGTGGAGTTGAAGGGATGAGGTCACATAATGCATCTAGCTGCTAGATCTGCCAAGCAATCGAGAAGGGTCCCTATCAGGTAATGATCTCTCGCTTGCGAAACCTCGGGGTCCCACGTCAACAAGGTTTCGGCGTGGTCGGTTCCAGTGCATGCATAGCACACCTTCCATGTGCCATGCTATGCCATGCCATGCCATGCCATTCCAAGTATATCAGATGATCAACGCTTTATTCGCTTCTGCGTTCACCCAACTAGGATCGCCTCTTCCCCTTACAGTACAAGCGATTGTCCTCAATAGGACACCCCTAAGGTGTCGTGCTGTTGTCCCGATTGGGAATTAAATTTTATGGGCCGCTGCTGCTGCTGCTGCTGCTGTTGTTGCTTCTTGGGCGGAGTAGTGACGAGACGTATGGCGGCTAAATATATTATCAATAACGCGGCATTTGGTTCGATCCTGCTACCTCGCTACCATGCACTCGTATGCGTTGGTGGTCCCGCTTATCGTGGCTCATCATTCTGGACCCGTGCCATGTGGCGGCATCATGTAATGGTTCTGAGGCTGTCACCATCTCGCGAAGCAGCCTAGCAACGCTTGGGGTGAAGAAATCAAGCGCATTGCGTATGCATGATGCATATTTCCCGGTGAAACATTTTGGCTGGTCGATGGTTTATTTTGCTCTGGAATAGCGTCCCGACGGTGGCTCTGGCAAATGTTGCCTTATTCCACGAAGTGGCTGGTTCATGGGGAACACCCCCAAGTGCATTATGTATGTCCTGGACTCTACTGACGAACCGTCACCACCTACGGCCGTGGTTAATGTTGGGCCCGGCGCAATTATTTTCGACCCACGCACGGCAGTAATTGCAGCATAGTTGTTAAGTACATGTTGCAGAAAACTCCATCAACGACGACGGCATGATCTTTCTACTAGCGAACGAAATATGGCGCAAGACCCTTGCTGAAAGTAGAAACGGGCATTCAATCAATTGATTTCAACAGCTCTTTCGTTTCTCGTCCCGCAGTTCCTAGACTCTACTTGCGGCCCAAAAAATGTCTAGATAGATGGAGGAAGATATTTTTTGCGCGTATGTACTTTTGTATTGCAGGCTTTCTATTTTGTGATATGAGCATGTTACTACCAGTGTAAGCTTTATTTTAAGATCTCATACGTAGACATACAGCACCAACGAGAAAATTTATCGACGTAATTGTATAACTCCGAAGACTACTTTATTTGCCGGTAGGAGTGATCGGACAGCACATGTTTGAGATGGCACCGGACTGTTTCAACCATGCCTTCATGGCACAGCACAAACAATAGCGGCTGTCATCGGCTCGTACATCAAAGAAGGTCGAGACCGACGCGGAACCATAGACCGCAGGCTTCAATGCCGCTACAACAAACGACGGCAGCTAGACCCCCCATGCGTTGTTTCTGTAACATGCATATGCATTCCTATTCGCTACGTGATAAGATAATTGGAGGATCGGCACGGAGTTTATTTTTCCAACCCACCTCCAGCATTAAGGTACAAAAGAGTGCGAGGTGGGATACATCGAAGACGATCGGCAGTCGAACGGCACCCCACCGAGTTAGGCGAGCTATTTGGGGCGGTAACCCATTTGGTGTAAGAGCCCGTGCTCAGCCTTCAAACCCTCACAATTCCCTCCCCCCCAACCGACAGAAAAACGATCTAGGCCAGCAAATGCACGAAACTATGCACCTCGCGACTAAGTCTGCAGTGCTCAATGCTGTCAGCAGAAGGAAGGTGCAGGCCAGACATGATGCATTATGCTCCCAACATTTTGCATACAGTAAAGTTGTAGTCAACAACAGGGGCAGGCTACCGGTGTCGACGAAGCTTGCACAAGCGAAGCAATGAGGTGGCGTGGGCACCAAGCAAACGGTAGTACATGGATCGCTTGTGCCTGTATCTCCGCGGTCGCCGCCCCTGAGGGGCAAGTGCAAAGCCACAAAACGGTTTATTTACATTTCGCTGTCTTACAAACGTTACGAGAAAACAAAGAGTCGGGGTGCCCTGCTGGCCCGGGTTACACAACATCAGATTATGGGGTGCGCTAGAGGACACTCGCTACCGGCGGAAGCACCAACGGCAATATGCACCCACGTATTTCTATGGATGCGGCCTGCAGTGATCGACCATTACTCAGGCGGCATAATCGCTATGATGCAGTTTGTTTTTTTTTTTTTGGCTTGTGCATTTGTCTCTGCATTTAAACTTCTGCATCTAGCACTCGCTGTGCATCTGTTCGGCAGGCACGCGATTGCGTTGCATGGACTCACTGCGTATTTTTCATCCACATACAAATATTTACAAATCTAATATATATATATCCCGGGCGGTCCCTGATCAATGCCGTTTTGTCTGGGTGCCCGTGACCTTGATCCATCGGTACGCTTAGTCACTCCTTTATATCTCCTTACCGCGTACTCGCATTGATCATGTCCCAGCCTACCCCCACCCCTACTCCCAACAAACACGCCTCGTCCCTCCCCCTAATAGTGGACATCGCCATTGACAACAACGGCAAGCAGATGTACCAGGTCCACGAGTATTCCAATCTCGTGCGCAAGGAGATGCCCCGCTCCACTTCATTCTCCCACAGCGGCCTGTTCCCCCAGGAAACCACCCCCGTTCGTAAGGTCCTCGGCACCATCAGCCCCAGCACTTTGAACCAGAAAAAGATCTTGGACGACGACGACGACGTGGAAGAGCCGGTGTCGGCGACGAGGAAACACGCGTCGGGCGCCCTCGATGCCTCGCTAGCCGCCGCCTCGTCCGCCGCCGCCAATGCCCACCTTTCCACCCCCACCAACCAGAACTACGGCTCCTCGTTGTACGACGCGGCGGGGCCTGCCAAGGTGCCGCTCAACTTGAACGTGTTCACCAACGAGGCGTCGTCGGGTCCTTCCTCGGCCACATCGACGGTGTCCAACGCGTCGTTCTCGCGCACTCAGGAAAACGACATCTGGTCGGCGGCTGTGGAGCAGGCGTTCGAGGAGGTGCTCAGCATCATCCCCAAAAATGGACTCAACAAGATCAAGATCAGCGGGCGTTCGTGCGGGCGCAACGAGTTGATTTCCGACTACATCTTCATGAAGACAGGCAAGTTCCGTACCCGCAAGCAGGTGTCGTCGCATATCCAAGTGATCAAGAACTTGGGCCACAAAACAGACATCATCCGGCTCATCAACGACGGACCCACGTTCGAGTCCGAGGAGGAGCAGTCGAAAAACATCCTGCGCTTCGAGGAGATCTTCTCCACCATCAACCTCCACAAGTCCATGGGCATCAGCGACTCCTTGGGCATTTCCACCGTCAACGCCGCCGCCAAGCGCAAGAACTCGTCGGTGTCCTTGGCGCCGTCGTCCGCGTCCATCCGAACCCCGCGCAAAAAGCCCACGATCAACCGGCCCGACATGGCTCGTCTGCCGTGGCGAGTGTCGCCGCCGGCCCCCAGGTTCGAAAACTTCTTTATGTCCGTCTACGACGCCTATTCCACCAACCCCATGATCCTCACCATCCAAAAGAACCAAGACCCGCCCAAGTCGTTGCGAATCCGCGAAAACGCCAACATCACCTCGCGGTTCCCCGGCCTCAACGACTTCCAGGACTGTCCCCATATCCCCATCATCCACAACATGGTGCGCATCGTGTTCCCCGAGCTCCCCATCAACTACTCCATCGGCCTGGGGTTCAAGTCCAACTTCTTGTTGAACTCGGTGTACGACGCCAGCACCAACTCGGTCAAGTCGGAGCCCGCAGACAACCGGGTGGTGGACAGTCCCTCCACCACGAATACCACCACCAACACCACAACCACAGAAAAGTCCTACTCCTCGTTTACGTGCATTTACTCCCATGGCAAGGAGGTGTTGAAGTTCAGCGAGACCGGCATCAAGCTCAACGAAAACCGTGAGTTTCTCGTCAACTTTTGGAAATTCTTCTTGTCCAAGCTCGTGGGTAAAGACGACGCCGAGATCAACTTAGCGTTCCGCGGCATGACCATCAAGCAGGTGGTGTACGACCCTTCCTCCCCAGACACTGAGGCCGCGCCGTACGAGACTTCTAGCAACAACAGCGACGTCATGGTCCCCAAACTGAAAATAAGACTTGTACTATTATGGGAGTTCGGCAAGGTCGACGAGTTGAAGGACGCCCTCACCTCCTCCTCCAACTTGATCTTGCCCTCGTCCAAGATCGCCCCCACCAGCGAAAACATCGTGTCCCAGGTGGTGGAGTATCCTCCGCCCCAGCCGCAATTCCATCCCGAGATGCCCTCCGTCGCCATCTCTCCAGTCTCCTCCGTCAACCCAGCATACTCCACATACGCGGGGCCGCCGTCCGCAGGCTTCCTGTCGACCATGAACATTTCGCAGCCACCGTCAACAACAGTGTCGGCACTACCGCAGCCCCCGGGTCCTCGTGGATCCATGGATCTGGCGTGGGACAAGCCCCAGCTCGATGTGCAGCGCAAGTTCCACTCCCTCCAGCAAATGCAGTTTACTACCCAACAATCCCCGTCCAGCCAGGGCCCTCCCCAGACCGCTCAATACGCGCAGAACTTGGTGCAGTACGCGTACCCTCCAGGGTCCATGGCCCAACTCAACCCCAACCCCCAGCTTCACATGACAGGCCAGCCCCAGCCGTCGCTGGAGTTCATGATGGTTCCTGGAGACTCCCAGGACTACCAGACGCTCCTCTATCCGGGAGGAGGGTTTGTCAATGAATACGTATAAACCGCGACCGTCGCTGGTCCGGCATTTTAGCATCGGGATGCTGAAATTGCTCCTTCGTTTTTATAGCCATTCAG
This sequence comes from Suhomyces choctaworum, assembly GCA_030568475.1. Taxonomy (NCBI): domain Eukaryota; kingdom Fungi; phylum Ascomycota; class Pichiomycetes; order Serinales; family Debaryomycetaceae; genus Suhomyces; species Suhomyces choctaworum. The sequence goes on along the minus strand of JAJMGE010000004.1, from coordinate 87,090 downwards.
TTCTCAATAGCATGTACACCAACCAATTTTGACAGTAATGATGCTCTCACAACTTAACCTAGCACGTTTTCGAATTCCATTTCCCCCTATTCTAGACTGTGCTACACAGTTCTCGGATCCCGTCATGAAACCATGGGCAAAACCCAAAGTTGAAACAAGGCGAGCATTATCTGGAAAAGACGCGGTTTTCCAACATTAGTTCGAAATTGCTTCTAATTTTTAAACTATAGTGCCTCCACATTTTCCATTCTCCCACCCCCAGGTTGCTCGTGGCAGACGATGCTATAAGCTTCAGGGAGCTGCTTCAGGGAAAGAGCAGGCCGGTCGAGAGCTGCGACATGTTTTGACATTGCATGTATGGGATGAATTTGCACCCAGAAGGTCTAGACAAGACATTCGAGGGCTGTGGCCACGTGTGGAGGAGAGGGGAGGCGACAGGTCCTGGGGGCAGACGGTGAGCATCAGGGGCTCCAGCGAGGTTTCTGGCCATCCGTGTCTAAACTAGTCGCCAAACCTTATCGCGCACTTGGTTTCTCGTAGCGAGATCTTGCCTGGTCCATTCCTCCGCGCTCGCCCCTAGAGGTACTCGTACGAAACATAAGACACCGAGAATCGAGAAGAAAAGTGGAGGCCAGAACCGGATGCCCTATAGCGGGCGACCATCTTGACTCCGATAGTCCCTATTAGTCCACCGAACTTTACGATAGTTTCTCATCCGTTTGCTGATTCCCACGCTACTATGCACTCACATTTTCCCGGCATCCCATCGGCGCGCGAGTCACCACTCATTTTCCAGAGTCATTTCTCGCTATCGCTCCAGAGCTGACCTTGACCACACTTCTTCTTCTTCTACCCCAACCATCATGGACTCAAAAACTATCGGTATCCTTGGAGGCGGCCAGCTCGGCCGTATGATTGTCGAGGCCGCCAGCAGACTCAACATCAACACCCTTGTGTTGGATGCCGCCAACAGCCCTGCGAAGCAAATCAACGCCAGCACCGACCATGTGGACGGCTCGTTCACCGAGTACGATTCCATTGTCAAGCTTGCCGAGAAGTGCGATGTCTTGACGGTGGAAATCGAACACATCGACGTCGATGCGTTGAAGAGGGTGTCCCAGAAGTTCCCCAGCCTCGAAATCTATCCCTTGCCCGATACCATCAAGTTGATTCAAGACAAGTACTTGCAAAAGAAGCACTTGATTCAACACGAAATCGATGTGGTGGAGTCGGTTGACCTCCCCAACAACACTGTTAATGATCTTCTGCTCATTGGTGACAAGTACGGCTATCCTTTCATGTTGAAGTCCCGTACCTTGGCCTACGATGGAAGAGGCAACTTTGTCGTCAGGTCCAAGGACAACCTCGCCGAGGCGTTGGAGTTTCTCAAGGACAGACCGTTGTACGCAGAAAAGTGGTGTCCCTTCACCAAGGAGCTTGCGGTGATGGTGGTCCGCTCCATCGAGGGCGAGGTCTTTGCCTATCCTACGGTGGAAACCATCCACAAGAACAATATCTGCCACTTGGTTTATGCTCCTGCTAGAACCAACGACACCATCGCCAAAAAGGCGTCGATCTTGGCCAGAAACGCCGTCAAGTCGTTCCCTGGCTGTGGTATTTTCGGCGTGGAGATGTTCTTGTTGCCCAACAACGAGTTGTTGATCAATGAAATTGCCCCTAGACCCCATAACTCGGGCCACTACACCATTGACGCCTGTGTGACGTCGCAGTTCGAGGCCCATGTCAGAGCTGTCGCTGGTTTGCCCATGCCCAAGGACTTCACCCAATTGTCCACCTCCACAACCAACGCAATCATGTTGAATGTATTGGGCGACAAGGTCCCCAACAAGGAGCTCGAGACCTGTCACAAGGCGTTGGAAACCCCCAATGCCTCGGTGTACCTCTATGGAAAGACCACCAGGCCAGAAAGAAAGATGGGTCACATCAATATCGTATCCTCCTCGATGGAGGATGCAGAAAACAGACTCCGCTACATTATGGGCGAGTCCGGCACTATTCCACAGACCATCGCGTCCAAGAAAAAGCCGTTGGTAGGTATCATCATGGGCTCAGACTCGGACTTGCCAGTTATGGCTGTTGGCGCTGGTATTCTCAAGAAATTCGGAGTTCCCTTCGAATTGACCATTGTCAGTGCCCACAGAACCCCCCACAGAATGTCTCAGTATGCAATTGAGGCATCGAAGAGAGGTATCAAGGCTATCATTGCTGGTGCAGGTGGTGCAGCTCATTTGCCAGGAATGGTGGCAGCCATGACTCCCTTGCCTGTAATTGGTGTTCCTGTGAAGGGATCGCTGTTGGACGGTGTGGACTCCTTGCATTCTATCGTCCAGATGCCCAGAGGCATTCCCGTGGCCACTGTGGCCATTAACAATAGTACCAATGCGGCTCTCTTGGCCATCAGGATTTTGGGAGCAGCAGACTACAACTGGTTGGACAAAATGAGCCAGTACTTGAGCACCATGGAAGACGAGGTGTTGGGAAAGGCCGAGGTGTTGGAGAATATTGGCTACGAACAGTATTTGAGCGAACGCTTAAACAAGTAAGGTAAAGTGGCTGACTGCACAAATTGATTAAAATAGATGTCTAATGCAAATATACGAAAATAGATCCGAGGGCATGCGAGAAGCATGAATGCAAGGTTGTAGGGGAAAAAAATGCCAAAAAAAGAACTAAACGGGACGAACTGTGTGAACTGTGTGAACATGGGAAAGAATTCCCTGGATCGACTTCTTCTTTCAAAAAGAGCCCTGGAGGCAGAGGGAGATACCTAAAATTTGACATGTAAAGATTCGAGTCATCGATGCTTCTTTTGGGTTTCGCTCGGCCTAATACTTCATACTCTTGTTAGCCTTTCTCTTGATATTACTCTTCTTGTATATCTGCTTTCTAGAGTCTCTCCAGCCAGAGGTGCTGACCTTTTTAGGAGCCTGGTCTACCTGCATCTCCTCGGTGGTCTCAGCAACTTCAGACTCGCCCTCCTCCTTCTTCTTAGCCAAGGCCTCTTCCTTTTGCTTCTTCAACTGCTGTTCCATCTTCTCAGAGAGCCTCTTGTTTCTGTTGTCCACGAAATTAGCGAACTCACCCTTTCTCTTAACGGACTTGGCCCGCAACTTGGACTTGGATCTCAACGACTTGGCCATGGCTGTGTTTCTCTGGGTTGTATGCTCTTTGTCCTAAACTAGGTTAAGATCATCGCATCGCGAAAACTCGATATCAGCGCACGTGAGCGGGACTAGCCCGATTGAGCACAGCGAGAGCAGTCCGTACCGAGGGGCATATATACCCCATAGTGCTTTAGTAAGGTCCCTGATAACCGTCAGAACCGTTGCCATTTGGCAACTACGACTATACCAAAACCTCTTGAGTTGTGGACCTTAGGGCTTCCGCCCTCATACACGTGACGGTATTTTCCCCCGCCGCGCACCTGGTTCGGAGCGCGGCTCGCAAGTTACCCGCCCTCCTCCCAATACCTCCTCCACTCTCCGCTACCGTAGCGTGCGACCGTCCCAGAGGCAGGAAAATTTTTCCCTAGAAAAATTTTACATTTGAATCTTTTCTTTCAGTATAGCGAACTCATTAATCAAGATGTATGTGGAGACCAAACCGGAACCATGGCCAAGGGAGCCATAGAAGCAGTCTAGGAACATCGACAGAGAACATGAAACTGTGGTGGATTGAGGAATTGCAGCCGAACGACGAAAATGAATGCACCACACCATCGCCTTTTGTCGGCAACATCCCTTAGACAGCAATTCCAACAAAAACAAGTACTAACATTACAGGGCTAACCTTAGAACTCAAAAGAGACTTGCTGCCAGCGTTGTTGGTGTTGGTAAGAGAAAGATCTGGTTGGACCCAAATGAGACCACCGAGATCGCCAACGCTAACTCCCGTCAAGCCATCAGAAAGTTATACAGAAATGGTACCATCGTCAAGAAGCCAGACACTGTCCACTCCAGATCCAGAGCTAGAGCCCTTTTGGAATCCAAGAGAGCCGGTAGACACATGGGTTACGGTAAGAGAAAGGGTACCAAGGACGCTCGTATGCCATCCCAAGTCTTGTGGATGAGAAGATTGAGAGTGTTGAGAAAGTTGTTAGCCAAATACAGAGATGCTGGTAAGCTCGACAAGCACTTGTACCACTCCTTGTACAAGTCTGCCAAGGGTAACACCTTCAAGCACAAGAGATCTTTGGTCGAACACATTATCCAAGCCAAGGCTGAAGCTTTGCGTGAGAAGGCCCTTAAGGACGAAGCCGAAGCTAGAAGATTGAAGAACAGAGCTGCCCGTGAAAGAAGAGCTCAAAGAGTTGCTGAGAAGAGAGAAGCTTTCCTTGCTGAAAACTAAGCACTTTAGCTCGGCTGTTCCTCGTCATCACTGTATATTGAAGAACCTCCCTCGTTCTCATATATATCCATTGTTATTCCGGTCTCGTAATAATAATATACATTATTGCTCAAATAAGAATGATGATGGTATGAGGGTGTTCTGTACCGGTAATAATATGTTCTGAAAAAGTGTAGTTAATCATGTCAAGCAAGAGCGAATACCAACTTGACGGTTTTTTCTATGGGGTGGCCCACGGCTTATGACTCGATGTTACATGTATTTTAGAAATAAAGTATCGATATACTAATGCTAATTATTAATGCAATTAAAGGTGTGACCCCTTGGAAAATTAGAGCCGGTGACCAGGAACTAAACTAAACAAGATGGTGAGCACCGCCGTGCACACTATTATCAAGAACGTAACCCATAAGCTTCTCTTCAAAAGAAGCTTTCGAATAAATGTCTCTCTCACCTTGATTAAAGAGCCCGATCTTCCGCTGTTAGAAAAGGTTTCAGAGAACCCTAACCAGACCAAAATAGGATCTATTAAATAAATGGATGACACCAAGCAATAGAATGCTATCAAGTAGGGAACCACGATTACGGGCCTAATTCCCTTTCTGTAATTCAAGAAGACAAAAATGAAACTTATCCAAAATCCGATGAACAAGAAAAAGAATCCCACGATAATTCTCAAAAGATTGGAGTGGTTGATGTTTCTAATTGCCATGAAGTTGAGAAACTTGGGCAAATGTTCGTTTTCGATCTTGTTGAATACATACGATTTGACATTGTTGAAGACGTCCGGGTCGTCTCTCCCATCATGCTCGATAGCTCTAATGATGGAAGAGTTCATATCACGGGGCAAATCTAAGTTCTTTTCTGAGTCTTCAACAAAATACTTCAACAAAAGGTTGTGGGAAGATTCCTTCAAATTGTCTCTGGTGATGAAAGAGCGTGAAGCCGATGCAGGTGAATCCTTGATTAGTTTTTCCAATAAGGAGGAGTTAATCACAGATTCTCTTCTGGTGTCGTGCTGGTTTGGATTTGGAGTTGTGAATGGGTCTTGCACCAACTGAGGACTTTCCCCTCTTTGTTGCAAAGACATGTAAGTGTTTGGGTCCGACCGGTCTTGAGGATTCTCGAGGTCAAGTTGATTTTCAACAAAGGAGTTCGAAGTGTTTCCCTCCTCGTCTTCTAATAATCTAGAGTTTGAGGAAACCCGCTTCTCTCCTGAGGGTAATCTGGGCGATTCAGGGGGAAACTTTGGGGAATGCATGTTGAGCTTTGGGGTATATTTGAGACTTGGACTCTTGGTATTTGCGGTTTTTTCGTCATGCTCTTGGTTGTATTGTTCAATTAAGTCCTTGAGCTTGGGATCCAAATGTTCAACGTTCAAGTCACCCCTCAAGAATTGCGAGAGACGGTTGGAATCATCGTCCTTCAAAATGTTATCATTAATGATCAAGTCAAGTAAGATCGACGAACTCAAAGACTTGTGCTTCGATTTCTCCAGCTGCGGGTTGGAATCACGGAAATTGGTTTGCCGTATGGTGGGGGTAGTTCCGTGAGCATCGGTGTATGTGGATTGTCTAATAATGGACTCTCTCAAGCCCCGGATGTAATGCTTGCATAAGTTCAAGTGGTTGATCAAATCAAACCAAAAATCAAGATAGTCTACTCTGTTTTCGACATCTCTCATGAACTGGTAGAAGGTGAACAAATCCACGGGGGATTTAGTCTTATTCGCTAGAATCTCACCTAGGGTCGGTAGTCTGTTTAGATGTATAGATTGGTTGGTTTTGTTGAGGTTGTTGAGGTTCGAGAGATAGTGGGAGTTCGGGTACTCCGACTGGTACTTCTCGTTTGAGTTTTCGTACATGGTGGGACCAAAGGTGCTGTGGGAGATATTTTTAGCAAACGAGACTCAGGGTGATGCAAATGTGGTGGCTAAAGCGATGGGGAAAGTAGATGGGAGGGCCATACAAAAGCAAACGAGGAGATGGAAAGAAAGTGAAGGCAGATCCCTTGAGCTATTCAATCAAAATGATGAACTGTCTCCAATCGTAAGGACGACCAAGATGGCTGGTTAAGCTGTGGTGAGAATTTGGGCAGCGGTATTGTTTGAGGCGGACTCCTCAAATTCGGACGGTCACTTGAGCTTAGGGGATTTCACTCGAGGTGATATATGTATATGGCGGTGTCTCGAATCAGGGATGAACGAGATGATCGGTGATGATCCTGTTGACACTACCTATAAGCCAGCCTTGTTCGAGTTATAAGCGGAGTCGTCAAATTTGTTGTTCGATCGTGTAAATTGTGTGCAGGATTAGCCTGATCGGACGAGATGTAAATAGGAGGGCTGGCAGGCCTGATTCGGCTAAGTTGTAGGATGCAGCCGGTGGGGCTTGACAGGAGGTGGGCGTGGTGGCGACGGTGATTGGACAAAGCACGGCGCTAGCGCAGTAGGTAGAAAAAGCCGGGAGGGGCCGCGGAAGCCTCGATATATATCGGCGACAGTCGAGGTTTTTTGACGAGGAAGCGACAGACGGGAAATCCAGGGTCTGCGACAAATTGCGTCGGGATGGGGCGGTGGGAGACAGGCCGTGAGACGGCATTCAGGAATGCCGCCGAGCTGAAACACCCAGCCAGCGTGTCACGTGTGGATGGTCGTGGTGGCATGGAGTCTGGGAGCGCGCAGAAGGTAGACTGTAGGAAACGAATACAGTAAACCGGGGACAGTAAACCGTGGACAGTCGGTGAACCAAGTCAATGAGCTCCAGTCAAATTGACCATCAACTCTCACCTATTGTCTCCGGACTCGCTCATTTTGTTACCCGCATCGCTCATCTCGTGATCCTGTCGCTCACCTCTCTACTTCTCTCTTAACCTCTTCTCTCTCTCAAGCTTCGCGGCACCCGTAGTGGCCGTGCCCAGGCTGCTTGGTTGCGAGCACTCTGCGCCGTTACGTCAAGCCATTTCGCCAGCCACTCGCCACGGCTGGCGAGACGGAATTGCAGCATCACGGCGTATCGCCACGGTGGGGACTGCTGAGCTCCGTGCCGTGCAGCCTTGGAGCTCCCTTCTCATGACGACCGAGTGCTCGCAGGGCCCTCGTTTCTGGTGCCGTTGAAACTCGCGCGTTTTCGCAATATTTTCTCGGCAACACTTAGCTCGGTACCACGAAGTGAGCCAGTGAGCGAAGGCCGACACATTTCGCCACAACAGACGTCGCCGCTTCACCACATCACCACGTTGTCGACGTTCCCCCGTGCTGTCAGTCACTGCCGCCACCATCTGCCATGGACTTTGCTCCGCTCACGCCCGTCCGGTGTCCGGGGCCCTTCCTATTATTGCTGCGTGGTGCCGTGTGCTGGAGAGGATTTGCAGTTTGACGTGCTGTGAGAAATCTGTTCTGGTGGTACTACTGGCACTGGTGCCGTGCATTCATTGCGCCCGATTCAGGCCTCGGAGATGGATGGCTCGGCTGTTTTGGCCCCAGGGTTCCGGGTGTGCCAGTCCGCGAAATGGCGTTGCTATTCTTGTAGTCTAATATAAGAACATGGCTTCCGTAGAAATAGACCACTCAGACAAGATACTCTCAAGATGACATACAAAAAGGCATACAAGATGACATATGCAAGGCTGATTAGCTGACCAAATCCACTGCTAGACTCTCCCATGATCATGTTCATCGTGACAGCGACACCGAGCTTTGGCTCTAGACTCATTATCACTACTCCACTTATCAGCACTATTCCCTTGCTAACACTACTCCTTTCAACACTACTCCTTTCAACACTACACATACCTGTCACTCGCACAAGGTTGTCTCCTGAAATAAACTCTACCTCTGTGGTTATCCGTGGCCTCATCAACCCATCACCACTTGGTCCGCTATACATCACCACAAACCTAACTTACTGAACATATCGCTTACTTGAACTATTAACTATATTACCTCAAAGCTTCGGATAAACTAAATCAAACAAACGTATAAAAATGAATAGGACCCACCAGGGCAGAAGAAGTGAACAATACGGCGATGAAACATAGGAGAAGAATTGAAACAATGAACGCAGGCCTCGGCTGCCAGCTTGGTGGTTCACACAAAATGACTAGAGGTCACTTCGTGTTTCACCGAGATCTGCCGTTCTCCTTTGCCGAATTCATTCTGGTTGCATCGGGAAACGGAACCCTTGCATCCGCCACTTTCGATGTGTTTTTCCAACCAAACGATGTTGTTTTCAAAGTGCTCGAAGCACCCGGCACATCTTCCGCTGGTGCTATTTCTCTCGCCCGACTTGGTGCCAGGTGGGTAGATAAAGTGCAATGCCTTCAAGTGTGTCTTGTAGGTGTCACGACGCGAGAAGCCTCCGGTGGGATGACATTTGGCGCCTGTAGAGCCTTCGGTGGGTTCTTGGAAAAATGGACACAGGAAAGACGCCGTGGTGTGCTTTTTCGAGTGTCTGGTCAAGTATCCCTTGACCTTGAAGCTGGCATCACAATAGTGACATTGGAACTGAAACTTCTCCCCGGTGATTTCCTCGGGCTTGAAGCTGGAGTTGGGCTCATCCTTCTTCACCGGTTCGGCCCTCTTTGCCTTCTTTACTCTGACTTTTTTAGTCGTTTCCTGCTTGGGAGTGACTACGAATTCCTGAGGTTCCTCTTTGACAAGGCGACTGGAGTGAAGAGTGAACTCCTCTGCACCAAAAGCCGACGAGATGGACGATGGTGACGAGATGGAGTCATAGTCACGCTTCTTGTTCGCCATAGCTGGGACACCTCTAGATTCTTCGACCTGGCTGTGGAACTGGCTTTGCTCAAGGAAAAAGTTATCCTGGGTTCCTGACAACCTTCTGAAGAGCTCGTCGTCCAACGGGCTGATATACGACTCGCTGGAGGATACCGAGGACGATGCGGAGTAGATGTCGTCTGTCACCTGGTTGTCTTGGGACAGGGGGCGGTGTTTGATGTTGAAGTCGTCAAAGTAAGGCTGGACCCCCTCATACCCGTTCATCTCATAGTATGACGCATCGTCGTGGTCGGGGCTACTTCCCTTGCCCATCCCCGAGGGGTTTTGCGATGGGAGGGTGTACTGGTGGATATGGTGGCCATGCGAGTGGTTGCCGTATGGTTGATCTTGTGGGATGTACTGGATCTGGGAGGGTTGGTAGGGCTGCTGTTTTTCTTCGAACGGGTGTTGCTGGAAGCCGCTGGGGAGACCAAAACCCTCGTGCGCGGAGACAGCCGACGAAGGAGCGCTGGGGTGGTGGAAGTTTTGCAGCGCTTGGGGCGCAGAGGGCTCGGGGTTGTTGGTGAAGACAAAGTTGTTGAAGAACTCGATCTGGTCGGCGGGGCCCGCAAGGCTCAACGACAAGTCGTCAGCAGCACAGGCTTTGGGGAAGAACGAACCAGAGCTGGCGAGGTTGAAGACGGCGGAGGTGGACGGGAAAAGCGACCGCTGGAACCGGCGGTACATCAAGTTGGTCAAGAACTTGAACACGCCCACCTTTTGGTCGACGTATTTCCAGCCAAAAGGCTGGGAGTTGCTACTGCCAGTGAATAAACCTAGGGAAATCATTTTGACATTGAGAGGTTGCCAAGTATACGGTGTGGGACGAGTGGACTCAGGTGATCAATAGTGACGATAGTGACGGCTGTGGTGGCAAGGTGGATCGATGTGTGGTGAAGTGACTAGTTCAAGAATAAAGGGGGGGGTATTGGAAAAAGAGGTGTCAAAAGTGAAGTGTAACGACGAAAGACTTTTCCTAAAGAAATAAAAAAATCCTGTGGTGATAGCTGTGAAATGATCCGAACGAGCGCAAATGCTTTTTAGACCAGACTACAAAAATAGGAAATCCACAATCCACACTTTGCGCCTGCAACCAGGTTACAGTGATGGATTTATGCCCACGGAATTGTCGCGGCGGGGCGCCGAAAAGATAAGCGGGGCATGCGTCTAGTGGAGACAAAACGCCGAATGTGTCACTGGTGCACACACTCGATCTTTGTAAAGTGCCTCCCATGGAACCAGGAGAGGTGGGTCCCAAGCTACAGTCGAGCATCACCTGTCCTGGACCGTGGAGAAGCTCTGTTGCGCTATTCTCGAAAGCATCGGAAAAGTGCTTATCGTGTCGAGCGAGCCAATAGAGCGGTTGCACAGGCGATATTTTTTGGTGCCGTACGGTGTATTAATGTTAAAGAGATAATTGGCCGGGGATGACGCAAAGCCGGCGCCGCCACAGTAGCGGGGAAATATGGTCGTGCTCACACTGTCTCGGCTTTCGGCGCGAGGTGCGCCATACATTTGTCGCGGACACGCCCCACAGGAGGGCTGGTGGTATGCGCACGTCCTACCCTGGACGACGGCTGGCGACTGGAGAGAAAATTTCGGCGCTGCCCAGCGCCACCTATTCTTCCAACTATCACCAATATGTCCACCTTAGACAAGTCCTTAGACGAGATCATCTCTTCCACCAAGAAGACCAGAAAGTTCGGCACCAAGGCTGGTAAGCCTAACAAGGTCGGCAAGAAGGTCGGGGGCTCCACCAAGAAGCCCATCGTTTCCTTCAAGAAAGCTCCAGCATTGACCGCCGCCAAGAAGGCCGCTGCTGTTGACTTGACTGCTGCTACTAAGGTCGTTGTGTACAACTTGCCTCGCGACTTGAAGCAAGACAACGTCAAGGTATGTTCCACGTGGAGCTTCTAAGCTCCAGAACGCGTCTCCGCTGGACGGGTAACGGGTTCGTCGCGTGTTATGGGTTAAATGGGAAGATAGCAAGGCAGCTGACATTGGGGTGTTCCCGATGTCCATGCCCTGGGTAAATGGGTTTTATTTGTCGGTATGTGTTGTGGCGATTCCTTCTTTGGATTGCACAACTATCGTTCCTCTGTTGTCCTGCGCTGAAATATCCATACTGCGTTCGACAACGGTTGGATCTGACGCCACGGGGGGACCGATGCAACATTATCCTTGCATTGTCGTCCTTTCGGCGATTGGCCATGAACTGGGAAACTTGTCATTCTCAGTGTTTATAATGTTTCGTCGCCTGAACAAAGGCTCGGAATTATACTGCACCAAGTGACTTATTAACTTAAGTGGCTTGGATGGTGACTTATTCAGTTAAGTTGCCAAGACTTGTGGACTTGGTGGAAGATATCTCGTCGTTGCAGTGGTCTATAAACCGGTCACAGTGTGGTGTTCACGCTGGAAATCGCATGTGGTTCAGAATGGCTTGACTGCCTGAAAACATACCATTTTTTCCCTCCTCCCCTATTGTCCGTTTTAACTTACAACCGTGATCATCAGTAATTTCATTTCTCTCCAGACAACTAACAATTTTCCAGGATTTCTTCCAATCTCAAGTCGGTGGTGTGCAAAACATCGCGATGAACTATAACGAAAAGGGTCAATTCAAGGGTATTGCCACCATTATTTTCAAGTCCAGTAAGTCTGCCACTTTAGCGGTGGAAAAGTACAATGGTGCTCCTATTGACGGCGGATCGTCCAAGTTGAAGTTGGAATTGATCATTGACCCCACCAAGAAGACATTGGCTTCGAGAATCACTGCCAACCCCACCTTGAACCCCAAGATTGCTGCTGCAAAGAAGCAACTCAAGGCGGTCAAGGCTGCCAAGGCTGGTAAGACCGGTGCGGCCAAGACTGCTGGTAAGAAGAAGCCAGTCAAGAAGGCCAAGACTGTGGAAGAGTTGGACCAGGAAATGTCCGAGTACTTCGACAGCAAGTAAATTTTGTAGAGAACTGCGTTCTCTGATGTATAATTAAGGACCTAATAAAATGTAAGAATAACTGTTCTGAGTTCAGGACAAAGATTATGTTAAATTGGTGTAGTTCAAGAACATACTATGGCAATGTGAGTTGGACTATATCACAGGCTTAGCCAAGTGAGTCGATTTTCCCAGTTTTCTGTCTTTTTTTTGGAAATATTACAAAGAGTCAAACGCAGAGAACACTCCTCGAGCGAGAAGGCACCTGAAGATCTCGAGCTCGAATTATAATGTAATTAACCGATACAGCGGAGGAAAAATAAAGGGTGCGGAAATCACCGGAATTACGATCCATGATCCACGAATCAACCCAGCAATTGACCCCAACTTCATGTGCTGCTTCAGCCGTGCGAGGTCTTTGAAGAAGCGGAATCTTCCCTGCCAAAAGAACCCGGGCCACCGGTCTGGTGACGTCGCTCGGGATGGTTGCCGTAGATACCGCCGCCCTGGCCAGTCCGCGCTAATCTTGCTGCGTTAATCTTGCCCACCACCTCTCGCTAAAAGCCTCAGGCACCGCGAATTTCACCTTCTTCAGAAACGCTACAGAGCCACCGGCACCAGCCAATTGCTCCAGCACGAGCAGCACTACGCTTCCCCGCACCACCGCCTCTCGTCCGTATTTCCAACCACTACCACCCGTACCCTACCACGAGCGCCTTCCCCAAAGCACCACCGCCTTTGTTGCCCTGCGCTCAACCGCCCATTCCCTGCACCTCGGCATTTCTTCCCTCACCCTCAGCCGTCTCGTCTAACACGTCTGAAAAAACAGTAACAACACGCCGCTCACCTCCGTCCTGGCACTGCTCATCGGGTTCTCTAGAGGCGTGCAGATACAAACCTCAGAAGGCCGGAAATCGCTGCTGCCCGACGTCATCCACCCACCGTCTCGAAATCCTTCGTCCTCTCTGTCGCAACAACCCGATCGCTCCCGCCAAAGATCCATCCCTCACTCCGAATCCGTTGCCCACCATGACCCGCAACATCGAATACATCATAACGGCAGAGTTCCATATCGACAAGGGACCGTCGCTCATCCATCAGTACCCCAGCCCGCTCCCGGGCCTTCAGAACCTCGTGTTTCTTCCCGAGCTCATGCTCCCGGACCAGATCCACAAACGTGAAGAAGACTTCACCTTGTTCATGCTCTACCGAAATACCACCACCGGCGAATTCCAGTACCTCTACAACCGTGCAACATGCGAGCTGGAGCCCTACTTCTTGTATACCATTGTCACCAACTTGAAGGATGCCAGTTTCAAGCGCGGGTCCGTCATCAAGTCCTTGTCCGTGATCACCAAGCTCCTCTACTTCAAGAACTTCAAGCCGTTACTCTTGATCTGCTTGGACAAGTACTTTGCCCACAATGACCTCGACACCGTCAAGGAGCTCTACCTGGCTATCAATATGAAGAACTTCAAGGTGTCCAACAACCCCAAGCCCATCTCCATGATCAAGAAGTTGCTCATCACCTCCATCCTCGACTTGCCCATAAACGACAAGATATACTACGACGAGTCCTTCCGCAATAAGTTGATGGGCATCAACAAGACCAACATCATCAACCAAGACTTATTCATCAGGAAAGACTTGAGCTACAACTCGATTGTCAAGTTCAACAACATGAACATTCCCATCAAAATCCCCATGATCGAGCTTGCCGACACCATAGGAGACTACCTCAACCCCACCGACCTCAACTTCAAGCCTAACCTCATCCATCTTCTCTCCGCCAAGTTGGCCACCTCAAACTTGAAGAACGATCTTACCATATACGGGTTGCAGACCCCACCAATCATAATCCTTATCAACGCCATTCTCACAGGAAAAAAGATCATCTTCCTCAGCTACGAGAACTCTTCGGGCCACATCATAGACCACGTTCTTTTGGCGTTAAAAATCGTGTCTGGAGGAGGCATTTTGGATGGCATTTTGACAAACTATAATGTGTTCCCGATCATTGATGTGTCCAAGATTGACCTTTTGGAAGAGTGTGACTCGTTCATTGCCGGGACGATTAACCCGTTCTTCAAGAACAACGATAAGCTCTGGGACTTGCTCTACGACCTCGACGCAAACGAGTTCCACCTCACTTCACAGCACCCTTCAGAACCAGACTACAAGGCGTCGATCATATCTGAAGATGCAAAGTTCTTGTCCAACCTCCAATTGTCATTATTTACCTACAACGACGACCTCACCACCATTCAACTAATTTTCAGAAGACACATCAACGAAATAATCCGGATTCTCCTCACCTCCAAAAACTTCAACAATAATTTCCCTAATAATACCACAAACCCCAACACCAAGCGAGAGTTGACGTTGTTAATGGACGGAATAGGGTATTTCTGGCTGAGTGATTCCAACAAGTTGTTGGAAGTGTCGTGTTACCAGTTGATCTCCAAGAAATTCCAGGATCTTCTCTACGAGGGCAAGTTCCACTACACGTTGATGCTACCGAACTTGGCGAACGAATTGAACTTGATGATCGATTTGCAGTACCATTTGCAGAGCTTGAACAACATTTCCACCAACTCACGAGTCAAGGAGCGGGAGATCTGGTTCAATTTCCTAAAATATCTCATCAGCGGGAAGTCGCTAGAGATATTTCTACTTGTAACATACTTGATTCCTCCGAACTCGGCCACCAGCTTGCAGTCGTCGTCGATCCATGGTGGCAACTTGACAATCTTTGACAAGAACAAGGGCATCGAGCTTCTCTTGATGAATCTCTTCAACCACGACGACCAGATCAAAAACAATATCATCATGATCCTCCAGGAGTTGCAAGACAACTTCTTGTGCGGCTGGTGCTTGGAAAAGTTCATCAAGTCCAACATGATCTACGAGATCGCGTTTGAGGAGTTGGTTAAATAGATCGGCAGTATTATAGCGCTATGTACAAGACGGGGGGTCCGCCAAAAAAAGAGAAAGTAGACATTACGAGAGCGGTATGGATGTTTCATGCAGATGGTGGAAGGGTGATAATGCTTTTTGGAGAGGAGAGACGGCGGTTTCGCGGCTACTTGTCCTTGCCCGACCAGTCTCTGTCAAACACCGCAAACATCGACAACCGGTCGCCAGATTTTCTGCTGTGGTACGACGAGCCCGTGCCTTGGTACTTCGAGTCTCTGCCCTCGTAGTTGAGGTTCGGGTTGTGGGAGGGAAACCCCGGCCTCCGGGTGATCACGCCAAACTCGTTGTCTTCCGAATCGATGCGGGCATCGGTCTCTGTTCTGTGGCGCTTGTCCTTGTAGGAGGCGATGTGTTTCTTGCCGACGATGAAGATGCCGATGGCTACGGACGAAAGGATCCCGAGCTTCACGAGCAAGGAGTTTCTTGTTTCTACCGCCATGACGAGGTTTCTGCGATGTGATGGTGGAGGTGGTGGTGAGCTTCAGGTAGACTCCAGCGTGCGCGCACCGGTGGCACCACCACGGGCTTTGGGTCAAAAGTCGCGCGCGCTACGCCAGGCACGGGAGTCGCACCACCACAACCGTACCGCGGCAGCCGCACACTTTTGTTCCCCACAAGTCCATGTGATTTCCCTTGGACCTAACACAACGGCCGCTACACCTCAATTATTAACATTTCTTCACCACCATCCAACGCGTATTCACCATGGGAGACGTCGAAGAAATCGCCCACGCCATTGCGGGCGCCGGGGGCGGCGCCTTGTCCATGATCGTCACGTACCCCCTCGTCACGCTTCTGACGTTGGCCCAGACCACGCTGAAGAAACGGAAACAGGCGGCGGTCCAGGACTTGGAGGCGTCCACCGCCAGCGCTCCGGTGGCCTCCATCAGCCCCGAGACCCAGCACAAGATCCTCGGCGCCATCACCACCAACAGCACCTATCTTGCTGCCAAGGACATCATTGCCGACAAGGGGGTGTTGGGGTTGTACTCCGGGTTGGAGAGCGCCCTCTACGGCATCACCTTGACCAACTTCATCTACTACTACTTCTACGAGATGACGTCCAACGTGTTTCTCAAGGCCAACGCCACCACCACGCGCCGGGGCAAAGGGTTGTCGACGATGCAGTCGATTGCCGCCGGTGCGATTGCCGGGTCCATCACCTGTGTGGGGTCCAACCCCATCTGGGTAGCCAACACGCGGACGATGACGCGCAAGAAGCAGTCGGAGCAGGGTGGAGAGCAACCCAAGGGCGCCACCTCCACGTTGGGGGCCATTTTGGAGATCATCGAGCAGGACGGAGTGGGCACGCTCTTTGCCGGGGTGTTGCCGGCGCTCGTGCTCGTGATGAATCCCATCATCCAGTACACCATTTTCGAGCAGGTCAAGAATTTGATTGTGGCACGCAAGGGTAAGAACTCTTTTACCGCCGTCAACGCGTTTTTCATTGGCGCCTTCGGCAAGTTGATTGCCACCTTCTTGACCTATCCGTACATCACGTTGAAGTCGCGCATGCACATCAAGAAGAAAAAGGCCGGCGACGTGCAGTTGTCCATGTACGAGGAGATCAAGAAGATTCTTCGCGAGGAAGGACTCGAGGGCTTGTACGGCGGGTTGTCTGTGAAGTTGGTGCAGTCCATCACCACCGCGGCGTTCTTGTTCTACTTCAAGGAGGAGTTGTTGACGGGCAGCGTCAAGTTGGTGGAGATCTTGCGGGTGTTGAGCTTTAGAAAGGCCAAGCGCTAGCGCAACGTGTGCCAGCGCCGCCCGTGCTGTCGTCTTGAACATAGCGTAGTTGTGTCTATATTTATTCCTATTGTTTCCGATCGTAGTGCGGCACTATCTGAAGCATCTGCCAATCTTAGATCGAGGATGGGATGCAGGACGGAAAATGCAGTGCATACTCGTCAATGCGACTTTTCCGTCCACGCCGTAACTGCGCCCACCACTGCAGGCACCGCAGGTATGTTGCAGTGGAGTGATGTTGCGCGGAAGTATCCGGCCCCGAAAGGTGGGCGGTCGCTGCTTCTGGGTTATACCGATGAGCCGAGTAACCGTGGAAGACCGAGACCCCGCCACTGTGCAGGATACTATTGGGCACCCCATAAGCAAAAGCCTCGTTTACCCGCAAGGGGCTTGTTCCGTGCACCGTATCCGGCGCCCTGGTAGCTCCACTTAACTCCGGCGTCTCCACCGGAGCTTGAGCTGCACCGCAATGCCCCCACTGCTTGCCGACGCATCGCACTCGGCATTTGAGCGCAGTTAAGCCGACGCAACGGCCAACGTGCATAGTTCCGGCTGCGACTCTGCCATACCCGGCACGGCTCCACCAGAACCTCGGAGCGTCGCCACACACATCACAAAGCCCCCGCCGACAAGTCCTCCAGCCTGTCGGCATCTCGCCCTCGGGAGCTGACTCCGCAGATCCCGACCTTTGGACCCCGGACCACATTGTCACGTGACAGGTGTCGCCGGTGCGCCCACCTTTCCATTCACCGCATCGGGTTTGAGCTAGACGAACTCCGTCCTTCCACCAAACACCACCATCACGCCTCCGAGCACGACGCTGCTGCTGCTTTCGGAACCGCCATAATCTCTGTCTGTGCACGTACTCTACGCCTCCACCACCTCTTTGCATTCCCCGGACTTTTCATTCGCCGCCCAAGCCCCCAGCGCCTCTAGCATGCTCTGGTGACCATCAACAACAACGCCCAGCACCAGAACCAGCCCGATTTCTCGGAAAAAGGCTCAATAAGTCTCAGCAACAAGCCCAATACCATGGCGAAGCCCGATTCCCTCTCGCTGGCGTCGCCGCCGGCATCCAAAAAGCCGGTTTCCCGGAGAGCGTGTTTATCGTGTCGCGAGAAGAAGATCAAGTGTGATGGCGAACCGCTCAACAAAATCGTGTCGGTGGATGGATCCAACAAGATCGTGCCCCAGGGTACGCGCGTGTGCTCTAACTGTCGTTTCTTGGGCATCGAGTGTGTGTTTGTTCAAAGCAACCGTGGCGGTCGCCGTAAGAAGCGCACCTCGTCGGTGGTGCTGACGGAACCGTCGCCAGAGGGCGCCACAAAGCGCGATCGTCCCGACGGGTCTGCCGCCGTCGCCTCCAAGAAGACCCGCCGCGACTCCTCGCTGCCTGGAGACGAGCTCTCACCCAGAGCGTCGCCGCGCCACCCGCTGGACCCAGTCGCCGACCATCTCCCCCGTCTCCGCGTACGGTCGCCAGCATCGGTCCAAGGCTCCACTTCCGATTTCACCCCCTTCCCGCGCAACCCACTGGTGTCCCTGAGCGTCTCCAGCTCGCTGAAACACTCCACCCCGGTGGTCCCCGGCGCTTCGCACCATCCTGCGGGCTCCTCCTCCCACTATCCCTACGACTATCCACGCCACTACGGCCAGTATTTCCACGCCCAGGGCCCCGGAATGCACCTGTTCCGCCCTTGGGGGTTGGGGCCGCCGCCACACATGGGCGGTGGCTTTGGTGGTGGCCCCTGGGGGAGACGCCAATTCTGGGGCCACGGTCCCAGCGGTCCAGGCCCGTTCCCTGGCTGGGGCGGTCCTCTTCCACATCCGTCAACCATGCCTCCGGGACCGCTCGGAGGCTTTGCACTGCCGGGCTCAGCTGGTGTTGAGGCTGCTGAAGCTGCTGGCGGTCCCCAGGGCTCTCCTGGTGCCAAAGCTTCCCAAACCAAAACCCCGGCCGCATCAAATCCCCAGCCCTCGGACAAGAACCACGACAACCACGGCAAAAAGCCTCCAGCGACTCCACAAGTGCCCCCGGCGATGCCCACGCCGGCCTCGGCGCAGTACCCTCTAGGCACCACGCTTCCGCCCCTCGAAAATAAACCCTCGTCTGACCACTTTGGTCCCAGCTCGCAAAACCCTCCGTACACTTACGGATACAATCCAGACAGACCGTTTGTGCCGTACTCCGACGGCGGAAACCCCGAGGGCCACGGTCCGGGCTTCCCTCCCTTCGACAGGTATCCTCCACGAGGTTACGGCGGCTTTCTCCATCTGCAGAACCATGGACCTTCTCCTGAGGGCTACTCTGAGTATCACCACCAGCACCACCAGCACCACCAGCACCACCAGCACCACCGACACCACCGGCAACGCGAAAAACCATACGCGCCACCCAGTCACTCTGACAAAGACCATCCCCCACTGGGCTCCATGTGCGAATCACCGCCTTCCTCCACCATCGTGCTCCCCAAGATCGGCGTGCGCAACGGATCCAACACCGAGACCGACAACACCACTACCCAGGACTCCCACAATGGGCTCAACGGGGACGACGCGCCCGAAGTATGGCCCAGCCCGTTCCCTGACGAACAGTACGAGATGTACCTGTTACCTCAGTGGCCGGTGTTGAACGGGTTGATCGACATCTACTACATCTACTACCAGCCCAAGCACCAGATCTTGCCGTCGAAGGAGATCTTTCTCCGCCAGTTCTCGTTGTCCCGGGAGGCGTCGGTGTTCCACGCCATTCTCGCCGTGGTGTGCTCCATCCTCGGAAAGGAAAGCATCCCCAAGTTTACTGGTGTGAGCACTGAGGAATCCCACTGGATCACCCAGGCATTCCGCTACTGGAATGATCTCAACGACTTGGGTATCCTCGTCAGCTACAGCTTGATAGTCAAGGCCCCAGGAAATAGAATCAAGATCGCCCAGTTCGAAGAGGCCTCCATCAAGATCTTCAAGTTGATCAGCGAAAACAATTTCATCACCACCTACAGCTCTAGACTGGCGAGCAAGTTATCGAGATTGAACACCGCCAGACAAGTTTTCGAAAGAGAATTGATCATCAAGCTCGTATGGAACTTTGTCATAAACCACGAAATCCTCTACAAATATTTCAAGGGCTTTCCATACTTGGTTCCATGCGACCTGATCCAAATCGACGAGCGGTGCCACGACTTCGTGTTGCCCTTGGATAACATGGACTACTTGGTGATGAACAACACCAGTGATCGCATCACCTGGAACGAGGTGCACGTCACGTCGTCCGACTACAATTCCATCATAGCTGCTTCCAAGCATTTCTTAAGTCTCATCAATAGATTGCAGCAGGTTGACGAGTTTGACTACACCATCTACGAGAGGGACACCGACGAGATGTGCGAGAAGATGAAGGAGAAGACGATTTTCTGGTTCCGACCCCGCAAGTTAGTAATCATCAACAACTCTTTTCTCACCACCGAGTTCGTGCTATCGCTTGGCTCCATTCTTAATTACCAGAGGGCAGTCAGAGAAATCCTCCATTTTGGAATGGGGCTGACTGAAAATGCCACACAGTTTCTATTGTTTCCCGATATCAAATCGTCCACCACGTTTGATGTCTCCGAGATGAATAAGGCTATCTCCGGTATGGAAAGGGAACGCTGGCCATGCTTTGTCAATCTCATTAAACATGTGATGGGACTCATGTTGCTCTTGGACTTGAATGCTCGTGACGACAGCGGCACTTCGTTTGAAGACTACAAAGTCAGTATTGGTCCCACCTCGTTGACGAAGGGCCCTGTTAATTGGATGTCCTCGCGCATCCTCCACAGTAACGTACGTGAAGCCTGGTTGAAGTATCCTGACGTGGGGCTCCGTGCGGCTTGTGAAATGGTGTTACTCCTAAACAACTTGGCAATTTTGACCAAGTTCATAAAGCTTTCACTTGAGGTCAAGACCATCAAAATTAGCTTCGGCAACACAACGTTGGACATCCCAAATGACAGATTCAAACCGCAGACCATCGAGGAGTTCAATGCAGATGTTCTTTTTGAGAAGCGCAAAACTGCCATAGAATTCATTGGAGTAACGCTTCAGCCCCATAGCGAACAAATGATAAGTGAAACAATGACCAACATCAAAAGCTTCAACGAGAGGACAAGGGAGATCATGGATAGTGTTGAGTCGCCTCAACCCGCTTAATAATGTATTATATTTAGTTTACGCAAAACACTACAGCCTTGTTTCAGTTATTTAATAATCTGATTACGAACATTGTAAGTCCTCTATATCTATCTATCTATCTATCTATCAAATAGGTCTATAACTGTGCTTGTTTAAAAGTTTTTCTTCAAGTGTTCGTAGGTAAAGAATATCAAGGCATTCGCAGGAACAGCCCGGGCTAATGTAATACCCAACCCGTTGTATAAGTTCTTGATACCTCCTGGCTTTGACAACAATTTCCCCATGATGAACCAAACACCGACACGTCCAGACCGGGGCACATCGTGGGAATGCAAAATCTCATAGGTTTGGATATTAGACTTGATGGTATCCACCGGGAAAATGGCCCAGTTGAAAGCCACCCCTGCCATAGCACCACTTGCCAACAGATGCAACTCGCCTGGCATTGGTACCAGTGAGTTTTCCTTGAGTTTTGCATTGATATACTCGTAAGTGCCGAACCAGATCGCAGTACCCGCCACTTCTCTGACCAAGGTACTGGAAAGACCACTCCAGAGACCCGCCACTCCATTATTTCGCACAACTTGCTTGATATAGTACAAGTAGCTGTTGTTTTTGCCGGGATCAGCCAAGTTGGAGACCTGAAGTTGACACTTGATCAACTCGATGGGTGTGAGAATGAACGAAGCCATGAATCCAGCGAATGCTCCCGAGGTGCACTTTGTCCAGAATGGAAGTGTTTCCTCGGTATACTTCGCTCCCGATGGCGGCTTCAAGTACGATGTGAAGTATGATGTTGCTCCGCTATACGCAGTGAAAAGGATGGAAGTCTCAGCACATGCACCAATCAATGGTGCCCTGAAGCCCTTGTAGAATCCGTTGAAGAAGCCCTCGTTCAAGTAGGTGGCTCTGATCATCTGGAGCGAGGAATGGGGCTGGTTGGATGACTGGAGCCGAACCTTGATTGTATCGAAAGGGAACTCCACCACCTTACCACACATCCCCGACACCGCACCAAAGGCGATCTCCTTCCAAGGACCAGGTTCAGACATGGTTTGTGGAAGATATGCTGGAGAATAGTCAACGGAGGAGGGGGTTGCGGTCTTTTTAAAGCCAACTTAGTCAGTCATTAGTTGCAAAAAACCTCAACATATGAAAATCTCGCAGGCATCACGGGATTAAACTGTGGACAATTATATTGCCCTTCAGACGGTGAGGAATGTTACAGCTACAACGTTTCTGCGAATAGGTGGCTGTTGCTCCACCAGCCCTCAACAAGTGTCTACGTGGTTTATTTCGATAGTTTTATTATGATACCATTAAATTACAAGAGCCAGCAGCTTATCTCAATGGAATGAATCTGGAAGAAGCGTTACCAGCTCTACCGTGTCTGACTGGGGTGTAGGTGATGGAGAATTCACCGAGGTAGTGACCGACCATCTCAGGTCTGATTTCAACGGTGTTGAAGACCTTACCGTTGTAGATACCAACAACAGAACCAATCATTTCTGGGACAACAATCATGTTTCTTAAGTGGGTCTTGACGACAGCTGGCTTTTCGTTTTCTGCGGTGGCCAATCTGGCGGCTCTCAACTTCTTGATCAAACCCATTGGCTTGGAGTCCAAACCTCTGGAGAATCTTCTTCTGACTCTGGCACCACACAACTTGGTGAAGTCTTCGGTGGACATCTCGACCAAGTCCTTGAGGTCAACACCCTTGAAGGAGAAGGTCTTGAAGTTTCTCTTTTTTCTGTCAGCTGTATGGGTTAGTATGGTGCTACTCAAAAAGCAAAGTTGAAACAGGTGCTAGGAAACGACAAGGGAAAGGAACCACGGCATTTTACGTTGTCAATTCTTGAATGAAAGGGGCCCACTGGTAAATCTAGATGTGTATGTGCAGCCGTGATACATTCGGAAGTTTCTTTTGGGGTTCTTTACTTGTTTGGATATATTCGGTACGGATCGATCAAGACTGGATGGAAAATTCTGCAGCTAGGACCTGGTGGGGCGGCTCTGCAATAAGGACATGTTGTTCTACCCCTCTGGCGTTGGCTCTCTCTCTCTGTCAAATCCTCCTGGTTGCGTTCACACTTACTAGTTTCAGACATGTTGGTACTTGTTAATGAACTAGAAAAGAAAATTTTTGTAAAGCCAACTTTTCACTATCTGGCGCACAGACAGCGTCGTGCCCAGTGCGCGCACAGTCGCCGACTATGTACAGGACAGGGTGTGCGGGAACAGAATGCGGTGGGCGCTGTGACTGCTTTTTTGGTTCTACACGTGACGAGATGGCCGTACGTAGGCGTGCCCACCTGCAGGAGGACACTGACAGAGACCCACAAATTTTCAGTCGCTTGCAAAGAACATCTCTTCATTATCAAAGGATAGTCTGCCGTCCCGCTTAAAAGTGATTATTCTAGAATGAAATACTTAGCTGCTTACTTGTTGTTGGTCCAAGGGGGTAACGCCTCTCCATCTGCCGCTGACATCTCCAGCTTGTTGGAGTCCGTCGGTGTCGAAGCCGAACAATCCAGAATCTCCAACTTGTTGTCTGAATTGGAAGGTAAGACCGTTGACGAATTGATCGCTGCCGGTAACGCCAAGTTGGCTTCTGTCCCAACTGGCGGTGCTGCTCCAGCTGGTGGTGCCGCTGCTTCTGCTGGCGGTGCTGCTGCTGAAGAAGCTGCTGAAGAAAAGGCCGAAGAAGCCAAGGAAGAATCCGATGACGACATGGGTTTCGGTTTGTTCGATTAGATAATTTGCATACGTTCTGTGTATAATAATTTAATTACTCTTCCTGTCCTTCTAATGATGTAGACAAGTCCCGCTTGTATCTAGGTATCTTTAGCTAACCGTCCCGATTCAACTCGTGTATCACTGTACGCAAGCTGTGCTTGTCCTTGAGCTTGTAGCCCACCTTTTCCACGAGCACCCGGAACCGGTTGATCTCGCTGATGAGGCCCTCTTGTGACGGTCCGGCCGTGATGAGGTTCGATTGGATTCCACTGACCCCAGCCTCCTCCTCCGAGTCCGAGCCCTCAGGAGAATCCAATATGCTTGACACTTGCTGCTTCAAGTCCTGGAGATACTCTTTCTTCTCTATCCGGTACACTATCTGGGAATGCACTTTGCCCAATTGCAACCTTAAATCCTCGTACTTCTTCAAGAGCTCCTCCGTTGCGTTCTTGTCAATGCTCTGTTCTACCTCCTTGGCAATCTGTCTCTTATGTGCTGCACGCACCTTCCTACCCGAGACCTGGGGTGGTATCCGTTCCTCCTCGTCCTGGACCAAGATGTTTTCGTCACGAGAAGCCTCGGAGTCACTGGAATCTTCTTCCTCGAGCTCTTCATTCACCACGAGGTACTTGGACTCGGGCAACTCCCCGATAAGCTGGCCCAACTCGCGGACGCGCTGCATTTGCTCCACATTAGAGATCTGCTCAAACTCAGGCAATAATACAGGACGTAGGACGGTCCGAGCATGAGCCAACTGTTCGCTCACCATTGCCACCTTGGACTGTTCTAGCTTGAGCACTTGCTGTGCCACGCGATGGACCACCTGTCCATTGTAGCTGTTGTTGTTGTGTCTCTTTATCTTGATGTTGATTTTAGCGATGGCCCTGGCCAAGTCTTGTTCGGATATTTCATCCTGCGACGCCAAGATGGCCCGGAGATTGTCGTCCAACGTCAACGGCTGGTTAAGTGTCTTGACCTGGGAATCGATGAACCGCTTGGTGTGGAGATATGTTTGATCCATCAATGGCCGGAGTAATGTGTCGCTATGGGTGGTGGAAAGACTCTTATTTTGGGGCGGTATTTTCTTTCCTAGGTTGGAAATCTGTGTAACCAGTATAAGCTGACACGTTCTGAAAGCGCAGTAGCGGGGAGACCAGAGTCGTTTGGCGGCCAAATGATCACATCAACACCATCGCGTCGGCAAATGTCGTGTTCCTCTATGACGGCCCCTGCGACACGCGACATTACTTGACACCAAAGCAAAACGGGGCCCACGACCCTACCTTTTCGCCTAGCTACAAGCGACACGTCCCACGGAAATATTTGACCTTCTACAGCACAAACGGTCGCGATCCAGGGACACACGCATACTTGTCGACGTCGGAATAATAAATACCCCATACTAATCCCCAGAACCCCTGTTCCGTACATCCACGACCAAACTACGCCCAATAGCTGCGGCTGAGCCTTATCAGCCTGCATCTGATTCTCATGATTTACAACAAGCACAACTGATTCCAGGAAATTGCCAACACCAGCATAAACCACACGTGTTCTTCCGCTGCCCACCAGACGGTGTATATCTACTGCAATTGAAAGGTCACCACCTTCAGCGACCCACCATTGCCGCCCTACACCCCATCATGGGACAGAACCGTGACCACTGATCAACAATGTCAAAGACTAAGCGCTCAGAGCCGCCAGAACTGCTCCCCAGGGGAGCCACCAGAGCCGACGCCAGCGGGACAACTGATACCGCCGGCATAACCTCTGCCACAAAGACCACCAACAAAAGAAACACGTTCCAATTCACGTACGACGCCGACAACGGGCTCTTGGACATCATTTTCAAACACCGGGCGGAGCTCTTCACCCGGGGGAACACCATCAAGACGTGGGAAGTGGTATTGACCGAGTTCAACCGGCGGTTTGACGCCAGCATCCTCCAGACGCGAACCATCAACAACCGGTTCAAAGCGTTGCGCAAAAACCTCGAAAAGAAGTTGCTCAACGAGCGGTCGCCGTTGGCAGACTTGGGGCTCAACGAAAACGAGATGTTGCTCGTCAACTTAAACGAGTACCTCAGCGTGAAACGGACTCTGGCGGACTCAACCCCGGTCCTTGCAAAGCAGAAGTCTCAGCCGTCCGTTGCACTTGAACCCGCCATCGATAACACCACTGCCACCACCACGACCACCACCAGTACCACCTCACAGGACGCTCCGTTCGGGACAGGAGCGTTCTCGCCCATCGGATCCAAGCTGCAGTCTACCTCCATCAGCAGCTCCAACGACAGGCCCACGAGGCACCCGTCCAACCTCACTGACCCTCCGCGATCACCCAAGCTGCTCGCCCCAGCAACATTCAATCCCAACCAAAAGCCACACACATACATGCTAGCACAACTGGAAAGCGTGGAGACGGCTGCTTTGGAGGATCTGGGCTCAGTCATATTTCCCAACCAGCACTCCATCTATCCCAGCGGTCCATACCACCGGGAGTTTACCGTCCAGCCTCCCGTGGGGGTCAACCCCACTCCTAACCGAGTGTACTACTCCCTTCCACAAGGCCCCATTCCACAAACGTACTTGTCACACAACCAGCCGATGAAGCATACCAGCGAGGGCAGCGTGGACAACGAGTCGTTTCTGGAACGGGAATTCCCGGGAACTCGCAAGCGCTCTCGACCCAACGACCACAGTGCACCTCTCTTCTCGCGTGATGACCTTATCGTCCAGCTTCTCGAAGCGCAAAGGAAAACCAACGACACTCTTGAAAAATTGAGTCGTGAGTTCTCTGAGTTCCGACATGCCACCGAAAAGAACTATCAGGGAGTGCAGACGGTGATTTCCAAACACAGCGACCGAATCGAGCTCAAACTAGACAGCTTCTACCAGGCACTCTTGGCTCATACCACCAAGCCAGGCGAAAGGCTACGAAACTAAAAAAAAAAAAGCCAATGAGCTCGCGAGTTCCCTCTGTTGGAACTCAAAATGCTTCTGCTAAACACCCCTCTCACGACCACGCTATCCTTAATGTCTGCTAATTGCAAAACTATATCTCTCTTACTGTAGACCATTTTTGCAACCACCTCCGCTGCACGTGACCGCTTATCGTGTGTGCAGAATGATCATGTTGCACCAAATCAATCACACTACATCTGCCATGAATTCTCTAGCAGAGCGAGCCACGGCCAATCGGACCCTCTCCGTGGCCCAAAGCATCCAGTCACACAATGACAACGTCTACCGACCGGCCACGGGACGTATTGCCAGCTATCAGGTAGTGGTGTCTTGCATCCTCGGTCTCTCTGCATTCCTCACCTTTTCCATTCTAAGAGTCCGGTATCCCCAGATCTACGTGGCTAATTTCAACAGCTTCAACAGTAACTACATGCATTCGTCGTCGCGCAGAAGGTTACCCCGTATTCCTGCCAAATCCCTTTTCGGTTGGGTGTCGGTGGTGTACGGAATAAGCGAACAACAAATCTTGGAACACGCCGGTCTTGACGCGGTGGTGTTCTTGGGGTTCTTCAAAATGTGCATCAAGGTCATAAGCGCGTGTCTCTTCTTGTCCATCACCATATTGTCCCCCATTCGTTACAAGTTCACTGGCAGATTGGACGAAGACTATCCGAGCGATAGCGACGACGATGACAACGACAGCAGTCTCGCAAAGCGCTTCTTCGAGCGATTTCTTCAAGCAGGCGATGGCGAGGAGTCCTACCAGAGATATCTCTGGCTGTACACCGTGTTCACCTACGTGTTTACCTTCATCGTGTGCTATTTCTTGTTCAAGCAGACGGTCAAGATCATCAACATGAGACAGGCTTACTTGGGGAAACAGAACTCCGTCACAGACAGAACCATCAAGCTTTCGGGAATACCCCCTGTCTTGCGCGATGAAGAAGACTTGAAGCGCCACATCGAGAGCTTGGGCATAGGCGAAGTCGACAGTATAGTCATCGTCAGAGAGTGGAACAGTTTGAATAATCTCTTCAAGTTGCGGAAGACCATCCTTCGCAATTTGGAAGTCCAATGGGTAGAGTATTTTGACAGAAGTGGGATTTCCAATAAAAAGGACCTATTATCCGCAAATATTCACCTGAATTGGGGCGACACTATCAACTTGAACGAAAGATACTCTGACTCTCTGAATTCCTCACCCATCGACTCGCCTCCAGAATCGAGTACCCCAAGATCCTCAATAATCGAACAAATCACAGAAATCTTTGAGCAAACCGACCATAGCCCAGATGCTTCAGCCAATAACTTACCATTATTGAGTGATGAAATCAGCAAGCGCCCTAAAATTCGAAATGGCTTCCTTGGTATTTTTGGCTTCGAAGTCGACGCTATAAGCTACTACACAGAACAATTAAATATCGTCGACAAGGAAATTAATAGAGCCAGAAGCAAAGAGTACCCTGCAACCTCAACCTCATTCATTACCATGAAAACGGTGGCTCAGGCCCAAATGGTAGCACAGGCGGTACTTGATCCAAAGATCAATCATCTAATCACAAACCTTGCTCCAGCACCACACGATATCAGGTGGGATAATTTGTGCTTGTCAAGAAATGAAAGAAATACCAGGATATTCTTCACTACAATTTTCATCGGAATATTGAGCGTTTTGCTCGTCTATCCAGTGGGATATCTCGCTAATTTCTTGAATGTGAAATCTATTTCAAGACTCTGGCCAAGATTGGGAGAATTTTTGAATGACAATAGCTGGGCTGCTACCTTAATTACAGGATTTTTACCTACTTATATTTTCACGATCCTCAATCTTATAATGCCATATTTCTACATATGGATATCAAACAAACAGGGATATACTTCACACAGTGACGAAGAGCTTTCCTCGGTGTCAAAGAATTTCTTTTACATTTTTGTCAATTTATTCTTGATCTTTACAGTGTTTGGAACTGTGTCATTGAGCGACACCTCAAAAATCGCTAGTCAACTAGCTCAATCTTTGAGAGATCTCTCATTGTTTTATGTCGACTTAATTATTTTGCAAGGATTGGGTATTTTTCCTTACAAGCTATTACTATTGGGCAACTTGATCAAGTTTCCCTTGGGAAGTATATTTTGGTGCAAGACACCAAGAGATCACTTGAAGTTATACAAGCCACCTGTTTTCAACTTTGGGCTACAACTTCCTCAACCGATGCTAATTTTTATTATAACTATCGTTTACTCGGTGATGTCAAGTAAGATTTTGACGGCGGCCTTGATTTATTTTGTCATTGGCTTCTTTGTCTGCAAGTACCAATTATTATATGCATGTGTGCATCCTCCCCATTCTACAGGAAAGGTATGGCCATTGGTTTTCAGAAGAATCATCTTGGGATTATTGCTATTCCAACTAACTATGGTGGGTACGTTGGCCTTGCAAAAGGCTTATATATGCGCATCGTTCCTCGCGCCACTTCCCGTATTGACATTGTCATTATTATGGAATTTCCAGAAGAATTATATTCCCTTGTCTATTTTCATTGCATTGAGATCGATTGAGAACAATCAAACTTTCAGAAATGATGACGAGGAGAATGTTTGGCAACAGCAAGATCGCACTTTGGATGAAAGAAGAGAATTGAATAAGACTTATGAATATCCGAACTTGATAAATGATTTGGACGGACCATTGATTGCTGTTGACGGGAATGATGTGTTGATGATTAACAGCGATGGATTGACAATAAAGCAAACGGAGGATTTTGAGCAGTGGGATTAACATTCCAGATTGCCATTATACTACTATTGGTAAAAGCTGTGATAGATGTCAACGAGAACCTTTTGAAATGCATAGACCAGATTTTGCAAATCCCCCATCTCATTCCTCAAAACTTCGTGGTAGCCAATACCCGAGAAGTGGGAAATGGCAATGCTTTGCAATAATTTTGAGACAAAAATTTGAATCGATAGGGCTGTCAGTAAGATGATTCCAGAAATAGCATAAGGACACCCTGTGATGATAGTCAATGCCTCTATAATATTGATGAATGTAATGAAATTAATTATGGGCCCAGAAATCGACGTTTTATCATAGGGCCAAATCAACATCAAAATAGGAAATAACTTAATAGAACTTGATACCAATACGGTTAGTAGCAAAGTAGACGTGTAATACCCATTCTGTAGTTCCCCTGGCAAGTTTTTGTTCTTCCAGGTGCCCCAGCCGTATAGCTTCCTGAATATGACCTGAATAGTGGAATTGAGGAGAAATTGCTGAACAACCAGTTTCACCAAGAAAAACATATACTGATAATAGATTTTGAGGCCCAAAATATATTCCATAGCAATTGTGTGCTGTGCCTGCTTTTCCTCGTATGCCCAAGTCAAGTACACCTCGAAGAGTATTATAAGGGTTATGAGTCGTATGAGTTTCTTGTAGCGACTCACAAAGGTGTTTAGGTGACCTTTCAACAGGCTTTGTGATAATTCCATTTCAGTCACATTGTATGCTAAATGACGGTATGCTCCAGCCTTAAGTAGAAGAATATCAAGGAATAATATCACGTTATCGTATTCGATGTACTTATCGGCAATTTTCTGACATTTGGGGCATATGGTAAGCTTGATGTACTCACTCTTGTACTTGAAGTATAAACAGTCAATATCATTGTAGGCACATTCAATGCAAATCATAATGTATCTATGGTCTTGGAGATTCTATAATCAGGAACTCGTCAAGTTGTGCTGCTGTCTCTCTGGCCGTCGATCTTGTTCTGTGATCGTATTGGTTCAAATTATAAAGGTTAGTAGATCGATATTTGGTCGTGCGCGAAAATATTAATATTGTTACAGTATGCTTCATTATATACATGGATAGCTTAGTCCAAATCGATCCCTAGTAGAAAGGGTTTGCCCTTTGTGAGGGGAAATATCGTGTTCTTAATTGATATGCTGTCAGAATTTTTGACATAGTAGTCGATTCACTGCGTAGATATATCGAGCAGACCAGCATCAATCATTCCACCTATATTGGCTTCACAAGCGACAATGGTGGAGGATTATCAGGAATTTGTCCAAGTTTGAATTCATTTCCCAGAAAAATTTCGGCAACCCCTGAAATTCCCAGGTTATTGCTTTCAATATTCTGCGTGGTTCCAAAAGGTGTCCCCGTAGAAGCGCCAGCACCGAAGGGAGTCAGGTTCGAATTAGCAGGGTTACCGAAAGGCGCAGAAGTGTTTTGAGAAGCAAACCCCAGGGACCCAAAAGGTCCGGTTCCGGAATTTGATTTAATTTGAGAATTCTGGGTGCCAAATGCCCCTGTCTTATTATGGTCAAATGATGACTGCGTGGTATTAGTGGCTCCGAACCCAGACAGAATGCTGGAAGCTCCGAAAGGAGAGTTTGTGTTATTGGACGCTCCAAAAGGAGCCTGAGTGTTGTTGTTCGATCCGAAAGGATTTTGTGTGTTTCCAGAGGTTCCAAATGGTTGAATGTTGGAAGAAGCTCCGAACGCACCCTGGGAATTACTGGAAGCTCCAAATGCTGCCTTGCCCAGTTCCCCTGCTATATTCGAATTTCCAAACGGACTATTATTGTTTGTGGAGGGGGCAGCAAATGAACTACCAAATGCAGATGTGCCGCTCGCAGCAGCAGCGAATGGGTTGGGCTGGGCTGTACCTAAGCTAGTTGCTTGTGCTCCAAACGTGGAGTTATTGCCAAATGGTGAGGAATTTGACGTGACATTACTTCCAAACACAGAGCCTGAGGTTCCACTAGCCCCAAATACAGTCAGGGTATTCCCGTTATTTGAAAAGACATTTGTCGATCCATCCGTTGGCTTGTTGAGTCCCTGGCTTCCAAATGCTGAGTTTCCGATGGTACTGCCTCCAAATGGAGCCGACGATCCCTGTCCAGCAAATGCCCCCAGGAAAGCACCACCAGTGGGGCCGGAGCTCTGACTCTTACCAAAGCCAGAGGATCCAAACCCATCCTGGCTCGTCTTCTTTCCAAAGCCTAGACTTCCAAACCCCAGATTTCCAAAACCAGCTTGATTTGAATTGGATGCAGAGTTGGCATTGTTAAACCCCGTGTTTCCAAATCCTGTTTGGCCGAACCCTGAGCTTCCAAAGCCTCCTCCATTGTTCTGTCCCAACATCTTGGTTCTATTGGTGTTGTATATCTTATTTTTGTATATACATTGCGACCATATTTACGTAAGCACCAGACTCTTCCTATGTACGTGCCATGATTTCCTTGCACGATCTAGCTAGAGACAGCATGTTACGGGACGTCACCGCATATGCTTGTCTGTATGTATGCTTGACGTTTTCCAATACTTCGGGCTTGGTTTTCGTACCGTTAACAATTTCCTGGAGTAATAGTTCTAATTGTTTCCTCATAAATGGTTTCGAAAGGGAGATATTATCAAAACTCATTGCATCCAAGCCCTCGATTATTCCCATACCAAGATCTGACGGTATTATGTATTCGATTGATGCCTGTTTCTGTTTCACGATATAGCCTCGCGAGAGGACCTTTTCTATGTGGTCAGCAATGGTGGCATCTGTTCCTATTCCATTTGCATCCATGAGAGCAATTAGCTCAGATTCTGTCATATGCTTGGGAGGAGAAGTTTTACCATCCTTCATCTTTCCGCTTGAAATCTTCACAGCCTGTCCCTCAGTAAGATTCGGCAACTGCTTGGTTGATTCCCATTTCTTGTAGACGTAAATGTCTAAATAGTTCCTTTCCAACACTACGAGCCCGCTTGCAGTAAAGAATTGGTCTCCCCATTTTAAGGTTGCGGTGGTCTGTTGACCAATAGCATCCTTAGAGCAGCATGCCAAAAAGCGTCTCACAACATATTCATATACCTTTTTTTCGTCTGGGGAAGAGAGACTGCTGATGTCAACATAATTCACAGGATGAATCGCGGGATGTGCCTTATCGTCATGCTTTCCGTTTCGGGGGGTCTCGTAGCCCGTTTGGACTAAAGCATTGGCGTATTGTCCCCATCTGGAATCCTGAGCCTGTTTTTGAATTGTTCCACGGAAATCCATACTAGCAGGAAAAGAGTCTGTTTCGGTTCTAGGATACGAAAGAAAACCCTTGTTATACAACTTTTCTGCTGCTGCAAGAGAGTTTTTGGCACTCATCTTGAATATTCTAGAGCAATCCTTCTGAAGCTCCACCGTCGTGAGTGGCAAGGGGCGCCAATTAGTTGTCCTCTTCAGTTCTAGTTTGGTTATATTCCCTTCATCATGCTCGAGACATTGTTGGTAGAGTATTAGTACATAGAGACGGTCAAACAAATGTCCCGTCACCCAGTTGAAGCTGGCAGCAACACCCTCGTGCTTTATATCGACGGTGAGGTACCAAAACTGCTCTTGAATGAAACTCTTGACTCGTCGGTACCGATCCACGATAAATCCTAGAGTGGGAAATTGACAGGTACCGTACGACGCCACTTCCTTCTGATCTATTATCTTGTTCTGTTTGAGCCCATCAGTAAGAAGACGGGTAAAGCTGGTACCCACTCTGAAGTCGACTTCTTGTCGACACGCCACTGCCTCTACCGAGTTCATATCCAATGCTATGGGGTTGTTGGCGGCGGCAATGACATGGTTTCTTTCGAGATGTGAGAACTTGCTGCGCCATATGTCTGCTATCTGGAACCGAGGATTGCCCTTCTTTGCTGCATTGAAAATTTCGTATCCAATATACTCGCCCTCTCGGTCACAATCGGTCCATATCATCAAGAGTTGGGCGTGAGCAGCTTCTTTGGCGATGTTGTCATATACTTCTTGGTTGGTGATTTTTTCCACTATATCGGCATCAAAGAGACGTCCAGGAACACACTTACCCCATTGGAAGGGTGGAGGAAAGTCAATCCCGGTCAAATGCCCGAGAACTGAGGTCATGGTCACCTCACACATGCCCTGATTGGCAAAGCGGTATGAGAAGTCATAGTTCATCACATATTTGTTCTTACTCTTCCTGGTTCGAAAAGATCTCCCGCTGAGAATGCCCGCTACCTCCTTGGCTATCGAGGGCTTTTCAGCAACACAAAGCACCTTCATCGATGGAGGGCAATAAGTAGCGCGATTGCAGACGCGCGTTCGGTGAGACTTTATTTGATCCGCGCCGGTAACAGTGATGGCGATGGCGGTAGCGAGCATGTCAGTGAGTTGGGAGAAATCACCAGGCTACGGTCGAAGTTGTTTCTAGCCTCTCATTATTTTGCATGCCTTGATAAGTTGTTAGCACGATGCTCAGCTTTGCGAGCCGATTCAACGGAAACCCTTAATCGTTAGTCCTAACAGTTAGTTAAACCTGAGACCAAACGCACTCATAAAACGCCACACTTGGCATTACAACGACAAGGGACTCCCGACCCATATTACCGTCACATAGAACGCCCTTTTGCCTTTTTCACATGGCTCTGCTTCGCCTTTTCTCTTTCTTCACTTTCATTTGCACCCACTCTTATTCTGCAGATGTCGCACTCAGCGCCCGCCACTATTTTCTTATCAGTCCTCGCTAATCTCATATTGTTTGGATAGTCATCCGCAATAGTCGATACTTCGGTTACATCCATTTAAACGAGGAAGGACTAGTCCGCAGTTCATATTGCATCGCAAAGCATCAGCTGTAGCGTGCTTTCGCTCTATACGTCCTCCTATTGTTCTCTGATCTTACAGCAAATGACTGACGTTTTTGAATCCATAAACCTCAAAGGCTCGGGCTATGCGTCCATTCGCCATCAGGTTCAGCCCAGAAGACCATTGACCCCGTCAACCCCGTTACAATCAATAGAATCAGATAACGAAATTGACCCCGCAGAACTCTTACTTTCCGAGTCGCTGAACGGAGGCGATGCCCTAGATCATGACTACTTTCTCCATCCTTCTCAAACACTTTATTCTCCTAGAAGCTCACACACCCCAGTACAACCAGAATCTTCTGACACACCACTCCAGTTTGTCACCAACAGAAACTATGCATTGTTGAAAGAACTTGAACACAACCTTAATGTGCACAGATATCAACTACGTACCGGTCAAGGAAATCTCAACAGGCTTCGCTCCATGATATACCAGAATTTCGAGCAACTTTCTGAAACATGCTATTCCATGAACGAGCTCTATACTCGTGAAATTGACCTGGCAGAGCTCTTATATGTTAACTTTGAAAAATGGGACAAAAAAAGAGACCGTATCTTGAATAAGATCAAGGACATCAAGAGTCCCGACAAGAAGCATGGGACGAAGTTGGCTCAATTACTTGATAAGTCAAACAATATAGATGCAGAAATCGATCAGTTGGAAAATA
Organism: Suhomyces choctaworum; assembly: GCA_030568475.1. Lineage (NCBI taxonomy): Eukaryota > Fungi > Ascomycota > Pichiomycetes > Serinales > Debaryomycetaceae > Suhomyces > Suhomyces choctaworum. The sequence goes on along the minus strand of JAJMGE010000004.1, from coordinate 52,090 downwards.
AGTTAGCATCTCTCAAGAATCAAAAACTGGTTATCAATTCTGAGATTGAAGTGACCAGCTCAGTTTTGGAGAGCAAGTCAGCAAGATATGTCGAAATCCTCAAGAATTTAGAAGCTCAAGGTCGTCAAGCTATTATAAGATATCTTGATACGAATAATATTCCAATAACAGAATTTGAGAGCATCATGAAGACAGTCCCTATAGATATTACTTTCTTAAGCGAATATAAGATGCTGAAGGGTGAATCTAGGATTGAAGAGAAGTCTATAACACCAGCATTACCGACCAAACATGATCCCTCGAGAGATGAAAAGAAACCAATCGTTGCAGCCACAATGGGTGTACAACCACTAATAATTGAGCCAACACCAACAAGAGAGGAATCAAGCAAATTCAAGGATAAGGAGGTATGGGATAATGGGCTTGGTCCCAGTGGTTTTGAAACCGGCTACCAAAAGGGTTCTCGAGTATCTTCAAAAGTGAAGCAACATTTGGAGCAGCTTGTGAAAACTTACTTAAAGTCTCAGGAATCCAATGTAACTACACAAAGAAGGCCACAAGTGAACGTCGATGATGATTCAAATACAATAAAGGAAAAACTTGATTTGGAACCAATCATCGAGCTACTTGAACATAGGATTAGCGCATTGAGCGATATAAGCCTGCAATCTTCCATGAATGCCTCCTTGTATCATGAATATAGCTTAGTGTGGAAGGATATCTCTTACCGCCTCAAGAACGACGAGGATAGGCTTGCAGATTATATGTCGCAATCGGTTCCATCACCAGACTCCAACGATTCGACAATTTCAGGAATATTGGACGAAACGGTGTCCTATATTGTTTCTCAATTACAGTCGGTACGCCCGTATGTGGCAAAGGATAGTGGAGAAAATTCCTTGATGCGAGCTGTCGAGAGTGAAATATATGCAATCACTTCGGCCTTGAAAATGGTTGCTGGAGAAGATAAATACAAAGAGTGCTTGTCCATGCTAGAACTTCATGGCATGGCTCAGGAATCGCAGGTCTCAGAAGAGGTAAAATCACAGTTGGATGTAAGAGGACCCAAGACTCATGCCAGGAATCTTATGTCATCCACGACTTCAAGCATGGCATCAGATATTGAGGATTTTCTGATGTCCTTTCACAGCGATTCTCCAAATACGAAGTTTGAATAAAGTGATTCAAACAATGATATTAATGATTAATGTATTGATAATATAGATAATGCACAAGCTTTAGACTGAGTAAAGCCCTAGTAATTAAATGATACAGAAGCAAAATTCGTAAAAGAATCAATGCTTTTTCATAGGAGGTTTTCTCCTTGCGTTTATGAATATACTCGAGGATTTTTTGTGAGGAACAGCGCCCGAAGACGATGGTTTCAAGGTAGGCTCTTCATTCTGTTTTCCAACTCCGCCATCGCCAGGATTTTGGTTCACTATACTTTGTGGTGGCTTTGGAGGAATGAACCCAGATGCTGTTGGAATATTGACCTTTGCAATAGGTATGTTCTTCCGAGAAACGACCTTTTTGGGCTCGACAGGAGTTGATTCGAAAACCAGGCTTTTAGTGGGCTTCTTTGGTAAGGACTGCTCGGGGTAGGTTTGTGGCTCCTTAATTCTGGAGTTGGTATTTGCTTTAGAAGAGCTCAAATGTACATCTTGTCCAGGTGAATATTCGTGAACGTCGTTCTGCTCTTTCTTCTGTCTTTTCCTGTCTTTGTCATGATCAGCAGATTCACGTTTCATTTTGGGGGGTTTGATCGTCTTCAAAAAACCTGGAGATGCCTTGGAAACACAATCCCGGTCACTAGCATTCTGTAGGAGATGCTTCCAGACTTTGTTTCTCATCAAGGATTCCATATTCCCTAAAATCCACAAGGAAGCTCTTGCACGAGTAAGTGCCACATTCATACGTCTGACGTCACTCAAAAACCCAACATTTCCACTTTCGCTAGCACGTACACAAGACATGATGATGATTTCTTTCTCTTGTCCTTGAAAACCATCCACAGTATTGAAGTCAATTTCTGATAAAATACCACGGCCGTATCTCCTGATAAATATATCCTTTAAAGTCTGGATCTGGGCCTTGTATGGAGAAATGATACCCACTCTGCCACCAAACTCACCATCTGGAAACATTTTCATCAATTTTTCAACCATCTCAAGAGCAACTTTTGCTTCTCCGACATTGAATAGAGACCTCGAAAGTTCGTTTCTTTGGTGCTTACTGACAATATCAAAGAATCGGTATGGACTAAGTGGGAAAGTGTCATGCCAGGGCCTTTGATTTTTCTTCAACATATCGGCTCCATCCTTCAATTTGTGGTTATAGAATTCTGCACTTGGGAATTGTGATATTTCGGGATGCATACGGTATTGAACATCCAACAAGTAAACAGAATCAGGGTTGTTTTTCTGCATTCTAACAAACAAACTCTGTTCATAATTGAGAGAGGCTGCTGCTTGAGACAACACTGTAGGTGGCAACTGGTTGGGGTCACCAACCATGATGCACTTTTTACCCCCATATCTTAGGGGGATAATAGCTGACAATTCCACACACTGACAGGCTTCGTCAATGATAACTTGATCAAATTTAATAGAAAGTTTTGCCAACAAGTCGTGGGCAGATCCAGATAAGGTTGCGCAAATTACCTGTGCTCCCGTCAAGATTTTTGCCTGGAGATTTCTTTTCTCGATTTCTCGTGTACGGTAGGCAATAGAAACTCTTTCTCTTTGATCGTCCAATTTTTTTGCAAGTTCGTTTCTCTTGACATTAACCTCTCTCAATTGTTTCTCCAATGCGGTTTGGTGTTCTTCAGTCAAATCACCCTCTTGAAGCTCACGCCTTATTCTGTTTCTTTCTTCCACACAGCTCGTATGGTTGGCCCTGATACTAGGATCAGTACTCGTGTCTGCAGTTCTGGCCTTCAACTGCAGCTCGACCAATTCTTCTAAAGACAAATCTCTCACTGCGGCATTCACGGCATCACTTCTTCCCAACCTAACGACTTTGAGCGGCATAGTCACTCCCTTGGAGTTTCTAACACCATTTCTCAATCTGATGACCAACTCATCAACGGCCGCATTACTTGGAGCACAGATTAAAATCTTTCCCTTATTTTCCGATGCTGAAGGTTTACCCGCTAAATCGGGCGCATCAATGACATTTTCACTCATCTGCTGCGACAATGAATATCCAACAATACCTAAAATTGTCTTGGTTTTTCCTGTACCCGGAGGACCTTGAATCAAAGAGAATCCCTCGCTATTGTACGATCCCATAATTGCTCTGGCCTGAGACTTATTGACATCGTATAGCTTTTTCATTGAGTCAGCATCGTCCTCGGTTATTGTAAGTGGATCATTGGGTGTTGCCAGTAAAATTGATTCACTGAGATTATAATACTGCAAACCTTTCAACGAAGAAAACTCTCTCTCAACGGTAATCATTTGCATAACACGCATGGCGACCACGGTCGACTTAGGAGTTAATACTCCCATCATAGAGCCGCTGGGGTATACTCTAAGGGTAATATCGGAGAAATCTGAATTGGCGGATTTGATTTCACGGACCTTAGCAAGACAGGTCCTGGTATTTGGGGCCTTTAAATGAGACGCAATTGCTTGAGGGGAGGCATAATCGGCCATGGATACATATCCCAAGACCAACAAATCCGAGTCTCCAATTTTTCTTTCAGCCAAGACCGATTTTCGGCACGAGGCATACACATCGAAAAAGCCATCAACACTAGTTCTGCTTCCAATCAAAAGCTCAAAGGGTTGCTCTTGCCCTGTTTGCTTCGCCGACAAAATACCCTGCCAGCATTCTAGCATTAGTAACGGTTCCGTAGTTTTCACGTATTCCTTCACATCAGCATAGGTATTTTTGGTCGGCTGATACATTTCTTTGTCGCCGAAGGGAAATTCGTCCGTTGAGTTATAATTCCACTTCAAAATTGTATTGTATAATGGTTTAAGGCTGACATTAAGTCTATTCCTCATATTTTCTTCTTCCTTTCTTGCCTGATCAATCTTACTTTGACGACTTACAAATGTGATTGGCTTTCCATTTATATCGACTTCTGTTACTTTGGCTTTCTTCTTTTTGTCCACAAACAAGTCAGCAAAATCAACATCATTTTCATCTTCGGAACTGTCAGAGTCTGCCGCTTTCTTTTTCAATCCGTTCAAGGAACGCCCAACCACAGGAGCTGCTCTCCTATTATTATTAAAACCCGCGGGCCTGGCGGGAGCTGGTGCAACGACGGGTCCAGCAGGCTTTAATGATGGCATTCTTGAATTCTTCAACTCCTTTCTGATGGCGTCAATACCCAGTGATTTGATCTCTTTTGGAGCTGGAGCAACCGGTGCCTCTGAAGTCAACACTCCGTAGCGACCCAAAGTCTGCTGTCTTGGCTGCTTAGGGTGTGTTTGATACTTATATGTAGCGGGCTCTGGAGTTGAGTCGTCAGATAAGTCAACAACTTCCATGGTTTTGCCCTTACTCCTTTGCAATTGTGTTTCGTTGACAACCCTAGTGACCAAACCCTCGTCAAATCCTTTGGCCTTGGACAATATCAACTGTCTCTGATTTTCTGTTAACTTGTTATTGAATTTTTTAGCCTTAGCTCCATACTTGACAAACAGTTCAAGAAACGAAGAATCGATAGGAAAATCTAAGTCCTTGGCCAAATCAAACCCATTGAACACCAAATCCACGCAGGAGTTAAGTAACGACAGATCTCCCAACCTCAACCAAACGATTGCAGATTTAAAGGCATCCATGAAATTGTTGAAAAGTTCATGTGTAGTCTCTGTCGACGCAGAGATATTGTCAATGATTAATCTGAATGAATTCAAGAGCGTATGACTGAGATCCAAAACATCTCTGGTAAATTCAATGAGATCCTCAAGGTGATAAAAGTTAGCCCAGATAAGGGTTCTCTGGTAAACCATGACCAAAAAGGCCCAAGAATTCCTCCACAATTCTTGTATTTCGTTAGCGCATTCTTTGACTTCAGCGGACGACGACAAAACTCCTGTTAAGGGATCACATAAACCATTAATAACGTCCATCATTAATCTTAAGGCTTTGGGACATGGTTCAAATGCTTCCATAGAAGACAAATTGGCTAGAACTCTGTTGACGGCAAGAATTGTCGGTTTCAAGTGAGTTCCAAGAAGTTCCTGGATTGCCTCAAAGCGTCCTCCGACCCCAATATCGAATGCTTGGTACAAAATATCCAATGCAGCTTGATTTATCAACGGGGAAAAGACGCACGACCAAATTGCCGTCAGTCCTTCGAAACTGATAAAGATATCTTTCAATTTTGAAGAATCTGCCAAACTGATATTTTCAAGTAAGCCACCCAAGAGTTTGAAAATTAGCGAAACGTTACTATTATGTTGCTTGAACGCATCCAAAAGCTTCTTTGGTGCATCACTTTTCTTTTTTGGAATGAACTCAATAGAGCTCGAGGCATTGCGTAAAACTTTGATAATTTCGGTGGTAAGGACATGATGAGAATAGATGGGTTTCTGTGAAAGGCTATTCCACAATGCAGGGAACGTGTCGTATGAAGTGGGCTCAGTATTCAGGAGAAGAACACTAGAGTTATGTGCCAACAATGCGAGGTCGTACTCCAAAGACTCGGAGATCAATTTGATGCATGGACTATTTTCAGAACTAACTGCCAGCTCTACTACATTATCAGCGTTGTACTCGATGATTGCTCTGACCTCCCGCCGCCTGAGTAAGTTGACCGCAAAAGATTTATTCTTGAAATCGTGTGATTGGTTTCCAATTCTGAAGGAATCCAATAGGATTTTGAAGGAAATATTTTCCAATATTTTGAAACGGAACTGTTGCGACAGGTCCATTGATGGTCTGTTCGCCTTGCTGTGGTTCAACAAAAATGTTGCAATCCTGATGCTGGCAGTTTGCATCTGTGATTCTGTCAAAGTCCCCAATAAGCTATGTATCCAATTGGTTATGTCTTGTAGTGTTCCTTCGTTTGGGTGACCTTCGCCGTCAGGTAGAGATAAAAGTAATCTTCCCCACTCTGGATGGGAGACAACATTGTCAAGAATGTTGTTATATGCAAAAGGGATGGCATAAGTCCAAAAATCAGTCTTGAAACGAACAAAAAACTTGTCCAATAGCTTCAACAATACTGGTAGTGGGTCCTTCAAGAAGGACATGATATTGTTGAGAAAGACTCTTATAATAGGATAGAATCGTATGTTTGTGAATTCGGACATTGCCTGGATATCTTTTGGTGAATTCAAATTGCTGATAAACGCTTCATTATCCACCAAGTCTATGAGGAGATATAGCACCGACCAAAATTTGAGGGCCAAGCGCTCCGAGAAGTATTTTGCGTCTTGAATAGTGTATAAATGGACGCTAAATTCGTCCACGATAGGTTGCACTAGTGTGGACTTATTGTAGATGATCCTATTGTCTTTCAATTTTTGAAGACATTGCTCAGACCAATGCTTCTGTTCTGTTGTACCCTCAAATAATAAGTATATTATTCCCTGAAGGACTTGCTGACAATTTGAGGGAAGTTTTCCAATAGATAGTAGGTGATTAAATACAGATCTGAACGATTCACGGAGTGTTTTGTTGGATCTCAATAAAGCAGGGCCTGCTAGACACAGGTGAACCGCGACTGTGATCAAATTCTCGTCCGTAGAAGACAGATTGTTGAGGTCACGTAGATAAGATTCAAACGCCTTCTCCACTATCAGGCCCTCCCAGTCTAATATGAGCTTCAAAAAATGGTTGACATTTGCAATGGGAATTCCTTTAACTATGGCGAAGTTTTCTCTGAGAATGGACTTGGATATATTGAATTGATCTACACATTTAGTGCAGGTAGACAAGCAGGTGGCCATTAAAGGTTTGAATTCCAGCAAGAAGTTCTGGTTCGGAAATGAAAAGAGAATAAGAATATGGGTAGCCACTGGAAACATGTACGGATCACAGAACCAATGCCTGTCACTGTTAGCTCGGAGATACTGAATCCCTCTTTTAAGCACAGATTCATGTACATCGCTGGTTCCTGGCTCCCGGTGCGAGCTTTCTATGGCGGCTACTAGCTCATCGAACCCTTCTGGTTTAACGGAGTTAGAAGACATGACCGATGGCCAATCTGTCAAGTAGTAGAAAATTATAGCTGGTCGCGAAGACTTTAAATAGGTAGACGCGCAACGGTGTGATTCGCGAGTGTGCAAGGCACAATCAGGCTTATGGGTGCAAATTTATCAATGAAATCTTACTTTCCTTTCTTACAATGTGCAATAGGTTACTTACGTCTATGCGTGTATGATTAATGCCCATAGTCTATTAAATACATAAATGTCTTGTGTGGTCCCCTCAACTTTATGGTTACACGAAAATGGCCAGTCTCACAAGAGTGCAATATCAATATCCAAGAATCTTGAAGCATCGATCCAATCTTCGCCTGTTTCCCAACACCGCTTCATAATTCTAAGTCCCTTGAGCGCATTCACGTTTCCCATGGAAATCAACCTCGTGAACTTGTCCAAAAAATAACTTCTATTGCCCTCGTCTAGTGTTTCACAGCCTGCTGTGAAAGAGCAAAAGATACTGCAGATGTCTGCCGGTGATTGGGGTTCTATGTTCTCCTTGCATATTTGTGCTATGGTGCTTGCTAAATCTTGAATCAACGGAGACAGTCTAGGAATTTTAAGAACCCGTCGATACAAATTGGTTATACCCATGTAACAAAACATCTTGTTCGTCGACCTGAGGATATTGTCCTGTTGTATTAAGTTGGACAAGTTGGGAGGTGAGGTGCTATTTGTGGCTTGCTTTTTTTCTTGAATTTTTTCGACTATGATTTCATCTAGTTGCTTTTGTCTTCTCTTTTCACCAGCTTCGTATGCTTGTGTCAAGCTGTCCTTAATTTCCAAAGCTGCCGTGATAATATCTATCGGTATTCTATCTGCTGTGGCATCGAGACGACTCAAATATGCGTCTGTCTTTCTTATCATGAGGGCAATCTTGGAGAAATACGGTAAAAATTTCACATCAAATCCCAATAGATGGTCGATATCACGCTTGGGGTCCATTTTAGTAGCTTCCATCAGTTGGTTTGCGATTTCCACTGATGTAGCAGGTAAGTAATGAGTAACATCATCACTGGCCGAAAGATAGTTGTGTGAGTTCTTTGTAGCAGAAAGAGCCCCAATGATATCCACATACACAAACCATCTCATTAAAAAGAACGTGATATCGCTTTCGCTTCCGGGACTATCTACACCGTCCTTTTCCCTGGACCAGCTATCTCCCAGTTTGGATGTACGTGCCATCACAATTTGCCTGGCACCAAGGGTGTGCACTCTGTGTTTGTCAAAGTCACGGGATGTAAACAGCTCATAGCATGAGAGTAAAAGTACAGAGGCCAATGCGGGATCCGAGGTGGCCTGGTCCTTATCCTTTAACAATTTCAAGAGTTCTGCACACGAACGGGCCAATAGCTGACTAACAATTGCTTCTTCTGCTCCAGAGCTTGGGAAAAGGGAAGACCTGATGCTGGCAGCAAAGGCCAAAATGGTGGTCAAAATAGAAGGAAATTCCATCGCCATTCTAGGCAAGATCACTTTGAATGGATTCTCCTGATAAATGTGCGCTGGTGCAGGGACCAAATGGTCGGAAGCGACTTCCATCCAAAAATGCATCAAGTTTCTGTAGAAGGGAACCTGAAGTAGAATTTCTGGTAAAGGTAATAATTGTGCTGGGACGGATGCAAATACTTTGTCTGGGGTCATAAAATCTGGATGCAGCGGATCCTCTGACTGCTGAGTAGAGAGATCTGATTTTTCAGATATGATTTGTTCCACATCATCGTCATCCTCATCGTCATCTAGATATCGTACGCGTTGATCCAGCCTAGGTGAAGATTGAAACGAGAGAGCCCAGTTGTCGGCCACAAAATTCGGTGGTCGCTCAGGCATGGCATTGTTGATCTTCTCGAGATCCTCTGAGTAGTTACTGACAAAGTCGTCATCACTTTTGGGTGTCTGTCCCGAATTTATTGCCTTAAGGCTAGGTTCGACATTGGCAAGCACGAAATTGTTGAAGATTTCCGAGTGTTGGAGATGAAAATGGTCCCCGTTCATTCTCAGCAACACATTGGATAACGATTCCATCCCGTCAGAGATATCGGGTAAGTTGTCTAGTAACGTTAGCGGGGTTTGAAAAGTTCCGTTTGGTTCGCCAATGTGTGGCTCATCTCGAATGGTTTCCGGAGTAGAAGTGATAGTGGAGGGGGGCAAGTAAGGAATGGAAAACCCTGGGGAGTTGTACGGCTTAGTGTCGGTTTCGACACTATTCCTCTTAACCGGAGGGTCTTCCGTTTTGTCAAAGGAGGAGCTGCGCTTCTTGCGATCAGTAGAGCTGACTCCCTTAGCAGACCTCTTCGAGGATTCTGGAGCAGAAGTGATCACTCGAAATATGGGACCGTCTTCTTCCTTCACCACGGGTTCCTTTTTCACCTTTGTAGCGGAACCCGTCATTCGCTTGTTAGGATCACGGAACGGCCGTCCACCCCACGTTAGCTTAAGTGAATAATCGCAGTGGGCGCCGACTTTCGAGCAGTAAGAACAAGTCGGCTTGGCCTCGTCACACTTGATCTTCAAGCTCTTGCACTTGTGGCACCCTTTTCTACTCCTCTTGATCTTCGTCTTGGTCTCCATACTCATGGTCGCTGAAGGTGGAGATTCTCATCTTATCGGAAATCTGCAACTCGATTTGTGAGTAATGCTTACGTAACACATTTATAACTGACTATATATTTTTAAATTCACGATTGTGTTCCACTTCCTTGTCGAGGAGACCCGAGGCCCTCTCTCTGTCCTTGTGGGCGTACTTTTTTCCGAACACGATGGCAAGCAACTTTTCGTACAATCTGTATACGTAACCCGCAGCAATGATCAATCCACCAATGATTGTGGCTAGCTTGGCGACGAATTGCAAAAACCCCATTCTTTTCTCGGCGATGATTAACTTGATGGGCTCGAAGTCATATCTGAAGTAAATCCCTGGTGGCGTTTCGGGCTGTCCAAACTGATTTTCCTTGACCACGTAGTGTTGCTCAGTCAACGAATACTGGTTGGTATCGATTTCTAGACCTAGCCGTTCGTACATCGTAGGTACCACCTTTGAGTAGTAACTGTAGAGTTGCCAGTTCTCCTCTGTGACCTTCCCGGTGTTATCAAGTGGGTTATTCAAGAAAGGATAGAATTCTCCGTACGAAAATTCTTGGATCATATGGGAAAAGTTCAAGGCTTCGCGAGGCACATGCAGACGGTCTCTGTAGCCAATGCCCTTTGCGGTGATATGGAAGTCACCCTTGACTTGGTTGACGGGAATCTGGCCAAAAATATGGCATGCTGGGGCCCCTTCGTTGACCCGAGCCCCGGTGATTCTGTATTCTGCACGCACACTCTCTTGCATCACTTCTTCAAGACCGGGAGTGTCATGTGCATCATTGACATCGTTGATGACAAAGCCCTCGGGCAAGAAGAAGTCTCTTCCTTCGAAGTTCAACGTTTCTCCGGCCAAGTAGTGATCACCGGTGATATCCCGAACATTGGTGTTAAGAAATGCACAGGGCATAGCCACCAACATATCGACGTTGATGGTGAGATCAGATCTGATATGGTCATCCACAGCAAACTGTCTGTCGACATACCCACCCAAGAATCCTCCTACTTCCACCCATAGGATTAGGAGTCCGCAGAACACCGTTAAGATCGTGGAAAATCCTCCACGTTCGGACCGTACTGTATGCTGGGAGTCGACCTTGGGGAACGCATCGAACGTTCGTACCCGCTGAGCAAAGGCGTCCATGGTTGTGGCGGTGTCGTGTGTCTCAGGTATTTATTCGACCACGTCTGCCAGTACAGAAAACCGATCCATATCGCGAGACGCTTCATACAGGACAGAATCATCTTGTATTCTACAACATCTTCTCTTATGACTAATCAGCTTGTGTGATCTCCTTGTATCGAGAAAATCTGTGTTTCATTAGGTTATGGACGAAACTAATGATCAGTTAGTTGATGATATACGAGCTCAGGAGCTTCTGGCGGTTCATGCCATATTTCCAGACTCTACAGTCGACTGCTCCAATATGACAGGGACCATCGATATTCCGTTCCCCGTGGAGAAGGGGAAATCCATTCTGTTGGTTGAGAAACTGAACGAGTCCCAAGTTTTGACCTCGGCGACCGTCTTCAATCTTCTACCCATTAAGCTTTCCTTCACCCTTCCAGTTAATTATCCTTTCGAAGAGCCACCCCACATCAACATTGATGCCGTCATATTGCCACAACCTACTATTTCAGAGTTGGAATCACAGCTTCGCCAAATTTGGGACGATTATAAGGACCAGGTTCTCTTCAGTATGATCGACTTCCTCATGGAAAAGATTCAGGGCGAGCTGCTACTGCCCACATTTGAATTCAAGAATCCCGAACAATACTACGAGTTAGTGGAATATGACAAGTCAGTGGTACAGCAAGAATTCGATATGAAGACCTACTCTTGTGACATTTGTCAAGAAGACTATAAAGGATCGGACTGCTCGCAGTTTGACTGTTCACATACTTTTTGCAATCACTGCTTGTACAACTTTTTCACGTCACTGATTTCCAGCGGAGAAATCGACAAGATACGCTGTCCCGACTTTGAGTGCACTAAGCAATTTGTTGCTCAGAAGAAAGAGTACTTGAATTTGGAATCGTGGATGGAGAAAAAGTACCCTGTGGAGAAGATTATCGAGATTCTAATGACACCCAGTGTGCTGATACTGCTACTCACTAAAATATTAAAATCATATGGAAAACCTTCAGAGGTAGAGGAGTATATTTTGCGGTTCCAGGATTTATTCAGAAAAGCACAGCATGAATTTATTGGCTTGCTCTTGCCAAACAGGTTGGTTACTTGTCCTCGAACCGGATGTGGCGATGTAATTTTCAGGAAAGACCTTAATGATCGATTGGTGGTATGCAAAAGGTGTGCCTATGCGTTTTGCTATGACTGTCAAAACTCGTGGCATGCCCGCTATGTCATCTGCAAAAAATTGGTTGACAAGGGTGCAAACTACTTAGGAGTGCCAGTAACAGATATCGAGAACTACTTGATGCTAGAAAAGGATTCATACGAGCGGAAGGCTCTAAGGTCCAGGTATGGACGCTCCGTTTTAGCGCGTGCCATCGATGAATATCAGATGGATCAGTTGTTCAACAAAATGCTTCAAGAAGAGGGAGGCGTGGTGACATGCCCCACTTGTTCTATTGGAATCGAGAAAACGGATGGGTGCAACAAAATGAAATGTTCTCAATGTATGACACACTTCTGCTTTCTTTGTGGTGAAATTATCGGGCCCAGCTATGACCACTTTTCTTCGCCCGACTCCACCTGCTATAAGAAATTATTTTTGGGCATGCCAGGCGCAGAAGGATAGCACTACAGCGGAATCAATATAACTCATAGAACTATACTTGTAAATAGACTCTGTTTCATAAGTAAATAAATAACCTGACTCATAATCTTATCTTGTTGGTCTTGACCGGCCTTGCGTATCTGAAACATTCCCTGCTCAATCTTCTTCTTCTAAACTCGTACGTGTCTTCAGAACCAAGCAGTTGGGGCAGGTCATAAATCCATCCTTCCTCTGAGTCATTCCTTACATCGAAGACTAAGGGATTGTCCAATGATCTTGCTTGCAAGAATTCAGTTGGTTTTGTATCAATTTCCCACTTGTTCGCCAACCCTAAATCGAACTTCCAGTCCTTAACTGGGTGAATTTTCGACAAACTGTCAACTCCTTTCGGCAACTTATTTGCAAGTCTTGTAGAATCCCGCAAATCGAACAAGGTATTACTGTATTGATAGAAGGTCCACTTTGAATCCAAAACATTCTTCATGTGCAATTCAAAGATTTCCACATGCCTCACTTCAGGAGAATCATCAACAATTATATCGTGCCGGTCAAATTTTTTGTCAGGGTCAACTTCTGTGACTTCCTTCTTAGGCTTGGGAGGACGCTGGTTTTGTATCTCCTTAAGCTTGATTATAAATTGTTTGCTTCCTGGATGACAAAGTATCAAACCAAGCCAACCCGACTGGATGAAAATCAATCTCCATGGAATAAATTGACCCAAGAGCAATATGGCGAAAGTAGCTGCAATAACCCCAAAAAATATAAAAGTTGATAATCTTTCGTCTTTGAACCCCAAAGTCTCAAGACAAAATGTATCTGCTGCATCAAACGCCTTCAAAAGGTCTGTGGTTAGGTTTTGCAAATCTCTCATATTTATTAAAAGAGCCATTTGTTTCTTAATTGTCTTTGCCTTTTCTTGGCCATCCTCGGTCTTTACTTCTTGAGAAAGATCCAGGTCACTTAAAAGCGAGGATGTTTCTTCACTGAGATTTGACTGATGAACATTGGTGTCTGTGTGCTCCTCCAACAAGTCCTCGATTATACTGGTTTCGAAGTTTCCTCCCACAAAGTTCCAGAAAGATTGGCCCCTTTTCTTCACTTTTATCAACTCTGGAGTACGCATGGGGTGTCTGTGGAGGTATCCTGGAAGTATGACCCCAAAAAGAACAAACATTATGGGGTATGCTAGTACGAGGTGTGGCCAAAGACAGGTGGCGGTGTAGAACACCAATGCTGTGAGTGTCTTGGATGGCTTTCTCCATGTGATTACGTGTATGATACCATATTGCATATCGAAGAAGAGGCCCATACGACTAGCAAGGTTCTTAAAATTTGATGATATGACGCGGATGGAGAGGCTCGGTTTGTGTTTCTTGGAGGGATCTTTCAAGCGGTGCTCTAAGACATGCTTATCGTGATCTTCCGGCACCGCATGTCTGAGAAGCTTGTCGAGGAACTTGTCGACAAAATGAGGCCTTGAATCGTCTTCCGATCCTTCGAGTAGTTTGGGGACGGGCAGGTCGTTGCCGTGGTTGAGGGAATGGGAGCCAGCAGAGTCGCCCGGAACTCTTGGTTGATTCATACGATCTAGACCCATTTCAGCCAAGGACGCAGCGGTTCCAGCAGCAATTCCTCGGTTTCTTCCGACGTTTAGTTCGGCGTAGGCGTGGGAGCGGTCGTATACCAGTGATAATGCCCTTGTGGCGTGTTCCCTGTAAGACATTCAATAAAGAGAAGTGATAGTTGGAGTAATCACATGGCTGTGAAAGCGCGGGGGAGGAACTTTCTCGCTAGTTAGGGCTGCACACCACGAGAAACACCGAGACAAACTGGGTGTATGAAAAATTGATGTGTGAGTAAATGGAAAAGTGAAACTTCGTGGAGGAAGATGATGGAGATTCTACAGGAAATCGGGTAATGTACTCTGCTGGGTTTCGGAGTTTACACCTTTGTGGGTGAAAGCCACATGAGCTCAAGCTCTGGTCGTGTCGGTGACTAACAGCACGGCGGTGACTCACCGGGGACTAAGACGGTCAATAGTAGGTGTGCAAGGCTACACGCTGCTTCGTCATTATCGTTAGTGATATACCATCATAACTATATAAACGCGAGTACCGGCTGCTTCCTTACAAAGATGGGAAGTTCTTGTCGTTGATTTCGGGCTTGGTGGTAGAAGGCTTGCTGGCGGCCTTGGAACCACCTCTGGCACCACCTCTGGCACCACCTCTTCCACCTCTGGCACCGCCTCTGGCGCCGCCTCTTCCGCCTCTGGCACCACCTCTGGTGCTTCTTGGCTCGCTGGATGGCTGTTCGTCAGCGAAAACAGCGTCGAAATCCAAGTACTTCTTCTCCTTTTGGGTCTTACCCTTGCCCTTCTTGGCGGAGGTGGATTCAAAGTAGGCCTCTTGTTGCTTCTCAATTCTTTCGGAGCTGTTCCACTTACCGTCGGCACCTTCGTTGGCCTGTCTCAATTGCTTGGAGCCTTCCAATTCGGACTGCTTCACCTTCAATTCGGCAAAGTAGTCTTGCAAGGACTTCTTGGGAAGCTCTGGCTCGCGGACCTCGACATCGCCACCTTCTTCGGCGACGGTGTCTTCCAAACCTTCGACCTCACCGTCTATTTCTCTGTCGACGGATTCGCCCCAACCTTGCTTGATCTTCTTCTTGGAGTCAACCTTGTCAGATCTGGAGTGACGGTCAAATGGCTTCTTGTAGTGCTTGGATGGGGTGGCAGAAGGGGCTGGAACGTTCTTGTTGTCGGGTCTGGTCTTGAACGCACCTTCGTTACCGGTAGGCTTGGCCTTCTTCTTGGCCTTGGCTGGGTCGGCAGATGGAGGTGGAACATCCGCCTTCTTAGACGAAGCGGTCTTCTTGACCACCTCTCTAATGGGCAATTGAGGGGCACTTTCGTCCTCGACGTCGTTACCCAACAAGTGGTACAAGTTCTGGCGGTTAGCACTGGACACGAGTCATGGGGTTGTGCCTGGGGTAACAAATACAAAAAAATAGGAATTGGCGGTAGCCACGTATGCCCCGACGGGCCGGTCGAGCTCAATTCCCTGCCCCGGTCAGAAATCTCCACATACCTTGTTTTCAAAAGACATCTTTATAACACTCTAGTGATGGTATAATGCAAAAAAGAGTAACCCCTCTTGAGCCTAGCTGAAAATTTTGCTGACCGTCGACGACCGAAAAAAACTGGGTATTTTGTGTCACCGGGAGCGCACTACGTATGTGTGAGACCCCTGCGTAATTTCAGTTCTGCTGGCTGGTCGTATGATGGGTTGGCTGCTATGGTCGTATGGGGTTAAGCAACAATACCGCCATGTCAGGGGGGGGCAACGGTAAGGGTCAGCTGGGTCACACATTTAAGTACAACAACGCTCAAAGAGCTCTACAGGTTGTGTTCCAGCAACCAGCCATTCCTCGCACACGCCGCCCAACTCCGCCACTGCAGGGCGACTGTTTGCCACGCCCTAAAATGGTTAGTCGGCTACTTTCTCTATGGAAGATCCAAGTGACATGATTAGGCAGGGCGGGTCGGACCGGCACAGTAGGCTTGCTCCGGAAATCTGTAGTGCGAGTCGTGCAGCCGCGTTGGGCCACGTCTAGCATTGGATTTAGCAAGAGAGGTTGAACATGAGCGTTACATGTCTTTTGACATGGAACGCTTACGAGTCAGAAAGCTTCCGTGCTGTTCCTAGAGAGTATCTTACTGGCAGTGAGTATATTAAATTGACCTTTGCTGGCGACCTCAATTCAGTGTGCGGTGCAGCGTCCTTTACCATGGTTGCGAAATCTAGTGGAAGCGATTACTTTGCTGTACGTGCGACGCTCCATTCCAACTTCTCACTCTTCTCTACAAGCTGGTAACTATAGCTTTTTCAATATTAATTACAGTCTATGGTACATCCTAGTCATTCTTGGACTGAATTAAGTCTTCGCCCACTCTAGCCAAGAAGCTTCGAAGAGCTTGTCTGAGGTCGGCGGGCATAGCACGAGTGAACAATAACAATGTGAGCAGGTACATCTTGGGTGCATGCTTGAGGAAATCTTCATCGTCCAATTCAACGTAGCCCTGATAGATTTCAATGATGACAGGCTTCCACGTGGAAATGTTACGTTGCTGGTTGCTTTCGTCAAACTCAGAGAATCTCTCGGTAATTATGTTACAAACCGGAATAATCTGGTTCATAATTGTGGTCTTGTCTTCCGACGAGGTCTTCTCATTATCGCAATACATCCGAAACATGATGTTAATGAGAACTGCCGATGATGACGACTCCTGCTTCAACAAGTTGGGCAATCTTTCAATCACACCAGCATTCCACAACCTCACTCTAAGGTCGTAGTCATCGTTGAACTTTTTAGCAAAGTTGTAGCTCTTATTCAACAACTCTGCCATTGACATCAACTGATCATATGGTACAGCCTCGTAAAATACATCATTTTCGAACAACTCCGACAATGTCTGGATTAACAAAAGCTGCAACACACTCTTCACCACAATTGATGATTTTTCTTTTGACTTGCGCAACCTGGCTTCGGTGTCGTCAAGAACTGCATTCTTGGGCGATTGTGGCTCGTTCAAGTCAACGTTCGATCCAAAATCGCCGACCTCCTCGTCCACAACCGATTTGTTTCTCAATGGGTCTGAAGTAAATAGCTCCCTAGCTGTAGTCAATTCAAACAACGTTCCCAATGCTCCACATATTTTGTCCCAGTGATCAGAGTTAAACTTGTTGCTATTATCTATCAACAATGTCGAAAGACACTCCCTGCCAATTCTTGCAATTGTATCATTCTCTTGGCAAATGCAAGAAATGATCAAGTTCAAGTATTCATCAAGCATCTTGCTCAATGAGTCGAAGTAGTGAGTAAACAAAGTGATCATACTCTTCAAAGCTTGGATTAATGTAGTCGATAACCAAACTGATAACTTGTCATTGGTGTCATCAACGCTTAACTCCCATCTGTTGCTCAACACATTGAAAATAGGGAAAAGCAATTGACGACAAGTCAAATCCCAGAAGTCGTTCTCAAAGTATTCACCGTAATCAAGTAAAATATTGAATAAATAGTTCAATGCTCTGGATCTCACTTCCAATTCCTCGCCAGTCATGATAATATCATGAAAGCCAAACAATACTGGGAACCAAAGTTTTACAAGATGACCATTCTTGTCTGCATCCTTCTCATCTAAAGACAACACTTTTTGATTAGGTTCTTCATTTCCAAAACTAATTTGTGCTACCTGGTTGATCAACTTTGATAAAACATCCAAAGAAAGTAAGCTGACCCTCTGGAATCTTTCGTTCTTTGCCAATTCCGTAAAGCACACCACTAAATCAGCAAACAGATCCTGTGCACGAACTTCATCAATGTACTCCTTGTTTATCCAGTTAGCCATTTTGTAAGCCTTCATCACCAATGATTCCTTCTTTCCCCTGGCAGCGGCAGTCAAAACTCCGAAGATTGTTTTCCATCCAGATTTGATCTTACCTGCACGTCCAAGTATCATGTTATTGATACATTCCAACACCATGTCCTTGACCTCCAACGAGTCGTTGTGGATAATCACATATTCGAAAGGTTTCAAAAATTCCTTTTGGAATTTGAAGTGTGATAACTCATCAATTTCTAAAAATCTCATTGATAACTGTCTTAAGGAGTCCAATGCAAAAAACAGGATTGCCAGATTGCTATGACACCCCACAATATTGAACGTCTCGCCCATTGTCGCCCACAATTGGGACCACTCAAGACGGATACGATTCATGTTGTAGTAACAGATATCAACAACTTTTTGCAAAGAGAATGTTCTCGGATTGGAACTTTGACCCGATGATTCGATCTCTTCCGATGCGACACTTGACAACGCTTTGACAAATTCGACAATGGCCTCACCATTTAGATTCGCACTATTTGTGAACACTTTGTCAATCGCCACGTCTAGTTCTGTTTTCGTCAACAACTGGGCCACATAAGGCGTCAAATGCTGATTATGAAATTTATTTGACGCGGTTTGAGAAGCACTTGGAGTTGCGGTGAACTGACTGAAAAAGCTGGTACTTGGTCTCGAGCTATCAATTGATCCTCTGTTCACGAGCTTAGCCACTGTGACATCAGGAATAGAGTCTTGATCCACGCCTTGTGCAATCAATTGCAATCTCTCAAGTTGTGAGATAGAGGTCAAAATCTGAGACCAGGAATCGCGCAAATTGTTTCCTTCAGAAACTGCAATCTCAAGCATTATGTATATGGCGTCAACGTTCTTGGCCTTCATCTCTTCGTAATTGAACAAGTTTTCAAATTGAACCAAAGCTCCGATGAACGAGGTGCGGGCATCCTCTAAATCAAACATACATGCAATCTTAATAGACAACTTGATTCCTTCCAAACATGTTTTAGTAACATCTTCCTCGTCATATTCCTTGAAAGGAGGTGTTAAACCAGCCAAAATGGACATCCACATCGTGTCAAAAATTGATTTCACATGGTGAACATTGGAAGCAGCATAGAAAACACCAGAATCTTCAGATTTCAACTTCTTACTTAAGTTTCTAATAAACTTTTCTGTTTTGGTTGACATCTCCTTTGAAGCATGGTTATATGCCTCTCTGTTATAGTCACGACTGGTAAAAAATCCAACATTTGCATTACCAGTAGAAACCTGTAAATCCCCTGCCAACAATGCAGCATGTTGTTCTGATTGTAATTTGATTTCATTGCTAGAGATTTCATCATATATCTCTTGCAAAAAGTCTTTGGGCAAATCTTTTCCGTCGTCAATTCCGGCATTATTGGCAACGAAATTATCAAAAGTCATTCTATTCTTGATTTGTGGGGAGTGAAGATCTGTGTTTAACATAATAACAGAATATGCCAAAATATAGGCAGCATCAGCATTTGAAAAAACACCTGGGTTTCCCAAAACGTATCTCTCCGCAAACTTCAACATAAATCTATCAATCTTTTGCGCTTCACCAGGTAATCTGAAGGATTGTAAAAATCGTCTCATAGAGTCCACAAATTTGGTATTTGAAAATTCCATTTGATCCACGAATGCATGCATAATGACAACATTCTGTTCACTACCATCTCCCAAATATTCACCAACCTCTGCCTTGTCTAGGCCATCTGTTTCCAACAAAAATTTGGCAATTGAGTCGGGATCATCAGATTCTATAAATTTGTGTTCCAAAAAGTATTTGATACCCTTTTTCGCCTTCTGATTAAACTGCTTGACACCACTGAGAAATGCCTTTTTGCGAAGTTTTAAATTTTCGAACTGCTCTGGATCATCCTGTTCATTGAATTGCTCTGCATTAACAAAGGAAGCGTTTCTGGAGGTGGGTCCAGTTGAGGAGTTTGAATCAACAGTACCTGAACGATCTCTATGTAAATTTAAATGAGATGAGTTGTTATTGTTGGATAACTTGGAATTTAATGAGTTGTTGAGACCTTTCTGGACCCAAGAATATAATGATCTCAAAAAGGCTACAGAACATCCGATCGATGTCATCTTCAAGGCATATTCCAATGGGAAATGATTGTAGACATCTGGTTCTGGGGGTTTAGAAGACATGGTGCTGCTAGTCAAGTTGGAAATTTTGCTGATGTCATAGACTGAAATTCCTTTCCTTTTATTTTCACGGTATGCTTGTTTTTGCTGCGGCGAAACATCCACCCTCATCAATGCCAATTTAGTTAAATAGTCGATAATCTTTTCACAAATGTTCGACATCGTACTGTCACAATCGTAATTCAAATAAAATTCGATTATGCATCTTGAGTCATTGCAAAGTTTTTCGATAATTGATAAGAGATATCTCTTCTGGTGTGGAGTGGAGGTCTTCATCTCTGCCACAGGAAAGTATATTTCATCCCAGAAAACAGGAATTTCCATCTTGAACTCGGATCTTAAGTTCGAGATAATTAACCAAAAGATCTCTAGGGAAAGCTCGAAGATTGGAGCCAAAGGTGAGGCTGCATTTCTGGACAACGACAAGCAAAGATATTGTCGAACAGCAGTGATCAACCTTGTTTGCTCTGAGGGATTTGAAGACAATATCACCACATCTTCGCTTAAGAACACTTCGATATGTTCTCTCAAAATTGTATGTATGATATGCAAGGACAACAACTTTGATCTCACAGAATGTGATTTCATGTCCACGTTTTCGGATTCTAAAGGCTTAACCGAGAGTTTACACATTGCCCGAAAAATCAAAAATGCATCCTTCACAACCAAATCTTCGTCATTATCAGAATCATTGTTGTTGTCGAGAACTCTCTCATCATCGTAAGCATCGGTGTTGATTCTTTCCATCGCTTTAAGGGTCAACTTCTCTCTTGACTCTGGCTTTGAAGTGGGTGCAAGATCAAGCTCGTCGTTGCTGTTAACGTCAGACTTGAGATTCACCTTACTGCTAGACTTTGTCTTCGCCTTGAAACTTGGCGAATCTGAAATTCTTTGGAATATTGTGCTGATGACTTGTGCCAAGATTCCCTGTGCTACCGCCTGGTTTCTTGATGACAAGGAAAAAATGAAGACATTGTAGATCTGTCTCACAGCCTTCAATAAGGAAGCACCGTGACATGACATGAGGAGAACGCTATGCATCAATGCACGCACCACCTGTAACTCTAGTTCCAGGTCTGTTCCCTCACCTTCAAAGCAAGCGGCTATGACATCAACCGATGCATCAGTGAGTTTTACTTTTTCTTGGTGGCTATCAAAATGGGCGTAGTCGAACAATTTTGCAAACAGGTCAATTGCAAGCACCTTCAACTCGCTGCTAGAGGAAACCTCACAAGTTGCCTTCAATGCGTCGAAAATAACCTGAGGGTCTCTTGCACCCGGCGCATTCAACGAGTTGATTGCAAACTGGATGGAGTTCTTAAACAGTTCGTTCTTCTTGGCCTCCTTGCTTGTGGCAATAGTCTCGAGAGTCTTCTTGAAAATCTGGGTATTGTTGACCGTACCACTGGTTGATGCAATCGACACCGTAGACTGCTGACGGTTGTGGCCAATGCGAGGAGAATCGTTGATTGATGGAGGCGCACTTGGTATGCTTGATTTGGAGGCACTTGCGGCATCCTGCTGCTCAGCCACTCCGTTGACCTTGATCTCGGGGCCAATGCTATCGTCTTGCGTTTCGCCTGCGGAGGAATGTTGGATATTCTTTCCATTTTCGTTTTTGCCTCCGCTTGGGACTTTGCCTTCGTTTTGCTCGTCGGACCCGTTTTCGACACGGTTCTCAATGTCATCGTTTCGAGACCCATTTTCCACGGACTTGTCAGCAAGCACTTCCTTGGTGTCGCCATTTGGAGCGTTTTCCGAGGACTCGCCATTGACGCCCGATTCCTGCTGATCCGGAGGGATGCTGCTGTTCAGATCATCGGTGGATTGTGGAAGTTGCGATTCGGACTGGTCGAGTCGAATCTCGGGCTCTGCGGCGGGAGAATCTTGAATAGGTCGGTCTACTTCTGCCGGAACAGATTCAGACATTGTGAAATCGATGGATAGCAGTAAAGAGACAGCTGAACTAAGCCGATAAGCTTTGGCAAAGTCAACAACCGGCGGTAATTTGTTGGCTCGCGTGTCACGTGCGTGAACCCCTCGGTTTCCCCGGATTAGGTTGGATGCGACGTGGCTCTTCGGTTGCAACTAGTTATAATGGCACATATCATTTGAAAAACTATATACTGTTCTTAGAATTCACTCAAGGCAACAGCAGTAGCTTGGTAATCGTCGTGAGAGATGGAAACGCTCACGCTCTTGACACCGGCCTTAGCAGCAGCTTGAGCAGCAGCGCCGTTCAAGGTCACCTTAGGGGCGCCCTTGGAGTCACGAACGATTTCGATGTCAGCCAACGCAGCTCCAGCTCCTTGGGATTTGACACCCAAGGCCTTGAATACGGCTTCCTTGGCAGACCAGGTACCAGTGAACGAAGCTTGTGGGTGAGCAGACTTAGAGCAGTACTCGCGTTCCTCAGTAGTGAAGTTTCTCTCGATGAAGGTGTCGTTGTCCAAGTTGATGGAGGTAAGCAATTCCACATCCACACCAACACCCTTGGAAGACTTGTTCAAACCACTTAAGGCCTTCGCTGTTGCGTCTGCTACCTTGCCAACATAGGACTCGCTGGACTGGATATTCTTCTGGCTGAAAGTGTTGGCAGAAGCAGGAATACGGGCCAATGGATCCATGTAAACCTTCTCTTCCAATTCATCGGCGTATGGAGCCTTGTCCTTGGCGACAAACATGGTGTTACGGGTGATGGCGTTGTGCATGTAACGGTACGTCTTCTTGTTTCTGGCATGGACCTTGGTAGCGTAGGTTTCGTAGGTGGTTTGGTCCAAGGCAGCATACAAGTAGTCTGGGTGGACAACAATGGCCTGAGCACCCTTTTGACCAAAACCGAAAGAAGTCACGGAAACTGCCTTGATACCGTCGGTTTGGATAGATCTGGATGGGAACAACACGTAGTCGTAGTTTTCCAAAAGCTTGTCCACGTTATCGGCATTTCTGTTACCTGGAACAATACCACTCTCCA
The DNA here is from genome assembly GCA_030568475.1 of Suhomyces choctaworum. Taxonomy (NCBI): domain Eukaryota; kingdom Fungi; phylum Ascomycota; class Pichiomycetes; order Serinales; family Debaryomycetaceae; genus Suhomyces; species Suhomyces choctaworum. Next base: position 29,041 of record JAJMGE010000004.1, on the reverse strand, counting down.
AAATTTGAATAGCACCGTTCAACATCCAAGCACCAGCAGCACCCTTTGGATGACCGGTCAAGTACTTCTGGAAGACACCAAACACTGGGTTACCTTCAGTTCTACCCAAATGCTTCATCATGTTGTTGATAGAAGCAGTTTCATTCTTATCGTTGGCAACAGTCGAAGTACCGTGGAACGACGCAACTCCGATGTCGTCAATAGACAAACCAAAAGCGGCCAAAGAACCTCTGAGAGGAGCGATTCTTGGGTCACTCTTGTAGAAGGCGTTACCCCATTCACTCTTGGCCTTGCTCACTTGGCGCTTGGCTTCGCGGTGAACTTCTTCGGTTCTTTCACGCAAGAAGTCGGTCAAAGAGAATTGAGCACCATATTCCTCCTTGGCCAATTCTGCCTCTTCAGTCAAGTAGTTGATTTCAGATTCTTCCCAAACCTTGATTTGAGCCAATCTTTGCTTCAATTGTCTGGCTCTGTACTTGATGTTCAACATTGGAGATGGGAACTTCAAATCACCGTGGTGCTCTCTAGCAGTGGTCATGATACCCTTACCTGGAGCTGGAACCGATCTACCGATCTTGTCAGTAGCGGTGGCACTCATAGCCAACACAGCATGGATTGGGACACCCATCTTGATGGCCAAGTCGGCGGTCATGATTACTTGAATACCGGAACCTTGAGCTTCCATGAAACCAGCTCTAGTGGTAGTGGTTGGTCTGGACATTTCATTAGGAGTTCTACCATTGGCGAATTCCTTTTCGGCGTTAGAAGTAGCATTCATGTTACCGAATTCGTAAGAACCTTCTTCTTGGAAATCATCATAACCACCAACAATACAGATCTTGGCCTTTCCACCGATAATAGTTTCAATACCGGTGTCAACAGACTCCACAGCGGTAGCACATGCACCAACAGGAGTCTTGATAGGACCAGAAGAGGAGAGAAGTAACATATTAACCCATGCGGACATAGTGTTGATAAAGGACTCTTGCAAGATATCCATCTGGACTGGCTTATCTTGGTATCTGTCCTTGAACATACCTCTCAAGGCAGTGACACCACCCATACCGGAACCAGAACAGTTACCGACTTCAGAGACGTGCACGTACTTGTAGAATTCGTAAGGATCAGTAACACCAGATGATAACAAGGCTTCAACAGTGGCCACCAAAACGTATAAGGTGATTGGGTCCACTTGAGAAATGGTGTCCTCTGGAATACCGTAAGTACGGGCATCCCAACCGGTAGGAATTTGACCAGCAACCAATCTGTCAAATCTCAAAGCCTTTGGAATGAATAAAGTGGCACCCTTCAAGATTCTGACGGTGTATTCACCACTGTCTTCAATCTCAAAGATCTCACACTTCTCACCATGTTCGTGCTTGTACTGCAAGGCAGTTTCCTTGGAGGTTTCAAATGGTTCCAAGTCATGCTGAACAACAACTTCTTGGATCATGTGTTTGTTCTTTGGATCATATCCGTGGAACAATTCTGGTTCAATCAATCTGATTCCGGCATGAGCCAAGATTTCTTCCTCATATTTGGCCTTGATATCCTTGTCATCAACTGGAGTTTGGGTCTTAGCATCAACCCAGCCGGAGTATGGCTTACCCTTCAAGTTACCGTTGTGGTACTTGATCAAGCCCATAATCCAGGCCATTTCAATAGAACCTTCCAAGGAGAATTCTCCATAGGCTTCCATTTCCCATCTGGTTCTGGCATTACCCCATGGACTGACTTCAGCGAAACCAGTGACAACGATAACTTCTTCCAAGTTCAACATTCCTTCCAAATCAGGAGAAACGGACTTAACATCCTTATATTGCTTCAACGAGGGGAATTCAAACTTCATGTTAGCTCTTGGTTGAACGGTAACTTGGTTGTATTTAGCGTCAACACCATCACCCTCAACAACCTTTTGTTCGATAGAAGCTTCAATAGAAACGGCTCTTCTAATATCGGAGGTTTCGAGCAAGTCGGTTCTCAATTGGTTGGTGAAATCCTTCAAGTTTTCAATGAATTGCAATCCACCATTCAAATCGGCCATAATTGGTTCCTCCTGACAAACTTGAGTAATTTCAGGAGTGAACAAACCCAAGATGTTGAACGCCATTTCCTTTTGGGAGAAAGTTCTGACACCCAACTTTTCAATACCTTCCGCAATAATATTGTTACCGCTCATCAAACCAGTACCTCTGGTCCAACCAATGATGGCACCACAAATGGTCAACTTGGTACCCCAGTCTTCGGAATACCATCTGTTGGTCAAAGTCTCCAAAGAAATCTTGGATTCAGAGTACAAACCATCGAAACCGAAGGTACCATGGTTAGGAGACAATGGCAAAATAACTTGAGCTGGTCTGGTATCGGTAGTCTTCTTGGATGCGACAGCACCCAATAATCTCAACAAGTTGGTCAACATAACTCTGTGAGAGAACTCAGATCTTGAATCAATGTTGTCCAAACCGTTACCGTTTTCAGGAACAGCGGCAAATGGAATGATGGCATCCAAGTCCCATCCTAAACCACCCTTCTTAGGTTCGTCGTAGATGTATTGAATCAAAGCATCGACATCTTGCTTAGAACCTTGGTTAAATGGAACGACCGTCAAAGTAGATCCAGCAGCACCGAATCTGGAGTACATGTTCTGGTAGTACTCGGTGACCTTCTTGGAGAATCTGGAAGTGGTAACAATAACCTTGGCACCACCACAGATCAAACCTTGCAAGATTTCGGCACCAATGGAGCCAGCACCTGCACCAGTGACCAAGACATGCTTGTCCTTGAAAGACAAACCGTTGATCGCAGCGCTCTCCAATCCATCCAAGTAGACTGCAGACAACTTACGGTCGTAGGACCAATCTTCCTTGTTCTTTCTCTGGATGTGCAAGAATGGAAGAGTCTCTGGTGGAACAGAAGAAGAAACTGGGAGCAAGATCGAGGTCTTGTCTGGCAAAGATGCGATTTCGTCATCAGAGGCGGTAGACAATTCATCCTCATCGGTTGGTGTGTTAGTACCAGTTGGGGCTTGCAAGACGGCCTTAGTCGACTCTTGGGTTTCAATTTCCTTTGATGCTTCAACGAAGTTGATCAATTGGTCGTACAACTTTTGCAATTCAACCTTGTTGGTCTTAGAAGCTTGCTTGGTGATAGCCTTGTAGACTCTGCTCAAATCTTCTTGAATAGTTGGTTGAGGGTCGACCTTGGTCAACTTTCCACCCTGTGCCATTTCGTAAACATATTGTTCGAACTTTCTGACATGATCCTTGTTAGCTTCTTCGAAGTTGATTTTACCCTTGGCATCTATTGAGGTCTTAGGACCAGTAATTCTACTGACATCCTTGTAGACAGGTTCGACATTCATGACCTGGTTACAGTTGTCAATCAACTGTTGACCTAATTTCTTTGCCAATTGATAAGTTTCACCCTTGTACTCTGGGGTATGGTCAATGTGGTATTGCATAAACTTGATCAATGTTGGGTTGGATCTGTTCATAATCTGGATACATTGACTGATGGTTTCTCTATCAATCGAGGTCAACTTTCCAAAAATGATATCAAAGTACATGGAAATAACATCCTGTCTCGCCCAGTTCCAGTACGAATCGTAGGTTCTGGATTTGAGAGGGGAGAAAACTGGTCTGATACCGCTGGAGTAAAATTCACCGTGTTCAGCTTCCCACAAGTCCAATTCCTTCTGCAACACCACGGAAGCTTCCTTTTCTTTGATGAACGACTTAGCGCCCTTGTTCAAGTCCACTTGTAAGTATCTAGCGAGAACTTCCAATTGCTGTTTAGCCAATCTCTTGTTCTCGGCAGTCAAAGCATCCAAAGCAGCACTGTCAACAACAGCACCGCCAGCACTGCCACCAGCACCGGCGCCTGCAGATTCAGAAGCCAAAGAAATGCCAGCGATGGTGGCATACTTGGCGGCAACAGTATCCAAGAACAGCTTGGCCTCACCCTCAGAGCCCAATCTGGCGGCAGGCTCGTTGGTCAATGCGACCAATAACACACCGTCTTGTCTACCCGAACCCAAACCGTATCTGGTTTCCAAGTACTTTCTTGCGTTGGTGATGGAGAATCCACCAGGCATCTTGGAGGACATCAATCTCGAGATCAAGGAGGTAGACGTCTTACCCAACTGACCACTGAAGGTGTCCTGAAATTGCTCAGCCAACTCTTCCAATGGGGTGTCTTCTGGCTTTTCTGGGGTGGATCCGAATTCTTTACCCAAGTCACCCAAAATTTCGTTCTGCACGGTGGACTTACCGTTAACCAAATCCTTGATGGCCTTGCCCATGGAGATAGACTCCAAGGGCTTCTTTAATTTCTGAGCAACCAAGACCTGCAACACCAAAGCGGCAGTGGCTGGGCTGTCGGCCACAGAAGCAGCTGGGGCGGCAGAAGCTGGTGCTGGTGCAGGAGCGGCTGGTGCAGAGGCTGGAGCAACGGCAGCAGCAGCACCGGGTGCGGCGGCTGGAGTGGCGGAGGCAGCTGGGGTGGAGTCGGATGGAGCAGCGTTGCTTGCTGGGGTTGGTGGAGCCAAATCAGCGGGATCAGGAGTGTAGTAGATCTCCTTGGCGTCTTTAGAGTAGCACAAGACTTGACGTTGTAAGGAGAGCGCCGCGTCATAGGACTCGTACTTGGCCTTGATGGTACGGGACGCCATACCGGCCAAGGTGGGCGAAGGACCGACCTCGACCACTCTTTCGGTGTTGTGTTCCTTCAAGAACACGTCCTGGGTCTCGATCCATCTCACGGGAGAGGCGAATTGGTAGGCTAACAATTCGGTCAACAAGGTGTGTGACAATTGCTGTTGGATTTCAGGTCTCATGGTAAAGGGTTTCTGAGCCGTGACGATGGGGATGTGTAGGAAAGTAGATGTGACAGGCGGCGGTCAAGTTTATATATGTACTGCAGGTTACCTGAGCTGATGGGGCGTTTATCACCAACAAAAAGAGAACCTGCAGATTTGGCTGCAACGGTGCGATTGTTGGGCAGGAAATGTTGGTGGTGTGCATATAGCAGGATTCCATAATAGAGAACGTGGCAAAGGAGACAGGAATGAGGCGAGAACGACAGTTGGGGTGGAAGATCTAGGGTATTGTCGGCCTGTGACTTCAGGACCAGCTTCGTGAAATCTGATCGTGTTTTGTTTGCAATTTCGGTCGTGGTGTGGTATTCAGCATTTTGCAAGCACTAGACCCAGCAGCTGCGAAAAATTATATGCAGGTCCCACACTAATGCCACGGAGCATTGGAACATTTTCAGTGTCGCGAAATTGTTGGTGGATGCGGAAGGCGACTACACAATGCAGCTCCAGATTAGAACGTGATTTGGAGCTGGGTTAAGGTCTTGATGAGGAGCAGGTCGTAGAAACTTTTGAGGAGTGGCGGGTTTGCTTTCTGAATCTTTGGGTTTTAAGAAATACTTTGTTGCAGCAATCATTTTTAGATGATTTATTTTGAATAACTGCAAAATTATTCAAATTTTGACAGTGACTCTTGCAACAAAAAGTACATTTATGAGGTTCTATTGCATTCATTGAACTATTGAGCGGTATCCAAACCCCATCTACCTGCTGATATTCGGAACCGGTATACCACTGACCGCTCATCAGCCCTAGCGGTTACCCGGCCGCACCGAAAAATTTATCTACGCGAGAATTTCATTGAATAATCTACCACTCAATAACACACCGTCAGGTTCATAGATCCCCCAATAAACACTACCAATCCTTCTATGTAGCCCAGGGCTTAATGCCTCTCGTCTGTCCTGATAATATTCGGTTATTTTCAGTCTAAAGTGGCAGAGGAGAATACTTTTGCCCTGGAAAACCAACTGATCATCTCCACCCTATGCGACGTACTTTGTACATTGATGTTGTTTCTAGGACTATTACAAATGATCTACATTTCTATGTAATCGGCCACGAAGTGCTCCTCTGTACGGGGAGGGTTCACCGTACCTGAAAGCCCGCTGAACACATACCGGTCTGCAGCCGTAGTGAAGAGAGCGCATCCAAGATTCGGAACTGTGTGCTTAAGGTCGTAAACGTAATTTTCGTACTGGCTGATGTCTGAGAGCTGGTAGCCATGGTTGCTAGCGTAGAAGTCAAGGAACTCGGGGCTGATGAGTGTCAGCACGTTTTTAGTGGCCAATGTGCTGGCATCTCCGTACTTGTCCATGTTCAAATGGAGCACCGAGAGCTGAGATATGTGGCGAAGAATGGGGAAGAGGTTGGTGATGCCATAACGGGCCACGGGAATCTGGAGGTATTGTAAGTTGGTGAATGTTGCCAATTGACTGAGTGCCTCGATGGCGTAGTGGTTGCAATACTTGCTGTGATGAGCCATGAGGACATTGTAGTCTAGACTGAAAAACCGCAAATGTGCGCGATTGATGGATGCGAAAAGCTGGGGTAATTGAACCTCGAAATCGACCACACTAACCACGCTGAGAATTATGCTGAGCGAGTGCAAGTCCAACCTGGAGATGAGCTTGAAAACAGTTTTGTAGCAGTTTTTGGCATTCACGAGGTTGATGTTAAAATGCTTTAGTTGTGTCATTTGTGGTCCCAAGACATCTAGAAAAGACTGCGGGCTAGAAAACAGGGTAATTCCACTGGGAGAGAGCAAGGGCAAGACCTCGGTGCAATCGAGAATAGAGAGATGGGTGAGCTTGTACAAATCCACACACTCCGAGATTTTTGTTGCATCTGCTGGAGAAACCAGTATTCCCTTGAGGGTGAGTTTTTTCAAGTTTAACCGAGGACTGGTACTATCGAAACCGTGGAACAACTGCGAGATGGTGTTATCGTCCACATCGGAAGGGGTGGGAATTTTGAAGTCCGCTCCCTTGTAAAATCGGAAGTCGTTACCAGAGGATTTTGATTTGGATACCACCAACTCTTCCAATTTGTTGCACTGAGAGATGTTCAATTTCGCAAGATAGCAGGACTCACTGAAATCGGAGACGTTGAGCACCTTCAAGCACGAGGTGTCATTCAATCCTTTATAACCCGCATAGCTGAAGTTCCCGTTCAAGTGGAGCAACAGGAACTGGGAAAGAAGACTAGCCTGTAAATTAAATGCCTGGCAGTACCAGTGAAATGCGCGCAACGAAGTGCATTGGGGCAACAAGAGATGAAGTCTTTCCGTTAAGGTCCAGTCTGAAATGTCTGGGATTGTTTCACCGAAGGAGATGGAGTAGATGTGAGTCGCGAGACGCGGGATTCTGGCGAGGGTCTTGAAGAATGAATTTAGCGAGTATAATGAAGGAATGATGGTTGGAACAACCGGAATCAGCGAGTCGTCGTGGTCGGGAAGCATCACAGGTTTGGAGCGGTCATCATTTTCGAATAGTCTCTTTGAAGAGTCTATAACGATAGCATAAAATAACCGTGGCTGCACGATTGTGTAGAGCAGCAGACATGTATAGGCCAAGTTTAGCGCGTCGCGCTGATTCAACTCACACACGATGCTATGGACGAGCTCTTCGGGTAGATGCTGGAGCATATTTGGCAGGAGCACCAAAGCAGAAATCTCGCGTGGACGCGAAACCCGGGGACGCCATAATGTATATAAATGGGTGAGGCGGTTATGTGAAATTACCAGTGCAAAATTTGGTCCGTACATCGGCAAAGTTATCTGATCGGATCTATTTTTCACGTGAGAAGAAACAATACCGAAACCGGAGCCTGGGATGGCGGTATTGCCAGAGAAATGGATCAAGACATGTGGATCTCTTGAGTACAAGCCACTACTTCTGAAGGCTCGTGTTCCAGTTCCGTGAGCCCACTCCGATGATCACCCCGGCTTGTGCACGAAGGTACATGAACAGACATCTGCTCTATAGGCGACACCCGAGGCATCGCAGTATTCTGTGACATTCCACGACTCCAGATTCCGGGGTCGTTGTGGCTCTATTGTGGAACGTGCTCGGGAATTTGGTGGGGATGCCTTTTTTGTTAGCGTATCACACTGCGGAACCTACAATAGAGGTTCGCAGGACATCCTCAATAATTAAAAGAATTGAACGTGCAACAACTCAAGCAGACTTGGCCATTTCAAGATACAAAAAGACAAGGAGACAACATGCCTTTGTTGTAGCGCAAAAAAAATGCGATTTCTGTGGATCGAACACAGGACCTTCAGATTAACTGTGACTGAATCTCTTCAGTCTGACGCTCTCCCAACTGAGCTAAAACCGCTGAAGAACCCACGCCGGGAGTCGAACCCGGAATCTTTTGATTAGAAGTCAAACGCGTTAACCATTACGCTACGCAGGCGGCTAGTTGTGGAAAAAAGGCGTAGAAAAATCACTAGGAGTGGGGTGTTTGGTAGCGCCAAAGTCGGACTTTACCTCTTTCTGAAGAACTAGCAGGCTAAAAGCGATGTAACATGTCTCTTGCAGCTAAGAATTGGCCAAAAAAACAAAATGAGAGCAGTTTTGCTCGCATAAGCTTTATTACAGTCTCTAGCGGAGGGATGGACGGTTCATTGACACGAATCCGTCCCAGTGGGCACTGTTTCTCCCGTAAACGTTGAGTGCCAGTCTAAGGCCCCCACGAATTGATGCTTTACGAAATATTCTGTCCATGCACATCTTTCGTCTGTAAAAGATGCCGCATTATCTAAACACGGAATTCACAATTAGCTTTAGTCGTGTGCTGTTAGGCTTGCTCAGACGGCCAGAGTATCTTAACCCTCGGCTTATGGGGAGGATGGTAAAAACCAGTGGTATATAGATGTAATATGCTAACCCTTGTGAAAAAAAGCCATTCTAAATGTGAAGAAGAGAAGATGATACTGAGCTTCTATGTACAGGAGCACTACTGAAAGACTTTGAAAGCCTACAAGTCGTATTGGCTCTTTCGGTAGATGGCTACTCTGGTTAGAGGCTACAAAATACAAAAAAAGAATAGACACCGAAAGATGCAGCACCCAGAGCAATAGTCCGAAGGAATGCTCAAGTCAATTCCGCCGTGATGGAGTTTAGCTTCATGCCTGACAATACTTGTCATCTTGCGCATTTTCGCTGATTCGCCAGCTGGTTGCCGCGGATACTAGGTATGTAATTATTTTATGCTGGTAACCGGGGCACCAGCCCGGAATAAAAGAAGCAGTAGTAACCAGGGACGATGGGTGCAGAGATCTCAGGCACTAGTGTATTATTCTACGACAATACGCCCCATATGTATTGTTGATTGTGGTACAATAGTTGGGGTTTCAATGTACGCCTAGCACTAATGCTGTGGTAGAATGGAAATGGCGGCGGCAAAAGGAACGATAGATTCCGTATCCAGAATACTATACACTTGTCAAAGGGAAGACCATTGCTAGGACGGGTGGTTTGAACCACCCACGGTTGTTGGCAGGCCGGCGTGCGTCGCACGATTGTCGCTGTTGGCTACCTGAAACGGCCATTTTCCCTTGCATTGGACAATATGTTGACAGCCAAGCCGCTTGTACATGCCGACGGAGATACCAGGAATAGTGTGGGACGTCGCGAGCTCCCTACACTAGACACACCTCGGCAGCCCAGTTCCCGAAAGAGCACCTTCTGCTGTGCTACACTGCAGGTTCTATCTGCACCTGTGTGTCGGAAATCTTGAGCAGCGTTACCGTGTTAGGCAGCCGTCACAATATTGAAGTTTCGTCGGCATAGAAGAGCGGGTGTAGGAGAAATTTCTTTTTCCTCGGAAACCGATCCGTTTCTTTTACCAGAAGTGCGCGACGGCGTTGCTGCCATGGTAACTGGGCAACCGACAGTAGCCGTCGGTGTCGAAGAAGCCCGCGACAATGTCCAGATACTCCGGAACTCCAGCGCCAGGGAAACGTATGTCTGTGTGGCTGGCGTCCGAGTGTCTGGCGGAGAGGGGCGGCAGCCGCTTGGGTGGGGGCTGCGTGAAGCGCCTTGTTGAAAAGTGTCTGCAGCGGCTCCCAATCCGGTGTCTGATTTGTGTCCGATTGCACCTAGGTGCACGGCGGATTTATCGCAATAGAATGGCCCGATATTGGCCACAAGTCTCCAGCCTCAACGCCCCGCTTCTCCATCGCCAGAACTAGCAGCCTCCATGCACCCTCAGCCTGGGTCCCGGCGCCACCGGAATCTTCGCCTCCGCCGTAGCTACGCCCCCACTGACGCCGACACCAACAACCCCAATGTTCGGTCGTGCCAATGCCCCAGACTGGTCCGGGTCGTGCGCGGGCTTTGTGTCACGTCCACCCGGAATCTGTCTGTCTGCCGCTGACAATTGCATAGGGGATTACTTTACCGTCCTTTTGATACACCCACCACCTCCATCAGTTACAGCGTGGTGCCGACCCTCGAGCCGCCCGTCCCCCTAGTGTGCCTTCCCAGTGCTCTCTTCAACACCCCCTCAACACGCTGTTGTCGCTACCATCAATCCAGCGACCAACCCTCCCTTTCTCCCGATTGGGCACCTAGTTCACCTCCAGTGAAATACCCTACACTCTGGTCTGGACCGTGTCTTGGGTGTACTTGCACTTTCCAGCACCCGCTAACGCCAGCCACCTACTTCCACTCAGTCCCGACGTAGGTATCCCTCCCGTAAGATCGGATCCTGAACACCCCCCTGTCTGGTGATACATTTTTTGTCTTAGCGGTTGCCACTATCGCCACAACATACCTTCCCTCCTACGATCCAATCCCCTATAGATGTTCAACACAAAGATCTTTGAGAACAACAACGCCTCGCCGTCCACCCCCGCCATCAACATCCCCAACGCCTCCGACGGTGCGGGCGTGGCGGACGGCAGTGGCGGCTCCAACCCCCAGCCTATAGATATAACGTACCAGCGGCACCAGTCCATCTTCAACAACGGACGGTTCCGCAGGGAGTCCATAGCCCACTCGCACGGCATGGGTGGGGTGTCATGGGGCTCTGTGACCATCGGCTCGTGGTTGAAGGACGAGGTGATGATGTCCAACAACTTGAACAGCTACAGCCACAACGGCAACGCCACCGCTACCGCCACCGCTACCGCCACCAACACCAATAACAACAACCACAGCATGCATAACGGCAACCTCATCAACCCCAGGCGCGGCTCGTTCCGCTACGGCCACAACGTCACCATGTCGCCCCCACTCCAGACATCGTACTTGCCCAACTTGGAGGCGGACTACTGCAAGGACTACAGCTGCTGCGGAGAGTTGTTGCCCACATTGCATGACTTGTTGCGACACTACGAGGAGGCCCACATCAGCCCTTCGCCGCCCACCGAAAATGCCCACATGTTGAACAACCGGAGCAACAACTTCAATAATATGCATAATGTCATGGAAACGGTCTCTACCACCGACGTGTTCTTGAACAATGGCCACAATGCCAACTACCATCACACTCAGCAACAGCAGCAGCTCCTCAACAACGGCGGACACTCCAACCAGCATCACGGACACCCCGGCCATGCTCCGGGCCAGCCTCACGCTACCCAGCCCAATAATCTCAACTTGCATAACTCCCACTACAACATCCAGCAGCAGACCATCAACCAGGCGTCCCCCGTGCCCTCGCACGCCACCATACCGACCAACCAGACCCAGTTCAGCCCCAACCAAATGCATGTCCCTACCCAGGCCCCCTCTCATGTCCACCAGAACGTCCGCAACGCCTCGCGGTCCAACACCCCGATGCAGACCGACGAGGAGGGCGACGCCATGTACATCGACGACCCCGCCCGTCACTTGTATGTGATGGAGAATGACGAGCACAAGCCGTTCAAGTGTCCTGTCATTGGGTGTGAAAAGACGTACAAGAACCAGAACGGGTTGAAGTACCACAGATTGCACGGACACCAGGGCCAGACGTTGAAGGAGAACCCCGACGGCACCATTTCCATCATCGACCCCGAGTCGAATACACCGTACTTGGATGGAGCCGGCATGGAAAAGGACAAGCCGTACCGCTGTGAGGTTTGTGGAAAGAGATACAAGAACCTCAACGGGTTGAAGTACCACCGGGGCCACACCACACACTGATTTATGCTACAAAGTGCTTCCTTTCTTCGTGTGTTATTATAATAAGTATTTTCTTTTGTTTTGTCATGTTCGTATATAGGGCTCAATGTAATCATGTTTGAACTGTTTAGTGCCATTTGGGTCGTGCATGCCGTTATGCCGACATTTAGCGGCCAGACGCATCGTGCATGCATGATTCGGCTTGCTCCTTCTGTGTCGCCTGCTATTGGCTGGGTGGGTGCATTATGCATATGTCGCAGCGCCGAGCTCATATACTCTGCAGCACCAAGATTGCCGACTGCCAACGTTATCCGTCAACCGACACACACACCAGGCGCGCGCCAGCGCAATTTCCAGTCATGTGACATAATTGACGGCTGGCGGTACTGCATAGACAACCAACCACCGCTCCTTGACAACAACCGCGTGCCGCCACATATAACAGGGACCACCCCCAAATGAAGCTCAACTTGCGGCTTCCGTTGCTCATCACACGCAACTGGGCGTACGTCGCGTCGTCCTTCGTGACACTCGTGGGCGTGCTCCTACCGCTTGCCGTGCTCACGTACTTGAAGTTCTACCACACGTTAATACCGAGACCCTCAGCCAATGTGCCTCTCCATTTTCTTCACAACCTCAACAGTAACGTGATCGACGTATACAATCTCGTGGAGACCAAGTTCTACCACTTCGACCCGCTCTTTGAGTACCAGGTAGACGTCAATTTGGCAGTCACCTGCTCGGCCAGCTCCGAGTTCCACTACTTCAAGGTTCCCTACAAGATCTACTTGGAGACCAAGCGGCGGTCGGTCGACGGACACGAGTCATACAAGGCCGAGGTGTTTGAAGAGTCGTTCATTCTCGACTGCGACTCGCCTCGCCTGCACCAGAGCAACAACTGGCTCGTGCCGTTCAATCTCCGGTACTGGGTGCCCCCACTCATGGTCAACACCGATCGCTTTGTCACGGTGCACATGAACAAGCTAGTGCTCAAGGGCATACATCTCCGCGACAATGTACGGCGGATCCAGGTGTCGTTCCCCTCTCGACAGGCTGAGAGGTCGCCAATCCTCATCAAGGACGAAAACACCTTTCTCCAGCTTCACATCATGTTTAGCGGCTTCAGGTACTACTTGGTTCGTCATTTCTATTTATGCATGGCAATCGGGGTGACGTTGTTTTGGGCAATCAGCTCTGCTGTGTGCTTGGGCATCAGTTACTACATGCTTTTGGTTGAGGGCGAGATGGAAGAAAAAAATGACGAGCAAACGGTTGGAAGGGCTGGTCCCTTATGACTACAATGCCCAATACTACAATATCATATTCTTGTTTAGTTGACTAGGGGCGGGAATAGTGATAAATAATTTTCAAAGAAAGAAAAGATGCTGCATGAATAAAAGTTGTAGGCCTAGTTAGCGTTCAAAAGCTTGAACTCGTTGGATCCATCGACAGACAAGAACGGAATCACCTTCTTAAAGTAATCAAATTCGTTATTGACCACACCCAAGTCCTGGTTGAACTGGTCGAGTTCAATACGACGGTTCAAAAACGATTTGAATTCTTCAATCATGGCGTTGATCTCGTTCAAGCTCCTACCCAAGTTGACGACATCGATAATGGTCCGAGAAGTGATCTCACCAGGTTTCAAACCAGCAAATAACTTCTCGATGTCCTCTGTCTTCAACGTGCGTACGTCGTCGTGCTCATCTTCATTCAAATTTGCCATAAAGAGCTCGTCTTCTTCATCGTTGATGTAAAACCTGTTGTATGGATCATTATTGATGAACACAGAAATGTGCGGGATATGGGGCCTTGCAGGAAAACATGTGATGTTGTTTGCAACATAGTGGTCCAGCTTAGCATCAACAAAATCCTCGGTACTTTCCAGTCTAGCCCGTTGCTCAAGCCATTTGTTCTTCCGCTGGATCATCGAATACTTTTGGTTTAACGAATCGTGGTCGAAAACAATATCGAACTTATAAATGGGCCTGGCAATCTCGGGAGGAAGACGGGTCATTTCTGGAGGCTGAGTGAGCTTCTTCACGTCAGTTGATTTATCCGCATCGGAAATGGACGAAGTAGTAGAATCGGTGAATGAGGTGGGAGTTGAGCGGAACGACATCAAACTTGGGCTAGAAGATCTGGACTTGATTGAAGAATATGTCGTCGATAACGAGGTCAACGAAACGGAGTTCCTCTTGAATGGTCTGTCTTCGTGCGAACTGCTTGACAGTGACGACGATTCCTGCGATACCGAGTGTCCTGCATTACTTTCTTCAGTGGAGAGATACTTGAAAAGCTTGCCTAAAGAGCTTACCAATGACTTGGATGACGATCTCTTTATTTCGGATTGGGTGGGCGTGTTGCTGCTTGTCTCTTCGGTTGGGTTTGGCAACGAAGAACAGGTGTAGATAGCTTCGTCAAACACCTCAAATGCATGTGTTTTTCTAATTTCGCTTGTCTTCAAAGTTGTGGGAATGAATTCCTGGCTGCTCTGGTTACCAGTTTCAAGACCTTCACCTTTCAAATTAATGGGAAGAATTCCAAATTTTCGGTTCACAAGGGGGTTGTCAGGAGTGAAATCAAACAACAAGTCTCGGCTGCGCTGGCCCTCAGTAGAGAGCAACTGCAACACATCAAATGCTTTGTCCAACTTCATCTGCACAGTTTTGGTAATGTTGATCATGCTTGAAGACTGATAGTTATTAATGCCAACAATCCTCCAAATCAATAAGCGAGAATAGTAGGACCTGACAATAGGGTTCCAGTGTGTGATGAATCTTTGGAAGTTTTCATTAGAAATAAGCCAATAGATGAAGTTTGCCTTGTAACTCTCATCTAATTCGGTAACCCATGATAGGTACTTTGGAATCTGCTTAGTCTGGTAAGGCTTCGACTCGATTCTCAAGCTGGACAAAGACTCCGGAATCATGTCCCAAATATTAAATAAGAATGAAAAGTTTTTCAAAATAACCTGGATATGATCCGTGTGTTCTAACATCATGAAGTTGCAACTCAACCAGAATTCCCAGTCAATGGATGAAGGAGAAGCATCGATGTTATTGAAAAGATGGTTGATGAACTCGTTGACTATGTTCAAAATTAAGCCGCTTTTATTGACCTCATGTACGCTGGTTTCCTTTGAGAGTGAAATGAACAATTTATCCACAAACTTCACGAGCGCCGCGCCGACTAAAGTCCCGTGTTGGGCAAAATTAGGCGACGACGATGGCGAAGGTTCTGGAGATAACGATGCTGAGTGAAGGATGTCTCTTAATGTCTTGAAGATCTTGACGATGGAATTATAATAAATATCGCACTGCTTGCTATTAAGCCCTGGAATGAATGGTGGGGGAGTGGGTGGAGTAGTTGATGCAGAGGCATCCACGGAGGAGCTTAAAACAGGATTTCCCGTGGCATTCGTGGAACTAGCCTTGAACTGAGAAGGTGGCTGGACCTTGTTTGCTGGTGCCGAAGAGATCCTTGTGATGGAAATTTGAAAGATTTGCATAATGTGGCTCAAGACTACCATGAAGCCTGGGCAGTAAAGCAATATTGTTTCGCTGGACTCGGTAGCGAGCAATTCCAGGTCATGGGCCAAGCTCTTTTGCAAAATATCAATGTAGTGTCTGAGAAAGGAATTGAACACATTACTGTCGCAGTTGCACCACCTTCTGACCCAGCTACCGTTGGGATCCTTAATCCCGCGGACAGGATGCGAAGGGGGAGGCACGCAGTTCAAGAACGGAGCCTTGTCCTGGTAAGAGACATTGATGCCCTGAAAATTGATCAAACAATGTAAATGCAGAGGGAAAATGGAGTTTAGTTGCAGGCGGACCGTCTCGTTCTGGGTAGGATGCGGGAACACGTTGCGGGTGGACTCAAAGAGGGACAGCTTGACGTTGAGCAAGAAAAGCAAGGCGTTGCTGACATTGGGAAGCACGAAAAAACTGTAGGCAAAGATCTTGCCCATGAAAGCCGACACTGAGAGCGATAGCGATTTTAGGTTGGTCATTTTGTCGATGCAGTAGTCCAAGGTGGCGGTAAGCAACACGGCGTACTGCTTGGAGAAGTCGTCGTCGGCCTTGTGCCAGTCGTCGAGGGCGACGATCCGCGAAATGCATTCCAAGTAGGCGTTGCGGTCACTGGCGGGGATTGGGGCATGAGAGTCCAGAGAAGGCTGGTACGAAGGAGCGGCGGCGGTATGGGGCCCCGCGGCCGAAGACAACACCAGCGGGGTGGTGAGGTTCACCAAGAGCGAGCCCCACCACTTGAGTAAGATGGCGGTGATGACACTGGTCAAGCTCTTGTACACCTTGGAGTGCTTGGGGAAGTAGAGGTTCAAGCGGTGGCCGCCGCGGAGGAACGGCAAGAGCGAGGTGCGGAGGATATTGCTCTTGAGGATGCCGGAGTTCTTGGAGCCGTTGCACTTTTTTGAGTTGAAGCGGTTGAGCTCCATTTCCAAGTGCTTGTACTGTTTGAGGAGCGACTTGATGAGGCGGTCATGTTCGGGGGTATGCACGGAGGGGTCGGGGGCGGCGGCGGAGGCCGGCTTGAGGTCGGTGATGGTGGCGGTGGGACTCATGGGCCCCGACGGAGCCGGGTCGTCCTTGTTCTTTCTGCGGATGGTCGCAACCCTGAGAACCTTGGACATAGCGAGCGGAGGAGCACGGGAGGAAGCGAGCGGACGGGGACGAGGTGGAGCTGGTGGTGGTGGGGGGGAGAGAGGCTGGCTCAGAACATTCGACGGGTCAAAGTACTAAGTAAAAGGGGGCAGCGGATGAAACTGGGAACCGGTGGGAAGATGGATAAGGACCGAGCTTCACGGAGGGGACGGAGTACGCGCGAGCGGCGGCGGGAGCAACGGCAGGGAGACGATGGAGGGGGAGGGAGGCAGCTGCAGGTGTCAACGTGGTGAGCGGGAACGTAGAATGCCGGGAGGTGTCGTGGTGTCGTGGTGTCGTGGTAATATATGTCGCAAGAATAGATAAATACAGAAACACAAGGGATAAGCGGCAGCGCCCCCAACCGGAACAATCAGAAAAAATGCGGATGATGTTTCACTGAGACACGCGGAATTCGTCTAACCATTGCTGCGGAGGCGGATAGCAGCAGCGACACCGCGGCGGCAGCGTGCGAGCCTGGGGGGAGCGTTTTTGTTGCCAAGTTCTAAAAGCCTGGTTATGGGCAAGATCTGTTGTGGGGTCCCCCGCTAAGACGTTGGGTATTGTGTTCTACAAGCCATGTTATATCCCCAGGATAGACCCCGGTGTGTTGACATCGCATGAAAATAGCTCGATGAGTGCGATTACGTCATGCGATGCCCCGTTCTCACCGGCTTTCAGGAACAACGCTCCGGCGGGCTACGTTGCGAGAGCGGGTCTCGAGCGGGGCTCGCTATTTCTTCGGAGCAGTGCTACACGAAGACGACGTCGTTCCTGAAAGATCTTTTTGTGCTCGTCTTGGGACATTCACGACATCTTCGCTGGGCTGAGGACGACGCACCGAGGCTCTCGTCCACAGCATCCCACTACGACACCTGGATCTCGGGCGGAGGTGTTCCATGCTATACGTGGCTATACGTGACTATACGGGCGAAGCTGCTTCGTGGACGCCCCGCTATCTCTTGGACTTCTTCTTCTTTTTCTTCTTCTTCTTCTTGTCTCCGGTTGCACCACCGGCACCTGCCTCGGGCTCGGGCGTGTTGGCGTTGTCGTCGCCCGTGTCGTCGCCGTCATCGTCGTCGCTGGCGTTCTCCTCGATCTCGGCGGCGGTTTCGGGCTTCGCAGCCACATTTTCCTCCGCTTTCTCGGCCTGTTTCACCTCGTCATGAGCCGGGTGTGCTGCGGGCTGGGCAGCGTCGGACTCAAGCGTGGTGTCGCCGGAAGTAGCACCAAGCGACGCTTGCTCTGCCGTCTCGAGCTGCTCTTTCGCCTCTGCGACTTCCTCGGTGGTGCTCACCAACTGTTGCTCGGGCTCCTCGTCAGAAACGGTCTTCTTGACCACGCTTTCCACCTCCTTCTCCAAATTCAACTGGGCCTTGGCCGCCTGCAACTCGGTCTCGAGTGCGTTGATCTTGTCTCGGGCTCCTGCCAACTCTGTTTCCTGCGAAACCACCTTCTCTTCGGCTGCAGCCAACTTCTCCTTCACAGGCGACATCTCGCTAACCTTGTCTTGTGCAGCATGCCACTGTGTCTCGACATCGACGAATTTCTCCTTCAACTCGCCGAAATCTGCGTTCACCGCTTCCAACTCTTTCTTGGCCAACGCAGACTCGGCTTGTGAGGCAGAAAGCTGTTCGTTCGCCATAGCCAACTCCTTCTGCGTAGTTTCTAGCTGTTGCTTGACGGGACCAAACTCCTCCGAGGCTGCCCGGGCTTCAGCGAGTTCCTTTTTCAAGGCCTCGATTTCCTTGGCAGAATCGTCGATTTGTTCGTTGGCGCGGACCACCTTGGCTTCAGAGTCCGCCAATTGCCTCTTGAGCGCAGCCTCAGACTCTTCCTTATGGGTCAATTGCTGCTTTGTAGCGTCGTGAAGGTCCTTGATGTCGTCCAACTCCACATGCAAATTGCGCCGCTGTTCATTGGCGGCGTTCAACTCGCTCTTGGTGCTTGCCAATTCCTTCTCAGTGGAGTCCAACTCTCTTTTCGTTTTCACGAACGAATCATGGGTGATGGCGAGTTCTTCACCCAACTCCTGCACTTGCAACTTGGCCGCCTTCAATTCACGGACGACCTGGTCCGTCACCTTTTGGGTTTCGATCTCGTAGGTGCTGGAACTGGCATGGAGCTCGCTGTAGATCTCATTGGCCTCCTTGAGCTGTGCTTCGAGCTCCCTAACCTTGATCTGGAGCGAATCAAGCGCCTCGCCCTTTTCCGCAACGACGCGCTCCACCAACTCGTTCAGCTTCTTTTCCCACCTCTTTTCCGTCTCGACCTTGTCGTTGCGAGAATTGTTCAAGTCGCCGGTCAAGCTCTTCACCTGGTCCTGGTGGGCCGACAATTGCGATTCCACGACATTCAACTTCGCCTCCAACTCAAGCTTACTCGACGAGAGCAGAGAAATCGACTCCTGGGCCTCGGCGAGTTTGGACTTCAACCCCGCAAGCTCGGACGAGTACGCCTTGTCGCTGGTGTTCTTGTAGGCCTCCGACTCGGTGAGCAATTTCTCATATGCCGCAGACTTGGAGTTCAACGACTCGGTTAACTCGGAGATCTTTTCATTCAACTCTTTGGACACGGTGTGTAGCGCAGCGGTCTTGGAGTGGTACAACTGGTACGTCAAGCCCGACGAGAGACAGCCGGCGACTGCAATGTAGTTGACGATGGCCATAGCAACCAAAACTAGCGGTGGGTGTAGTAACTCTTCGTGTCGTGGCTGCAGCACAGACGAGGGTGGTTTTGTTGACGGGTCGTGCACCTGACGCATCGGCTGATTGGCAACAGGCATCATACAGGGCCAAGGTACTTAACCCGATCTGGCGATACGAGGGGCGGAGTGCACAGTGCGCGGGGTCGCAATCGGGGTTGTCAAATGCTAGCGAGGAATGGTGCTGCCTGCACACAGACGGGTCATCTGAATGTTGACTGCTAGGGTCACGAGACTCTAATCTCCTAATATACGAAAAACACAGGACCCCATATTGTGGGCTATCAGTTTTTTTTTTTTTCTTACACTCACCTCTGTTTATCTGCCCCACCATGGAGTTGACCCCAGCATACACACCCAGCGACAGACAGGGAGTTGGAAGAGCACCCACGGGTACCCCTGGCTCCCGGTCCCGGTCCCACTCCCGAAACAGGCGGCTGAGCGCCACCTCCCGCTCCAACAGCTCGAGTAGAAGACCTTCGTTCACCGGCGGGAAACGGTCGCTTTCGGCGGCGTCGCTCACCAAGCTCACCATCACCCCCACCGCCATCGACACCGAGCGGTCCATTCCCACTGTGTCGGCGGTGTTGGACAACACCTTGCCCATCGACTTCTTCAAGCAGGAGTTGATCGCGTTGATCAAGGCGCTTAAGATCTCCAAGTGGCACAAGCGCCAGCTCACCATCGCCAACATGACGGTGGCGCGGATCTCCGGGGCGTTGACCAACTCCATCTACAAGCTCGAGTACCACGACGAGCGCCAGCACTTGAAGCTCCCGGCGTTGCTTCTCCGTGTCTACGGAAAGAACGTGGAGTCCATCATCGACAGAGACCTGGAGTTGGAGGTGTTGATCAAGTTGTCGCAGAAGCGCATCGGACCGCGGTTGCTCGGGATCTTTGGCAATGGCCGTTTCGAACAGTTTTTGGAGGGCTTCATCACCTTGTCGAAGGACCAGATCCGGGACGAGGTCATTTCGCAGATCTTGGGCAGAAGAATGAAGGACTTGCATCACAAGATTGCCTTGGATGCCAAAGACACCGAGGCCCGCTTGCCCATGGTGTGGAAACTCATCTACAAGTGGTTGGACATCTTTGAAACGGTGTACTTGCCCAACTACCAAGAAAAGGAGTACGACACCAGAGAAGTGTTCCTCGTGGAGTACCACCAGTTTAAGCAGTTGATCGAAAAGTACCGCTCGTGGCTTTTCGACCAGTACGACCCCGAATCCTTCTCCTCTAACTACAAGTTCTGCCACAACGACACCCAGTACGGCAATCTTTTGTTGCACGAGTCCTTCGACCCCAACGAGGTTCTCCTCGATAGCGTCACCAAGCAACTCGACACCGACAAGACCACCATCAAATCCACCTCGTCGAAGATGGACTCCCATCTCGTGGTGATCGACTTTGAGTACTCGGGCCCCAACTTCCCCGCCTACGATCTAGCCAACCACTTTTCAGAGTGGATGGCCGACTACCATGACCCCGAAAAGTCATACTACATCCACGAAGACAAGTTCCCTACCCAGCTCGAACAATTGAACTTGATCAAGTCGTACATCGAGTACGAGTTCCAATTCCCGTCATCCGCATTGAAGAACAGCAAGACTCCCGAACAACATGTCAACGACGCCCAGAACGCTGCCGAGTTGCTCCAGTACGAAATCAAGAAGATGTACAACGAGTGTGTGTTTTGGAGGGCCAGCGTACAGATCTACTGGTGCCTCTGGGGTTTGATCCAGAACGGGCCTTTGAAGTCCAACCCTGCATCTCCTCCACACATCAGTCCCGAGAAGTCGGAGCCAGGAGTGGAAAGCACGTACAACATCACCACTGCCATTGAGTCTGTCACGTTGGAGGACAACGACAGTGTGGAGGAGGCGATCACGTCTTCTGACGACGACTTTGACTACTTGCGGTATTCGCAGCACAAGGCTGCGCTTATCATGGGGGACATGATCGGCTTGGGGTTGTTGAGCAAGGGGGATATTGACGAAAAGCACCGGCCTTTAATCAAGTATTTGAGCACCGAGCTCTACGATTTATAGATGAGGCAGATATCATACGGACAGGGTGTACGAATGATGTAGAAGAAATACCATGAATGGGAGGGAACTGCGAGACTGGTGACTAAGGGAAGAAAATGGAGCCGTTAGCGTGAAGGGGTATAGAGAGAGTAGTACTGGGGATGAGCAGATGGCGAGCTATGAGTCTGCGATTTTCTGTCGATCCACAGTAGCGAGAAATGGGTCGGGGAATGGGTAGCCACAAAAAGGCAGTTGTACGTCTGGCGAATATCAGGGTCTTCTGGCCAGCCGCGTTCATTCCATATCTGCTCCTGCCCGGCGCTACCAGGCGCACCACTAGACCTCGGCCTGCAGGAACAAAACCATCCACCAACATGCTCTCCTTCAGGACCCGAGGCTACAACGGGTACGCGGTACAGTACTCGCCGTACTTCGACAACAAGCTCGCGGTGGCCACCGCCGCCAACTACGGGTTGGTGGGCAACGGGCGCCTCTTCATCTTGGACATCGAGCCCACGGGCACCATCACCAACCACCTCTCGTGGGAGACGCAGGACGGGCTCTTTGACGTGGCATGGAGCGAGATCCACGAGAACCAGCTCACGGTGGCCAGCGGCGACGGCTCCGTCAAGCTCTTTGACCTCACGGTGGGCCAGTTCCCGGTGATGAACTGGAAGGAACATACCCGCGAGGTGTTTGCCGTCAATTGGAACTTGGTCGACAAGGCCTCGTTCGCCACCCTGAGCTGGGACGGCACCATCAAGCTCTGGTCGCCCCAGCGCCCGCACTCGCTCCTCACCCTCGACCCGGGCACCACCGACTACACCACGCGGACCTCGCCCGTGGCCCATACCGCCAGGCCGCCCCAGCCGCCGCCGATGTCGCACCAGCACCAAAAGCAGAACCAACCCCAGCACGCCAACACCGCCAACTGCGTGTACAACGCCACGTTCTCGCCACACTCGCCGTCCACCTTGGTCAGCTGCAACGGCTCGTCCCACGTCCAGGTGTGGGACACCCGCGAGGCCCACCCGCTCCAGATCGACTTCGTGGCCCACGGCGGCATGGAAGCGTTGTCGTGCGACTGGAACAAATACCGCTCCACCATCGTCGCATCCAGCGGTACCGACAAGTCGGTGCGGGTGTGGGACTTGCGCATGCTCACCAAGATCGACCAGCCTCACTCGCACGCGCCGATGCCGGCGTACCACCTCCGGGGCCCCACTCCGCTCAACCAGCTTGTGGGCCACGAGTTTGCTGTTCGTAAAGTGCAGTGGTCGCCGCACGACGCCCAGGAGCTCCTCAGCGTGGGCTACGACATGACTGCGCGGGTGTGGCGCGACGAGTCCCCCGACAAGGCCCGGTTTCTCGCGGCAGGGCCCGGGGGGTGCAAGGGGGTGATGGGCGCGCACAAGGAGTTTGTCGTGGGGTGCGACTACAGTCTCTGGGGCGAGCCGGGCTGGGCCGCCACCACCGGCTGGGACGAGATGGTGTATGTGTGGGACACCAAGCGGGTGTAAACTGCTTGGCTTTGGGTGCCAAACAGTCACGTGCGCCGCGCCCGATTCAGCAAATTGATCACACTAATGACATGCAGCACCTTACCCCATTAGGCCGCGCACCCGCAGCCGCCTGCCTATTCCGCTCCAACAGTAAATAAACAGAAGCTCTGGGCCAACTATGTATGCATATCATTAACCAAAAATTGACGTATTAGGCATCTTCCAGGCCGACCCGCCGTTGGCAGCGGCTACCGCTCCTATATAAGACCCCCGGCGGCCGCCCCACTATATCCAGCTTCCATCTCGCCGGTTTCCCTCCACCATGTCCGACAACTTGTGCATTCTCAACTTGGAGTACAGCTTCGTCAACGAGCCTGCCGGTCTCGCTCTCTACCTGTCCAACACCG
Source organism: Suhomyces choctaworum (assembly GCA_030568475.1). Taxonomy (NCBI): domain Eukaryota; kingdom Fungi; phylum Ascomycota; class Pichiomycetes; order Serinales; family Debaryomycetaceae; genus Suhomyces; species Suhomyces choctaworum. The sequence goes on along the minus strand of JAJMGE010000004.1, from coordinate 5,749 downwards.
GCCTCTGGAACGAATATCTCAGCGACCAAGGCACCTACCGAGTGATGGACAACTTTGCTCCCATCCACCACGTCGCCTCCAGCATCAACGCTGCCGCCCACCACGACATCCACAACTTTGTCAACGTCAGCAAGCCCCAGTTGAACAACCAGTTGATCAGCATCACCCTCCACGGTTCCGACACCTTCATCCACAGCGCCCGGTACCAGCTTCTCCAGGCGTACACCCAGATCCACTACAAGAGCATCCAGATCTCCAAGCACGAGTTCATGGGCATCACCGAAAAATACACCCACCACTTGCTAGATATTTGCAGGCAATATCGAGTGGAGTTGGTCATCAGCAGCAACAGCATCGACAGTACGGCCCAGGGCTACTTCATCCATCTCTACGGAGACCAGGACTGCATCACCGTCGCGGAACCGGCCGTCCGCATCATCACCAGCAACATCTTGAACGGCGAGTTCTTGGACTCCCTCGACATCGACCTCTCGTTGGTGCCCTTGTTGGGCGGCATCGACTTGTTCAACTTCAACCAGATCGCAAGGCAGACCAAGGCCAACATCTATATCCCGGATCTCTTACCCAATCTCTTCAATTCCAACATCTTGCCCAGCAACGCCAACTTGAAGTTGTGGATGACCTCCAAGACAGTCCCACAGCTACTCTTGACAAAGCACATTATTTCCAAGCTCATCTGCGACCAGAAATCCCAGCCCATCCTCACCAAGAATATCGCCATCTCCAAAAACAAGCTCGACTCGCTCATCCTCTACAACCAGGCAGAGATTCTCAACATCATGTTCAAACATGGAGTGTTTATCCAGCTTCCTAGTTTGGGCGAGTCCAACGTTTTCAAGCTCGAGGTCCAGAGCTCCAACGAAGAAAGCATCAGGGATGCTATCAACGAAATCAACATGCTCACCTCCGGCTATTATACCCTTAAATTGGCATTCTCGGGAAAATTCAACGAGTCATACTTCTATAGATTGATCCAGCTCAAGAAAACCTGTGTCCTTACGGCGAATAAATTCGGCGTGGAAATCACCGGCCAGAGCCAGGAAATCAAACAGGTATTACACCAATTGTCTTCCACAAATTCCGTCGAGTTCCTCTCAGCAAGCTTGAGGTTGGAATTGGATGTCCACCTGAGAGACTTCATCAGCGGAAAGAAAAATGGTAAGTTGATCAAAGTATTAAATCAGGTCAACCAGCTCCCCATCATCAGCTTCAAGCCCTACAACGAATACAACTTCTACATTGACATCGAAATTGCTGATGGCACAGAATTGACGGTTCTCACCAAGACCATCGATTTATTCGAATTGGAGTTGCCTGCGGAGTTGCAGTTCAACATCCCCGAAGTTTTCCACAAGTCCATCATAGGAAATGGTGGCTCCATCATCCAGTCGATCATGAAGAAATACAATGTGTTTATCAAATTCTCCAGCAACAACGGCGGCCCGGGAGACGGATACTCGCTAAGAAGGTATAACAATGTTTTGATCAGATGTCCCCGGAAAAACGCAAAGAACATCAACTTGGTGAAGTACGAAGTCGACGATCTTGTCTACCAATGCTGGAATAATGGTGCGGGCACAGGGAATCTTCATTGTACAAACTCCACCATATATCATACTGTCAAGTTCCAGTTGTTGAAAAGTCATTATCTCTTGTTGATCAATGGTCACCGGTTGAAGCAGCTCACCTCGTTCGAGTCGTTGTTCAATTCCTTTATCAACTTTCCGACGTCCATCGAAGAGTTCGGGACCAGAAATGATCTTGTTGTTGAGATCAAAGGTTCCGAATTAAAATCCAAGCAATGTTACAAGCAGCTCGCCACCATTTTACCAAAGAACTACGAGTTCAAGATAACGTTCGTGCCCGGAAAATTCGAAGAAACCTTTGGCTCGAACCAGACAGAGTTCTTCAATAGAATCACCATCCCTTTTAAAGTACTCTTAGGATTCGAATTGATTGTTAACGAGTACCCTATTGCTAACAACAACGGCGAAGATTACCATCAGGTCATTTTGAGTTATTACGAAGAAGAAAATTTAAATTTGGCTATTCGTGATTTGACGACATACTTGAGAGAAAAGGGGTTCATGATCTTCGAAAAGAAGCCATTTGAATTCGAGCCTTTGCTCGATTGTGTTTCGATTGACTCGAACACACAAGCACAGTCCATGGAACCCACCCAGGCCGTCCAGACAGCCCAGAAAATGCATCAAAATGGACCCTTGTTGCCCATCACCAACAAGGTACTCAATTCATCGGTAGTTCATGGCTACTCGAAGAATGGAGGGTCCAAGAAAGCCAGCCCCAAGAAGTACACCAACAGAAAGGCATTTAAGGGGGGCTACCCCGTGAACATGGGAGGCAATCTCAACAACGGGTTCAACATACAGGCGATGGGCCAAGCTTCATTTACGCATAGCTAGCACATCAGTATACGATTCATGAAAATGTGAGTAGAATTCGCGTATGAAGATTGTAAGAAATGCACATGTAAATAGGCTCAGTAACGGTATCCCTGATACGCGCTCTTGGACTCACTGAAAGGGTTCTCGTCGGTGACGTATTCATTGTTGCGAACAGGTTCGTATCCTTGCTGGGAAGTGAAGTGGGCTTGTTCTGGATGGCTGGTGGATGGCAAGCCTCTATGCTGGTACATTGGAGGGGGTACGGGGGCATACATGTTGGGATTCAGGTATGCCGCCTGCTGTTTTTCACTGTAGCTGGGGCTGTTGGCGGATCTGCAACAGCAGCAGCAGAGCGCCTCCAAACAGTTCAAACCCAAGCAGAGACATCTGAACACGGTGGTGATAGCCCACAACACGATCAACGCGGCTATCACGATAAGCACAATGGCCACGATCTTGCAAGTATGGTTGGCCATACACGAGTCCCATGATTTGAAGGAGTGGGCGGTGGAGGTGACGTCGTTTTCCAAGTTTCTGGGAAGAAGGTTGTACAAGTGCATGCTTAGCTATCAAAATGGGGGTTGTCCGGGGAAGGTCGAAAGAAAGATCGGGGTGAATGGAGACTGGTAGTAAAGGAATGTGGATCTTTTATAAATGTTTCACCTGGCGCGTAGATCTATTTTCGGCACAGGGGCGATGGAGACGCAGGCGGAATTTTAAGCACCAGCGAAAAACTACGGTACCCCTGGGGCAGGCGTGTGTGTGCTATATCTTGCATGATCAGCATCCCAGCCCCGGCTTTCCAACTTGTAACTCAAGAGTCGGCTGTTGCGCATTATCGGAGTCGCAAAGATGTCTGCTAAAATCCGTCCTTCAAAACGCGGTCGCGACAAAAAGACCTTACCTGACGATTAGTGACTAAATCAACTGCTGAGCCATAACTTCCATACCGCAACAGGGTGCTCGAACGGGTACATGTCAACGTGCCTACCTATCTCTACAGTAGAGATCGTGCACCTCGCCCCGATGCGGTGGGGCTCCGTACTTGTTGTAGGCCGCAGCACGTCATGGTGCGGGTGCGCATAGCCTGGTTGGTCATCCTGAGGCGTAGCCGTTGCACAAATACGGACCCTGGCACAAAAGCATGGTGCGGCGGGAGGAGGCTCCAAAAAACGGTTTATGTTGTTCTGGGCAATGTGCTAGGCTATTTTTGGATGGTTGATTATGAGTGTCTCGGGGACGAAGATATATCTGCAGCTGCTTCTTTAGGAGCGGATTTCCACGGTGGTACAAGAGGCAGATGTCGTTCGGGAGGATCCCAAATATCCAGAGGGGCAGTGATCAAGGCAAGTCACGGCTTCGACAGATAAATGGGGATTAGGTGGTTTGTTCCAAGGGATACGTGCGGCCATGCATTCTAAAGGGTTCAACACACTTTGAGGCGAAGTTTTCGAACAAAGCACCTTCGCCGAGTCAAATCCAGTCATATACTAGCCAAATCATGCGACCATCACTTTATATTTGTCAAAATACCTATAAACCGTGAGAAAATTCATTTTTTCTCTATTTGAAAATTTTCATCCATACCGCAAAACCTAAAATACCCGCTTTTCCATTTTCCAGAATTTCGGTTGTATAGTGTAGTGGTTATCACTTTCGGTTTTGATCCGAACAACCCCGGTTCGAATCCGGGTACGACCTATTTTTTTAAATGCGATATCTGATTTGCCGCTAATCTCGTCACTATTACATCACCATGAGTATCCATGAGCTAGTGGCTCATTTTTTGCAGGACAACGGGTACCACGAGACTCTAGAACAGTTCCAGAAAGAACATGGCCGTCCAATTGCAGCTGTTCATCCCCAGGAGACCTTAGAACAGATTGTCAGTGATCGAACTGCGTTTGACCAGCTCCAGAAAGACACCCAAAAGTTGAGGTTGGGATCGACAACGTCGCACGCCTTGGCACAGAAGTTGCCCCCCTGGAAAGGACCGGTTCCCCTGGTATCCCATTCCGTGGAACCCATCGAAGGATTGGTGATCACTGGCGCCAGCGACGACCGGTACTTGTTTCTTGCCACCAACAAGGAAGCGGTGGATATCGTCGATCTACAGACGGGAGAGGTCAAGACCATACACGAGCACGCATTGGGCCGGGTGGTGGTCAAGTGTGTGGTTCCATTGGAGAATCAACGGGTGGTTCTAGTGGGCATGGACGGCAAGTTCCACTTGATGGAGTACACTAACCACGACCAGCTTCGGACGGTTTCGACGATACAGGGCCACAAACGGTTGGTTGTCGACGCGCAGAGCACCGTGGTGGCCGGTCATGAGTACGTGGTGTCCTTGGGATGGGACTTTACCTTGAAGGTGTTTGAAGTGGCTGGGGAGGAGCTCCGGCCGGTGGCAGGAATGAAGTTGGCTACGCAGGGGACATGTTTTGCCGCCACGGAGTACCGCGGCGACTTGGTGGTGGTGTTGGGCAAGCAAGACAACACCCTTGTGGAGGTGGTGCTGTTGAATGTGGCAGCCAAGACATTGGAGGTACGCTACAAGATCTCGCTCAACGACGCCGAGTTTTCGCAGCACGGCTTCACTCCCATGGCCATTGCCATAGACAAGGGCGAGTACATGGACGGAGTGCCCTTGGTGGCGGTGGGGACGTCGCACGAGCCGTATATGAGATTGATCTTGGTGTCCTTAGCCGCGTATGGCGACACTGCCGTGGAGGGAACCGTGGCCCGCGACCAGCTTCTCGCCAACTACAACACCCTCGCGCCGCAGGACAAGTTCAGCCAAGCAGCGGTGGTGTTCAGAAGTGGTGGCGTGGTGGTAGGGGGCGACGACGGTGCGTTGCGGGCTCTAGACATCAGTACCGGCGACGTGGTGGCAGAAATGGCGGCCCATCGCGGCAAGATCAAGTTGTTGCGGGCCACCCGCGCTGGCGGCATGGTGAGCTGTGGCCACGACCGCACCGTCCGGTTGTGGCAGTAGCGCGCGCTAGCGCCAGTTACCAGGGACAAGCGCGCTCGGTAGGAGCACTCAGTGATCTGGGAGAGCACCACAACATCGGCGACATGGACTTTATACCAAGGGCATCCCCAGATGGAAGGGGATGCTAACAGGCAGGGATTGCGTGCCGAGTCCTGCAAACGTGTAGTCTTTTGCCGATGGCTTCCCTCACATCCGATCCTGGGTCGGGCAAAACGGCCCGGATTCTCAGTGTGGGGAACGCATGTGTCGCGATATCCGTTCCGACAGGGACCTCGGTAACTCGAACGGTTCAAAAACGTTTATCATCTGCTGTTGCTGCTGTTGGTAA